>BSAI01000012.1:35771156-35984637 GCA_036245035.1 Adrianichthys oophorus
GGGGGGGGGGGGGCACTGTGTGTCAGCTGTGAAACTGGCAGTTTTTATAGAAGTCAGTCATATTTTGAATAAAATATATGTTTTTCCTCTAAAAAAGTCTGCTGTGTTTCTGGTAAATGTGTTCAGTTCTGTCTGACCGGCAGCATCAGACTACCCCCCCACGACCCTGTCTCAGAGATGGAATTGTCATCAAGGATACTGTCATTTCCGCTCTAAAGGGTGACCTGATTATACAGCATTTTACACGAAACAAAAGTCAGAGATAAGTCCATCAGTCAGACAGACTTTAGTAACTGTGATCACAGTAACTCTAGTACATGTTTGTGACACGCTACACGTTAACCATATTAGAAGTGTTAGTGATAGCAAATTCACAATACCTGTAACTTTCAACCTTATTAGTAACACGTAAAAAAACCAAAAAACATTCCAACACAGCTATATATTAGCTGCACTAGCGTACATTATTTAAAAAATCAAACCTTAATTAGAACATGTAAAAGAAACTACACGTTAACTGCATTAGCGGATTCAAAATAACACCCTACCAAACATTTTGGCAGAGCACCATGCGCCTCTCAAAATCACGTCAACATAAACACAACCAGAATTCATCTATGTAAAGGCGCTCTGATTTTAAGGTGTACTGTCATTTTTTTTTATAAATAAGTGTAGAAATTACGGTTAATGGAAGCACACCTGATGCTTTCAAAGAGCGGGAAACAATGTGGGATTAAAGCGAGCAGGTCAGTTGAAGGGAATTGTAAAGCCAGCTTGATGGGGATATTCTATGTGGATGAATTGTAATGTTCATTTTTTTCATCGCCCTAATTGTATGAGAATGTCTTACATGTGAAAAATGATGAGTTGCATCATTCAAACAAAGAAGAGTAGACCCCTTCCCTGTCCTGCTACACCTATGTATCCCCTATTCCTTTACAGCAGTGTAAGAGGAGCTCCCATTTTAGTTTAAAAAAAAAAAGAATAAGACTCCCTTCCCAAGAAAAAAAGATGCCATAATAAAGCAAAGAGCAAAATGAATTTTTGAACTTGACCAAACATCTGCTGAATCTCTAACAGGTTATTTTTAATATTAAAGCCACCTCCACAGATCAGCATTCTGTGAGTGCTAAAGACACAGTCTACTAACCATTCACACTACATGTGTTGAAGAAAAGCCAGAGGGAGATATTGATTATTCAAGAGGGAAACCAAAACGATTTTAAAGATTTCTCGATTTTTGGAGTCAGAAAATGTTAAACTGAACTCAGATTTTTCACTTTTTTTTTTTTTTTCCTGGCAGCTCCAGATGAACAGGTCCTGGCTGATGCACGCACCCACACTTATAACAAGGCGCCAAACAACAAGGTAATGACATCTCCGTTCTCCTTCTCTGGAGATGCCTTTTTCATCTGTGATTTCAGGGAGTCCATTACTATTGCAGAAGGGTATCAAGCTCCTGCACCACAATCAATACTCTTTCATTAAGGTGATGAACGTGCAGTTTCCCCAACAGTCTGCAGTCCAGACAAATTCTCAAGAGCCACTGATCCGAATCAGTCAGTGTCAGCGTGACGGCACCACCGCCAGGTGAGGTGAAGGTGAACAAGTGAAGGCGGGAAGTCTGACAGCCTCCCCCCTCCTCACGGTTGGCTGTGCAATCAATGTCGCCCTTTACTTTAGTAGTCACATCAGACGCTTTAATTCATCTCTCAAACTCAGACAGGAAATGCTTTTGGCTGTCAAGACTTGTCGGTAATTTCAAATTTTTTTTTTTTTTTTTGGTAAAGTCTGTCAAATTGAGTTTAATAATGGATGAGTGTTGGAGGGAAGGTTTCATATCTTGTAATAAAGCTGCAAAGATGTGACCAAACCAACAAAAGTATGCAGTATTTAACTTTTACATGTGTTTTATCAGCTTAAAAGGAAAGGAAATGATTTACATTTAACAATGATGTATTTTTTGATTAAGTAAACATGTGGGGTTGTTAACATTCCCCCCGGCTTGGCAGCAAAAAGGTAGCTGGAAACTGAGTTGGCACCTGCTGCTTCAAAAGCCAACACACTGCCAAGGAAAGTCATTTCCCTGCATCCTCAGTAAACACGAGAATCAGTGCTGGCACACACAAAAAAGCACACACTTTTACTTTAATTCACAGATGAAATTCAAAGTCATCCACCAGGAAACAGGAAGTTTGCAGATTTTTTTTGTTATTTTCTGAGAGGGACAAACCTTGGCAAAGACAGCTGTGATTCATTTAATAAAGTGTACGTCCTTAGCTTACGCCTCAAACTGTTTTACCTCAATTTAACAGCCGACGCGTTCTGCTATCTTTTGGTAATCCGGGGAGAAATGAAAGCGGCAGAGCAATTACAATGTGACTGACAGGCTCCTTGTTGAACGCTCAGGCTCAGGCGCCAAAGCAAAGTCTGCATAATGCTCAAACAAAGTTCAAATCTGTCCAGATTGAGTGATGGGTGCAGACGGCGAGGCGCACTAACAGATGAATTAAACACCTTATGGGTTTTGTCGGGGCTGAACTGGCGATGATTATAAATGTAAAAGTTCAAATTAAAAAGAAGGAAAAATATGATCGTTCCTCATTAAAGCTGTAAATCAATTTAATGCCAAAGCTAAACTAAATGTTCCGAAACTGAGCAATTTTTACGACTAGTTTTGAGTTGGAGGGAAGAAGCAAAAGTCTATGATTGTTCATCACTTTTTATTGTCAAACAATAGCTTTGTATTTTTCTTATCCACTGTGATGAAAATTGTGTTTTTGGCCAAATGCTCCTGTAGTATTTTTCTGATCATATTATAAGAAAATTCAGCTCAAAATAGCATTTCTGAGAATGTCTTTATTCAAATCTTTTTGAATCAGGAGCAGACATAAAAATGAAGTTTGAAAAAGAGATTCTTTTTTGGGATGCACAACAAAAAAGGGGGGCAGGGTTGCTCCACCCACAACATAGGTGAATTTTTAACAGGCTTGGATTTAGTCAGAACATCAGGGGGTCATTTCTGTCTGAGCTCCTAAGATGCTTAAAAAAAATCATCGCATCAGTTCATCTGTTCATCTATATCATCTATATCTATTTTCCTCCTTTGATCTCTTTGATATTTCATGTTGAATGCTCTTCCTGACACCACTCTCTGCATTTACCGGGCTTGGCACAAGCAGGACACTGGTTTTTGCCTCGTCGAGGCTGCATTTGTCTTTTTATTATTTGTCTGTTAATCCATCCTAGAGTTTTTTTTTGTCTTTTCTTTTTCAAAAGTATTTTTTGAGGTTTTTGTAATTTTTGTTTAGTTTAGGATTATTGTGGGCCTTCTCCTTTTGGGGGGGCAGTCACAGCATTTGGAGGGGGCAATGCCCCCCTTTGATCATGCCTATATCCAGCCCTGTAGAAACGACTGTATGTCCTAGAGAACGACAGGTTTTAAATGTTGCCCTAAAAATGACATGCTCATGATTAAGACCACTGAGAATGCTTTTACAATAGATCAAAAGAGGATTGAAGTGGGACTTTAAAATGTTAAAAATAAATGCAAAGAGATTTGTTTATTTACAATGTAATTTATTTTTTATTTCTTTATTCCTCATGTATTTATAAATATTTTTATTTATTTAAATAAATGGTATTTCTTTATTAAGATATTTTTGCATTTATTCATAAATATATTTATTTGGACACAATATTTGATGAGCTTCAGAGTATCAAAGGGCTAAAACAGCCAGTGGAAACCACAACATTTATGAAAAAGTGAACCCCCTGAGTGTTTGGTCTGGCTTAGTCTAAAACAATTTGCACAGGCTCAGCCACTAAAACCATTCGTTCAGAGTTCAGGAAATATAAGCGGCCAAGCATTACCTGCAAAATGACTTACAACTCCATTTCTGCTCCCCCCCTGAATGAATTAATCTCCAAACCTTTCAAAGAAGCAGGGAAAGGGTCCAAGATTAATTTGACCCCCCGGTGCTGAACTTGTCACCCCTTTATTAAACTGGCTAGTCTCTCAGATGTGGTGAAATAAGGCGCTATGACTATATGCACAGTCAGTATGGAGCTGAAACCTCTCTTTCCGTCACCAGACCATAAAAACGTATTTTCATTTTCAAAAGTATGAGAATGTCTGTGTTTACACATTTGTTGTGTGGGCTTGTGGGTATTGACTATGTTTTATATATATTTTTTAATGTTCTTTTCTTTTTTGGGTGTGTGAAGGTCTTTGCTTTTGCTTTTGGTTTTGAAATAGAAGAATGCTGTTTCATTTGGTCAAAACAAAACATTATCATCATAATAAAATAGAAATAATTGCTGAAAGCTACTATTATAAACAGATTTTTATTGCATAATCACAATTGCTGTCATCTTTGCTTCAAACTTTTTCTCTAATCTAAATTTGCTTTAGTCAGCTAACATGACTGCGGTTATTCACTTCTGGATCATGGATGAACTGTCTGATCCCGTTCAAAAAATGCATTACGTTCAGGCTGCCAGCATCATTTTATAGCAATTATAGAAATACAGCTGTTCAAAAAAGCTATTTGGTATATCACCAGAAATAATAATAAAAAAAACATTCTACATGTTTTTTTTTCTATTTAACTTATCTCTAACATCTTGCAATTTTCACCAACCTGCGCATTCCCAAACAACTAGAGAAATTTAAAATGAATCATAACTGGAAGTCAAAAGCCCACAGTTTAGACATTAAAATATCAAACATTAAACAATGTATTTCCCATTCATATTTGTCCTTCTGAATAAGAAATGAAAACAACCTCATTTGCCATAAAAACCCATTGTATGGAATTTGGTCCATGTTTCATGTCCTGTAGTACATCATCATTCCACAATGGGCAGTAGTTTTCCTGATTATACCAAAAGGGCTGCTTCCATGAAATCTCAAAAACACTTTTGGCGGGAAAAGTTTCACTAATTGTCTAAACTTGTCTAAAAGAGAGGGAACCACTCATCTATTGTTGTTAATTACTTTAAATAAATAGTTTCTGTATTGAAGAAATATAAATAATAATTATTCAAACATTTTGTTTTACATTTACACAATTGTAAAAATGTGTGGATCAAATGTGAGACAAAAAGGAAATAAGGTGCTTTTTCTTTGAATGCTCATCTCAATATTTTTGCATCTTAAACTAAACTAAATTTTGCATTTTAGCTAAATTTAGATTATTTTTTTATGTTTAATAAGGAAAGTAAGTGTGTATGTCTTTTGCTTTCTAGAGCCTTTTGGATTTTACATGACTTTAAGAAATAAAACCTATACGCCAGAAACATTTTTCAAAACTTACTCAGGTTTCCATTATCATTTGTTTTTTATTTGTAATAACTTTATTTTCAAGAAAAAGTTTATATATTTTTTAAAAGGACAAAATATTCTGTGCTTGCAGAAGTTACGGTATTTGCCGCACTATGGAGCACAATGGATTAGAAGGTGCACCGAACAATAAGGCGCATTAAGTGAAACACAAGTGCGTAGGAGATAAATCAGTCAATTTTTTTTCAACTGGGTTTACAATAACTCAATAATTAGATTGTGATGCTCCTCACAAGCCCAAGCTAACATCAGTATAGCAAAAAAAACAAAAAAAAAACAACGAGCATTATCTGAGCCATTCAGCTGCATATTGAGTCAGATGCCAGCTTGGACGAGGAAGATGAAGATTTTCTTGGGAGTGGGTCTTTAAACAAGCATTCCTGTAAAAACACTAGCTCCTAATTTGTTAGTAACACGTGACAAATTAAAATCTAGCACTGCTAAATGTTTGCTGTGTTAGCGTACAATAACATCCAACCTCGTTTGTAACTTGTAAAGAAACAGACCAGCATTTTGACCAAGCGCCGTATGCCTCTCCAAATCACTTTGACATCAGTAAACACAACCATAATTATTCCAAGTATAAAGCGCTCTGGATCATAAGGCGCAGTTTTTTAAGTGCGACTTGTAGTGCAGAAATTACTGTACAGATGTACAGATGAATACATTTTGCTTGCAGACGCAAAGTGTGGCCAGAAATCTACAACCACAAAATACTAATGAAAGTGTTTTTAAAAAAATTGGGGTTTTGTGGATATAGGAAGTGAATATATTCTTTTAACCACACTTAGATAAATATTTTTTTCAAAAACCCAGTTTAATCTCTTATCTGCTTCACCTACCCTGCTGTCTGTCCCAAGCATGATAACCAAGTCGCATAATGCAGCGGGAATCATAGCATCACCACTGGAATCAGAATAATGAGGGTTACATGTGTCAGTGGGGGATTGACGGGCTGCTTTGTTCATTAATCCTCTGGCCTGTTTGCACCCATAATGGATGTTGCGTCTCAGTGATAAAATGGCTTTGCTGCAAGCGACAGTGGTTCCTGTATAAGAGTATGATCACAGAGGCTACCCTGCTGCTTCCCTTGATGGTGAAAGAGACGGCTGAACGCTTTAGGGGCTGTAGTCATCTCAAATTGTAATGGAGTCCGTTTTGATGTTCCTCCTCAAACAAGTGTACATTTGATGCCTATGGAGAGTCTTGCACTTCTACTTGTAAAGTTATAACTGAAAAATTGCAAGGATCAAATTGAGTAATTAAAAAGAGAAAAACTTTCTGTCTTTGTGTGAATTTGAAAGACACCAGAAGGTCAGAGTCATCCTAAAAAGAAACATCAAAACAAAGATCTTGTCAGGAGGAGAAAAAATATCTTTATCGAGAGAGTCCTGAAGTAACTTGAGTTGGTGGCCAACCTTTGTTAAATGTTTGCCATTAAACCAATAGTTGGAAAGTCTGCAAAGGTAGACCGTGTACCTCAGGTTTCCAGGTGATATTCTTCCTCTGTCGTTCTTCATCGTTCAGGGCCCTTCAGCTTCAAGCCACGTTCACATCACGCATTCAAGCGGTCGCTTCCAAACGCACGTAATGCGCGTAGTTTCACCTTTCTGTGCTCAAAACTCTAACATGTAGCTACGTAGATTTTTAAGACAGTTTTTGGGAAAAAAACTTGCGTCCATTGAGGATGCATTGAAAGTGAAACCAGGTGAAATTTTGACCAATAAGGGACTATGATTTTATGCTTATACACAGATGGCATTCTTTTTATTACATGTTTGAAAATGTATCATGGATAAGAATCGTGATTACTGATTAATAATTAATAATGAATAATTAATAATTGCGGCTTGTGCCCGGTTGGAATTACGTGACACCAAGTCATTCATATATTGGAATAGTTCTGCGGAAGAAAAAACCTGGAGCAAGATTCACCAGATTTGCACCGTTTTGATATTTTGCAATAAGCATCTTCCAACTGTAGATGGCGAACATGCGCTAGTAAACAGTAGAAAAAGAAGAAGAAGCCCCTCTTTCCTCATCCAGTGTGAACACCATGGGCTAAATGCACGTTCAAGAACATGCGTCACATGCCCAATGTGTCTGTAGCTTTAGTCACATGCACCTGTACAGGGGGTTGACCTGTAGGGATGATGCAAGTTTTTGGCTTATCCGGGGCCTGCCGAGCCTTAAGGGACGTCGTAAAAATGGAACCTACTATTGTCGTGTGTGTGGTAAGTATATCATAAAGTATTTGTAAGGATAACGCAAGTTACAGGCACTGATGACGTATGGGTGATGCTCTCGTACGGTGCCCTATATAGCACTCTAGTCATTAGCAAGATGCGCAAAATGGGTCCTTACTGACCCCAGGTAAAGCTGCATGCAAAGTGATACGTAGGTGCCTGTAGGATGCCGACACAAACTACACTCTGACAGTCTAAATTCTTCATTTTTAACACCCAGGCTGCACGCATGGAGCACGCACTTATTACTTCAACAACACTAATAGAACCTTGCACAGTGCACAGGATTTGGGGGGTTGGAAAATGCTTATGATGTGCCTGCGCCTCACCTATTTTACCCTTCTGTGTTGTTGAAGTGTTCTCTATAACTTGTTGCCTGCAGCATGTCCATCCAAAAAATGTGTATGAATTCACAAGGCTCACCAAGCCGTCTAAAACCTTGATTTTTTGTGCGAGCCACCTGCATGCCCCACACCAGTTTCCTCATTTTTCCCCAGCAGACATTCCTTACCCACTCGTAAGGGCAGGTGTGACAAAGGCCTCACCTTTTGTGAGCAAACTGCACACAGAAAATCCTCTGTGTCAACCCTTCAATTGTAAACAGCTGAATTGTATAGCCAGTGTTTTTTTGTTTTTTTTTGAAGCACAGACATTGGTGTTTATACTTTTAAAGTGTCATCACAACCTTCCGAGGGAAGCTCCACTATGATTTTTTTCCCTTCCTTTAGCAGACCACATGAAAATGTCTGGGGAAAGTTTTGAGTCTCATCCTGATAATGTTTTAAAAAGCTATCTATCTATCCATCCATCCATCCATCCATCCATCCATCCATCCGTCCGTCCTGTCCTGTCCTGTCCTGTCCTGTCCTGTCCTGTCCAGAAACGGAGCAAATGGATAGATTTTACTGTTACTATAGAGGGTTATAAATATTTGGACACAGGAGAAGTTTATTTGTATAAACCTCTTTTGTACTTCAGGCTTAAAGACAGTAACAGCCTATGGGAATTCTAACTAAGTCATAAATTTGGATGGAAGAATGGATGGATAAATAAGAGGTGCATTTTTCTTAACACAGATCTGAATTAATTCTGATTTCTTGTTTTTTTAAGAAAAAAAAAACAACTTTTATCATTTTTTTTCCTGGCAGAAATTCATTATTTCATCAACAAAACAAACAAACAAAACAAGTCAACAAAAGTGAAGCATTTCCAAAGTCCAGTCTGTGGGCCAAATGTGTCTCACATTCAAATTTCCACCTTCCCGCTGGCACCTTTCACAATCAATTATATGTTATTTCTGGTCCTCGAACATGACATTCCCAGTCATTTTGGTTGAAAAAAATGCATTTAGAAATATTTGTGTTTAAAGTGAAGAGATGGAAGTGTCCAGTGTGTAGGCTCTCACACATTTTTACCTCACCAAATCTGGCCCTCTTTGCAAACCGTTTGGACAACCCCGGTTTAAGTATATATTTATTTAACAATTGTTTCCCACATACCCCAGAAAAACTGTTTTAGAAATTAAAACGGACAAAGAACAGGTGTTTAATTGAATCACTTATTATAAATAATTGTGGATTCGTGAATGGAAATTGAATTGCACTTTTGTGATTCTCTGTCTCCTTTGGCACAGTTTTCAGAAAATTTCTAAAAACGGTCAGTTCTCGTTCTGTTACCTTTGCCTCTGTCTTCTACTGGTGCAAGGATTTGCTCTTTTAGCATAATACAAGATCTGAGGGAGGAGCTACAAAGGAAAGCAGTGTCACATCCAGTGAGTTTCAGGTGTTGATCTGCGAATTAGCCAACACAACTGGCAGACCTTGAATTTGAAGGGATGTCTGATATTGCTTTTTGATGTGCTTTGCCTTGAGTGAAAGTCAAACACTGACTCCAGTTTTGAAAAATAGATTCAATCAAATAATAAAAGCCTGATTCATATTTTCAGCACTTCCTGTTTTTTTTTTGTTTTTTTTTTTGGGGGGGGGGGGGGGGGGGTTTCCTTGTGTCCACTCTGTATAAAGAAGTCCATCTTTTGATAGACAAATGTATATATATTTTTTTTGTCTCTTGTTTTTGTTTTTTTGTCTAATCATGAATTTTCATTTATCCAAAAGGGGAAAAAAAAAAACCATAGAATACGTGACTATTCCCACCTTTAATGCAAGCTTCTGATGATTCCAGCCATGGCTGGAGCTCTATATCCTGATCATGCAAAAGGCTGAACAGTAAACTATTGCATACACATTTTCATAATTACAGGCATGCTGCCCCCCTCTGCATTAACATGGTATCGTACAGCGTAAATAATTATCCCTGACAGAGGACACTTTTTTTCATTAAAGACTACTTTGAGATTTACACATTTTTTTGAATGTAATACCTTTTTTGAACAAGAACCTTGATTTTACCTTTTAACATTTAAAGAGCAATTTTAAGGAGGGTTTAGTAAACACTGCAAATAACCAAAACTCACTGATATGAAACACAGCAAAGAGGACGGAGAATTTTACTGCTAAGGCAACCGCCTCTCCAACCTCATCTAATAGGAAAGTAATGACAAGGCTCGCCCCTTTCTGTCTGTAGTCCACTGCCTGAGGCAAAGTCAGCGCTGAATCATAAACAGGCCAGAAAGATTGAGCAGCTTCGCCCTTACAGAGGCTGGAAAAAGGTTTACATCACACTTCCATCCCACGACGCAGAGATCTGTGAGCAAATCCCATCATCCTGCTCTGTAATCTATATCTCCCTTTGTGGAGGAAAAAAAAATCTTTATTTTATATCGCTGTTATCTAGAAAGGAAATAAACATCTAAATGCTCATTCAGCTCATTCAAAAAACTTGGGTCATTTTACAGACACTAATATATATTTATATATACATAAAGATATAGCTTCTATAGAGTGGCAGTAGTTCATTAGAAATTTACCTCAGAGTTGTGGTACAGACTCATGCACTCATTTCCCATCATGCCTTTGTTTACACACTCTCCTTCTAGCTTACAGCCCCTCATAAACCCCAACCCAACTTTACCGGTTCAACAGTAATGGGGAGCAATATCAGGGATATCCAGTTTTGAGCCAAATGCCAGCTCAGACGAGAAAAACGAAGACGTAAATGGATCTAGTAGTCTGCAAGTGGATGCATCAGAGTGGAGCAAAGCAGGGAGTTTGTAGAATCTATGCTGCTGATTCTCAACTATTTGAACTCAGAAATGCAATTTTAAGCTCCATTATGTCCCCCATCATGTGAAAACTGCCACAAGAACATGTAAATTAAAAAAAAGACCAAAAACATGATTTTCATTGGAGTGGGTCTTTAAGAGTTGGTGCAGAAAGTGTACAGTTGGTTTAAAGCAGGATAAGCAGTGCAAGCATTCAAGAAAAGTTATTCAATGAGAAATCCATAGAGTAGCACGGTGGTGCACTCTCATTTCACCACACTCTATAGTCAGCTTTGTTTCAATCCAAAGGTTTGCTTCTAAATAGAATTGTACTCACCGTCAAGGATTCCCACCACAAACTTTGTACACATAATCACACAAAGCTATCCACACCAGGAAACAGGAAGTGACTTCACACATGTCAGTTGCTTTTTTTTTCATTTTAAATGATTTCTGTTTCTAACTTTAGCTTATTTCTTTGTTTCAAAAGTTCACATCCTGTTTAAAATATTTCTAATTTTTGTTTTATGTTTGAAAATGTTCTGAATTCTATTTACAAAGATAGGACTTGAAGAAATGTTTGGTTAATTTGGCCTGTGGGAGGGGTTAAGCCTTAAAAGAGAGGGGACTTTTTCCTATTAGAGAGAGAGCAGTTTTGGTTAAAGAGCTGATCTCCAAAGGGATTCAGTGAGTTCAGGAAATGCGTCAAAGACTAATGAAATTAGGTAAAAGTAAAATGTAGAGACATGTAACTGAATGAATGTCTCATGTTGCATGTTTAAAAAAAATCAACATTTTAGAAGAGACCATTGAAGAAAGTGGGTAAAAAGTCCCAGATACCCACAGAATCCTGCAGACACAAAAGAACGAGCCTCGATTTTTTTCTCCTTAGAGAAAAGAGAGACGTTAACGTGGTATTGCCCAGTGAAACGGCAACAGATGCAGAAGCATTCACCTGCAGGACTGCAGAGAAAGCAGAAAACTATTATTTATTCCTATAAACATGAAGCAAAAACACATACACGATATTGTGTATTTATCGTACTGTCTGTATTGTAGGGTGCACCAGATTACAAGACGCAGCTCCAATGATCTATTTTCAAACTTTTTGTCTTATTTAAGGTGTACACTATGTGCCTCTAAAATAACATTGACGTGAATAAACAAACCACAATTAACTGATTCAAAAGGTGCTACTGGTTGTAATGTGCACTGGAAAAAAAAGGGTTATTGAGTGTGAAAAATACAGTATTTAGTTCTCTTGAATCAATTAGTTGATTTTTATATAACTCAAAAGCAAATGTTGGCTTGTGTCTACAATAGAAATCATAAAAAATTGCTATGCACCACTGTTGTTAAAACAAGCAAAACTATTATCAATGAGATCTTGAGGAGCCTTGTTTCAAATCTGGTCACATTTGACCCCCAGGCAAGACAAACGGCACAAAGCAAAGCTGCTGAAATCCGTTAATGACTGGTAATGTGTGTCATATTGTATGTAAATGTCTCCAGCATCATAGCGGCCGTGGTGCAGAGGTAGAGTGGTCAACCTCTGATCGGAAGATTGCAGGTTCGGCAAAGTCGAAGTGTCTTTGGGAAAGACACTGAACTCCACATTGGTCCTGGTGCTTATCAGTTGCTGCCAGTGTTGGGGAGCGTAGCTGCCATGAATGTGTGAATGGGACTGTGAAGCTTTGGGTCTCCTAAGAAGGTAGTAAAGCACTAAATAGGTATTACTATTTACCTTTTTATTTCTTGGCATAATAACTTAAAAAAGTGCTGACATGATCATCTTCATGGTGAAAGGGTTTCATTGTGGATAAGACCATAAACTGAAGTGGTGTACCCACTGCTTTTGGACTGTGGAGCGTTTTTATTTGGCAGTCAGTAAGTGTTTGGTAAATGCCAGAAGAACAATAAATGCTTGACTGGCCACCAATGAGATTTGGTGGAGGAGTTATAATGCTCTGGGACTTTTTCCATCCTTCTTGTGGAGTTGGCAAGAGTGTGATCAAATCGAGATCAATAAAGTTTTGCCAAACTGCTCCATAAAGCCTTGTAAATTAGGCCTTCTCCTCCAATATACTGTATGACCTCAAAGGACACTTGTTTCTGAGACACGCTCTACAAATAAAAGGATTCCCATAGAGATTAGGCTATAATATCAATAGAAATAAATACCAACTCTGATGAAAATTGTGTTTTTGGTCTTAACGTGTTCTTCTGCCATTATTCTGATGATAGACATATTCCATTTGAGTACATCTTTATTCAAATCGCTGTGAATCTGGAGCAGACAAAAAAAATGCTGTTGGAAAAATAGATTTAAAAAAATTTTTTTTTTACATTTCTGAGACTCCAACCATTAGCATGATCCAAAGCTTTCTTAGAAACCCATTGACTATAACTTGATCCCTTTTTTCTGTCCTGTAGTTCATCATCATTCCACTAGGGGCAGTTTTTCCTGATCATTTTGAAATGGTTGCTTCCATGACACTTCCGGCAAAAGTGGAAAAAGTTAAGCTAATTTTCTAAAGGTCATGGTGAGAATAACTCATACATTCATTCATTTTCCAATCCGCTTTATCCCTTTCGGGTTCACGGGGTTGCCGGAGCCTAACCCGGCTACTCATGGGCGAAGGCAGGGTACACCCCTGGACTGGTCGCCAGTCTGTCGCAGGGGCCACAATCACACACCCATGCACACTCACATCCACACCTAGGGACAATTTAGAGTAACCAATTAACCTGTGAAGCATGTTTTTGGACGGTGGGAGGAAGCCGGAGTACCCGGAGAAAACCCACGCATGCAGGGGAGAACATGCAAACTCCACACAGAAAGGTCCCCCAGCCAGGACTTGAACTGGGAACCTTCTTGCTGTGAGGCAGGAGCGCTAACCACTGCGCCACCGTGCAGCCGGTGAGAATAACTCATTTATTATTATTCATGTTTTTAAAGGAAAGCTTTCTGTTTTGGAAAATTTCTTGATAACTATTTTCATTAAGTAAAAAAAAAATCTATCAAATTTGACAGTGCTTTTTTAACTGAGCACTCATGCCAATATTTTTGGATCTTAAGATAACATTGTTGTGATCAGAATGTTACCAAATCAGCTAATCTATCATAATTGATGCAACCTATATTTCATTAAAAAAATTACAATAAACAATCATTTTTGATGTATTTATATTAGGGATTAAAAAGCTTTCAAATTTCCAGAAAATTTGAATTTTCTGGAAGTTCTTTGACATTTTACAAAACAGAATGCCGAAAAAAGAACAAACTTTTCTGAAAAATGAAACACCCAAACTGATCTTTAAAATAGATTTTATTTACCATTTTGTAATTTGACAGTTTACAATACACGGCTGACAAGACTAAGACATTTCAATGGATTTTGGCCCTAAAGGTTGAAAAACAAGAAGACCAGACACTGTTAGATAGATAGGTAGATAGATAGAAAGATAAATAGAGCTGTGTTCTCTTGTGCTTTTCCTCCTCACACCATCAATGTAACAGGAGTGCTTTTTTTTAGAGCCATACCAATGAAAGATACATTTATTTACTTGTGTTCTTTTTCCCCAAATGGAAGAGTGAGTTCTTATTAATTTTTTTGAATGAATCATCAGTTTATTAAAACAAATGCTGGTTTTGCTAAAGTGCTGCAACACAAAACTATGTTTGTATGAGCAGTAGTAAGAAAGCAGGTAATGTTCTTTCTTTTACAGAGAACCACAGAAACAAGATAAATCACAGTTTTGTCTTTTTTTTCTTCACAGTTCAGCAGCTATTCTGTTTGTTTTTATGTACAAAAATGGTCTGAAGCTTAACCTGCGTTACACTTTGTCTACAACTTCTACATCGTGATGGAAAACCAAGGTACATCAATATTTAAAGGCTGGGCTTTCTGAAGAAAAATGACAGATTTTTTGCCATAAATAATGATTTATGTAACAATCAAGAAAAATATAGTCTTAATTTATAGACTGGTTTGCTGTTTTTAGTTGCTAAAATATTTCACACAAAGGTTTGCATAAAAGGTTACAGTTTGACCGTATTGTTGACATGATGGAAATTCTGCTCAGTCATTTTGGTGTTTTTAAGCTGCCCTTTTTTCCACAACCGTGGTGACTAAATCAATCAAACGGTTTGCATGAAGGGCTATGGAATGTAAGACAGCTTAAAAACGCAATACTGTTGTAGTAAAACACTAGTAAAAACCAAAAGAACAAAAAAAGAAAAAACAAAGAAAAACACAGTGTTTGCAGCTGTAGTTATTTTTTGTAGAAATGAACCATTCTCTTTATGTTCAAGTTTCGATCCAAGTTTTTTTTTGTTTGGCAATACGACAACATATAATATCTGCTGGGTTTTTGTCGACTTCCTATAGAATACAACTTCAAAAACAAACAAAAAAACAGTGTCCCTAAGCTATGGATGAATCTAAAAACACTTTTCTGTCTCAACCTTTAGTACAAAATGTTTTTTTTTTCTTTTAAAGACACAGGCATGACTAGTTCGGATAGATTTAGAGCAACACGGACATCAATACTGATACTACGCCTGCTCTACAAGCAGGCTCTGCAGTTAGAGCTGATCTACTGAATACAGATACACATTACACTTTACCATATCTACGTTACACTACAAAAATAAAGAAAAACCTGACAAATCAAAAACAAAGTAATTCAGTGTGTTCTCCCGCAGAAAAATACACCCATGTCCTTCAAAATAAAGGAAAAGAAACAAACAAATACACACAAAATCTGATTATATAGTACTTTTTTTTTTCTTTCACATTTTTTTACAGCAGGAAATTGGATGCAAGGGCAGCAGTGTTGATGAGGGAACTGCATGGTAATATGGCAGCTGAACGTCACTTCTTACAGACTTCACTGATGACTGACATGATGCCAGCTATTTGCTGTGCTCTCACTCTTCTGTCCTAATGGTAAACAACAGTTTAAATAAGATTGAGATATGGTCTTGTGCCACATTTTTCCTAGTTATTTGTTAAAAAAGTAGAAGCAAAAAGGTAGAAACTGATTACTTTTTTATGCAACACTAGAGTTCTTTCTTCTAGGGCTTCATAAAATCACATTTCTAGAAAATTTCCGTTTAAAAATTCAAGATTTTATCAAACATGTACAATGTCCTGATCATAGTATATATAAGGTAATGTACTTTACAATGAGCACTTTAATTTTTGTGTAGAACATTTGTGGGTTTTTGTGCTTTTTTTTCTGTGCTTCAGAAGCTCTGCAGACCCATATCTAATGGGATTCAGTATTACTCCATCTTGTGGCTTAACAGGGAACTGCATTTCTGACAACACATCTGAGTGCTAATTTAGTTTTAAATACTACATGAAATGCTTCACTGTTTGTGCTTTTTTGGTGTTTTTGCAACACATAAACAAGAAGATCACATTTTCCTGTCCTCTAAGGGTAAAACTACAAACATTTCTAAAATAAGGATAACTCTGAGTAAAGCAAGTTTAGATATATTAATCCTATTTCTTCACTCAGGACTATTTTGGGTTGTTCATTAAATTATGTTTCTAGAATAAATTGTTACATAAATATATCTAATCCAACCACCGATTTTATGGCCCTATAATCAAGCGTAGTCAATGCTTTAGCAGCAAATTATAGTTTTAGGATTTTGTCAAAACATCTGACTGCTTTGTTTAGCATGATGGAATTTTGAGCAATAGCTACAGTCAACTTAATGCATAGAAGCAGTAAAATAATAAAATGAAAAAAAATTATACTGATTAGATGCATTTTGAGTCAACAAAAGTATGCCATGGCTGAATATTCAGCCATAAATATTAGTTTAAGCTAATTGACTCAAGGGAATAGTCACAAGTTTTAAATGCAATGTCAAAAAATAAAAATAAAAGTATTCTTTTTTTTTATCAATTCTGGTTGTACTAACTGATAATAAAGCAGTTTACACGGCACTGTCAAAATGTCAGTCTGTTATTTTTTACGAGGTACAAACAAGGTTGAGAGTTATGGTGAATATGCTAACGCAGCGTCAGTTACTACCAAAGTTGGGAGTTAGTATAGTCACATTAGCCTTTAGTCTGTTTAGTTTTTTTTTTTTTTTTTTTAACTTTTTTTAAGTTATGACAAACAAGATTGGGCGTTATTGTGAATATGCTAATGCGGCTAATGTGTAGCAGTGTTGTCGGGCTTTTGGTTTTTACGTTATTATCAAGGTTGGGAGCTAACATAGTCATTGTAACGTTTGTTTTAGCGGTATCAGTCTGTTTTATTACGTGTTCCAAACAAGGTATTGTGTATTGTGAATACACTAATGCAGCTGAAGTTCTAGTTACTGTGAACATAGTAAACAAAGTACGGCTGACTGACGAACGACTACATTTTTTAAACTATCCTGCACTACAATCTTAAGTTCACACAATATAAAATTTTTTCAGTAGTGGTTCTTGAATACCCAATCCCAGTTCAGCAAGTATGGGCTGAACCCAAATTCTTCCCCTACAGCTTCTCCCTACCCCTCCAGTTGTAGGGGCATTTGAAGCTGCAGTGGTGTCCAAACTTGTTTTCTTTTTTACATTTAAATGTAAGTAAGGAGTTTTTTGTTTTTGCATGACTTTGCATGACAGTATTTTTCCATAACTCTCAGTTTGGAGGGCTAAATGTATGAGTAGTGAGAAGCCGGAGGGGTTGGGGAGGAATTCCCATTTGGCCATGTATAGTTGTTAGTGGCTAAAGCAGTTCAGCAGTTCAAGTACATGGTGCCATCTGCTGGTTATAAATGTAATTATTTCTGATGTCAAATATCATTTTCTACATATTTAAATGACCTCTGCTATTGTTTTGGAAACAAAAGACTTAACATTTTATTTCAGTGAGTCCGATTGCTATTTTGTTGTAGCAGCAGTGCAGCTAGCATGCTGTGGAGGTTAGCCGTGCATTCTCCAATTTAAAAAAAAAATGGCTGTTTTAACATTAAAAGCTGAATTAAGTGCTTTGAGTCTATTTTTCCAAACACATATCTGAGCTCTGCTTTACTTAAACCTATGTGATGTAGTGGGACAAGAAGGTGAATTTGTACAGGGCCTGCTTTTGTCGTTTGTCTACTATTTTTGTGCTCAGTTCTGCTGTGCAAGTCGTTGCGACTTAACTCTACATAAGTACCCTATTAGATAGAAAACTCTGCATACTAGACTCAAATGTTCTAAGTGCTCTTACAAGTTTCAAGGTCCTGTTTTCATGACACAATGAACCAAATCTGCACTAAATTTAAATAGAGACTCTTGGGAAACCAAACCCAGTGTTATACAAGGCTTTGGTACCCAATAAGTTAAAAAAATGGAATGCAGTCACATCTCTTGGGTTTTCTGGCAGATTTCAAGCCATTTTCTTGGCCAGCTACGACATCATCAAAAGTATGAAAGTTGAAAAACCATACATTTTTTTTGGAATGTGTCTTTCTTTGTGTTGTAAAATCACTCTCTTCCAAGTAGTAATGAATGGGCTTCCTTGCTTGTGCGCATCGAGCCACCAAGTGGTTACTAGGCAAGCTGGGCTTGGAACCAGTAACTTTCTAATGGTAATGCCTTCAAACAAAAAACAAGAAATCAAGTCACAGATGAGGAATTGTAAACAGTTAATTCTATAGATTTACTTTTTATACAAAATAAACATCCTATTTTTATATTATTTACTATTGTACTTTACAATAAGAGGTAAAAAGGAGACGTCTACCAAGAGAAGAATAATAAGCAGCTATGTTTAAAACTACAAGTTTTTTTTTTCCATGTTTCCCTCTGGAAACAAGCAGCATCCTCCTGCCTTTCTTTCTCTCCGTCGGTGACAGCACAACTTGGCTCACAGCTTTAAATCTTGAATCTTGAAACCTCTAGCTGTTTCTAAGTGTTTCTCTATGCATTAAAAGTTCCTAACTAACAGGCTGTCAGTGTCTGACATCAGAAACATTTGTTTCTATGGAACTCGTAGAATGTTTCCAGTTGGATGCCTGAACTAGTTGGAAACACCAACAATGAACGCAGACTGTGCTTTATAAACAACACCCAAAGATGCATTTTAGTAAAAAAAAAACAAAAAAAACAAAAAAACAAAGCCTGGAAGACTTAAGAAGAAATGGAGTTCTGTGGAAGGTGAGTTGCATCCACTTGCTTTGGCTGGCATTTTTCAACAGCCAGTAAAGTCAGGTGGTTTCAGCTGTTGGCACAGTTTCCACAGGCAACGAACCACAAAGTGTACCTTCACTTGGACCCTGAGAAATGGACAATGGGAATTTTTCTGAGAAATATGTATATACCGCATTTTTCGGAGAACAAGACTTTATTTTATTTTTTTTTGCATAGTTTGGGCAGGGGTGCATCTTTCATGTGATTTTTAAAAATAAATAGCAACAACCATTAGAGGGCGCAGTAGGTGTGTATTCGTATTTGGTACTGACAGCAATGCAGAAGAAGAGGCGCTAGTCAAATTCCCTCCCTACTCCCGTAGCTAAAACTATAGAATGTCAAATTATCTAAAGTCCTGGATTTTATAAACGATTCAGACAGTAGTCTCACTCCTTTTTTTTATTGCAAATATGATGTAACTGATTTTACAAAGTAAAATTCTAATAAATACAAGCATTTTACGAAGACTATTTATGAATCCGTAGTGTTCTGATGATGAAAACTTGAATGGCTTATAAAAAACAATGAAAATAGATTTTTTTCACAAAAAATGCAATGCATTCTGCAACGGCCAATCTAGTGAGCATCGATACACACTGGTTTTTTGCAGAGACTTCTGGAGGATTTCTAGGCCACTTGATTTTGGAAGGATAGATTCGGACAGCACTATATATTGAGCTACGCACTCTACGGGGTGGCCGTGGTGCAACGGCAGGGTGGTCAACCTCCGATCAGAAGATTGCAGGTTTGACTCCCGCCGTGACCATGTGTCGAGGCGTCCTCTGGCAAGACACCAAACCCCACATTGCCTCCGGTATAAAAGTTTTCACCATTTACCATTTCACCTTTTATAGTGCACTATGCAGTGGGTAGTGAAGGAATTCGGACACAACCATGGTGTTCATACTAGACAAACAGGGAAGGGCTTCTTCTTCTTTTTCTACTGTTTAAAAGCATAAGTCCACCATCTACAATTCGAAGAGGTTTGGTGTGAAAAGTCAAAGCAGCGCATATCTCACAAATCTTGCTCCAGGCTTTTCTTTCACACTTCTATTCCGATATATGACAGACTTGGTGCCATATATTTCCGGCCGGACACTAAACACAAATATTAATTTTTCCTTCAAGATCAATTTTCATACTTGGCACTTCCGTAAACTAAAGGGTACGCCATTCATATGTCACCACCAAATCTGAGTCCCTGATTGGTCAAAGTCTGACCTGGTTTTATTTGTATTGTGCGTTCTATGGCTGCATGTTTTGTTCATAAATGCAGCCATTCGTAAAAAACATTCGTAGAAACTTGCGTAGCGATGCGGGAACAAGAGAGTTTTAAATGAGCAAGCCTGAAACGCAGGTTTGTGTGCACATAGACTTTTTATTGAATGCACCTCCGTCAAGGGCGGTGTGAACGGAGCTTTATGTCAGGCTTGGCGGAATAGATCTAAAGCGACACAAAGGATGAAGGATTTAAAGTGACATAGTTAATTGACTAGCATGTTCTTCATATTATTGTTATCGGAAAAATTGTTCATATGTTGCGCTAATGTAATAGATTCCTCCAATGTTTCATGATGCTAATTACGGTTATGGTAGTGTAGCCGACATATATTCAGTCTATTATTGTTATATATTCGGTTATTGTGATTTGCCTTTCAAAATAAAATGTTTGTTCTTGTTCTCATATTTTGTTAGAAAACTTTATTTTTTAATTAAATTTTTTAATTCTTCTAAAAAGAGATTTTTAGAAAAAAAAATCTTCTTTGTTATGCATTCTTTGGCTGTTGCGACTTTTACTTCTGAGTGACTTATAGTCTGAAAAATACGGTATATATATATATATATATAAAACAAGTTTAATGAAATCCATGGAGTCCCATTTCTCTTGCTGGGCTCTCAGAGCAACTTAAAGGTAACTATTGAGGGAAATGTCCTCAGCCTTTAGTGACACATTTCTAGGATGTTGTGCTTTGTAAAAAAAAAATCTTTTTTATGTAAAGAAAAAGCAGCATAAAAACAGACTTAGTTTGAAGCTGAGATTAGCTTTTGTTTGAGGTCACGTGTACTGTGAGATGTACCGTTTGAGAGCGTATCCACTTTTCTTTTTGTTTTTCCCAGCCTCATCAGGCCCGGCAACTGATGTTATGAATAGGCGACTCTCTTCCAAAACACCTTCAGAACCACAACTAATCCAGCTGTCCAGTCACTGCCGCTACAAAGTTAGCCGCTACCTTGACAGAGGCGGCTGTCTGACAACAGCTACTACTGCTGATGAAGATGGCATTTACAAGTTTTACAAAAAAAAACCAAAAAAGGAAAGGAAATACAAACTGTATTATTAAATTATTATGTGGAGCAAATTACAGCTCACTCACACACACACAAACACACCAATGTGTTTTTTTGGATTCTTCTTCCTTTCGTTTTTTTTTCTTTTTTCGTTTATCTAGAGACAACACGTAGACAGATAGAAGAGATTAGGATAGATATAATAAGCCCTTACAATATGTAAAGGTCTCCAGCGAATGGGATCTCCCCCACAGCAGACTGTGGAAAAGTGGGATGGAGAAGAAGGGCAGAAACGGGAGGAAAGAGAAGGTAGAGCGTGGCCCGGTATTGTTGATGCAGAGACGCGTGTGTCTATGCGCTGGGGTTGGGGTTGTTGTGGGGTTGTTGTGTGTTGGTGGAGCCATTGCTTCCCTGGATGGTGAGACTGATCTCCTCCTTCTTCTCTTTCTCCTCCTCCTTCTGCTCTTCCTTCAGTTCCTCCTTCTCCTTGAAGCGACGCGCCGCCACGGTATCTTCGGAGGCCATGGGGGCGTAGCGGCCTGTCCTGTGCTCCTGCAGGGCGGGACCCCACTTTGGATGTGCCTGGCATGCAGCCTTCAACCTCTGTGAGCAGAAAAAAAACATTGTTCGGAGCAAAACTTTTTCAAACACAGCCAAGTTTGTGATGTTTCACTGATAGAAACATTTTATGAACACGTTATATATTACAGGAAATAAATCTGAACCAGGACGCTTGTAGTCAAGCTCTGATATTATTATTTCCTATTGAGTGTGTGAGAAAACATAATAAAAATAATCTGATCAGACTGGGCTTTATTGGTTTAGCTCAAGGTCAGTGTGTTCAGTGCTCAGAAAAATACTGCAAACCCCAAAAGTAACATATGAGAAATCTTAACTCAGCAAAGTAATAAAGAAACTAAAGCTTAGAAAAGACCAAATAAAATGTGTTTGGTAGAGTTGCTACTATAAAAAAAAGCCTTTTTCGGTCTTAAAATAATATTAAGGTATAAGTGAGATTTAAAGACCCACTCCGAAAATTCAAAATGAATAAACAGCTCACAGTTTTACCTAAATAAAGGTTTAACTAATTAAAAAAAACAAAAATACAGACAAAAAACATAACAAAACACCAAAATCGTTGCCGAAAAGATTCATTTTTGTCTGAGATACGTGTAACTTCTTTGTTCTTTCAGCTTTGTTCCATGAAAAAAGAAAACATTGAAGTTTGTGACTGAAGGGGCGTGGCCAACATCATACTAACCTCAGATGTCCCAACTGTCTCTTGAATCAAAAAAAGTGAAAGTACAAAAAAAGCAACACCTCCTGTTTTCTAAAGCTTTCCTTTAGAAACTTTACCTCTCTGAAAGTGGCTCCCGGGGACCTTGAGATCTTGTAGAGGCCGTAAATGGGTATGCAGACCACTGAGGACAGAGCCATGGCAAAGCCTATGGCCAGGGACCAGCCAGGATACACGTAATCGTTGTAGGTGATGGGCTTGTACTGGATCACCGTAAAGATCAGGATGAACTACAGGAAGACAGAAAGACAGTCGCTGCAGCTTCATTCTGGGATGTGGTTCGATTTCCTCAACTCATCTTACTTGAGCAAAACCAGCCTTATTAAATAATTAAAAAAGAGTATTTATTGTGCACAAGATGATTAACCACACGAAAATTTGGTGGTTTGAAATTTTTAATGGTGTATTTTACAACAAAACCTTTCATGAGAGTTGCTTAGATCTAAACATAAAAGATGAAAGTGTTTAAAGTCCCACTCCAACCATCTTTTTGATCTCTTTGCAAAGTGGTCTTAACTATGATGATGCTGTTTTAGCCAAAATGCATACAACTTTTCTAGGACATAGTTTCTGCAGAGCGGCAGTAGTTTCTTGTTCCAATGAACGTGATCGGTGCGTCAAACTCGCGTCAGATGCCTCTTTTGATGCGTGTCAAATTTGCTGCTCCAAAAAATTGTGTTCAAAGAGTAGACGCTGTTTGAAACCTTGAGCCTTAAGCCTCATCGCTTAATAGAAGCATTGACTGTATATGTCATTTACAATGCATGGAAGACACGGCTGATGTTGACAGATCAGGTTCCAAAGTATCGGTAAACACGTCTCCCAGTGCGGTACGGTGAATTACGGCCGCTTTCAGAGGTACTTCCATCTCTCTGTGACCCAGTTTGACCACTATTTAATTAAAAATCAGTCATGAGTATGGATATCTGAAAATCATGTAGACACAGCAGCCCTCGAGGCCTGGAGTTGCCCATCAAATTGCGCCGCAGGACTTGTGATCTTGTCTGTAGATTGACCTAAATTAGAAGCCCTAGATGCACGAACTACAACAAATCGTACAAACACCAAAAACAGTTGGTCTTTAAAATGTTCAAAGTGACCCATAAACGTTTTAAAATTCAGTTAATTTTCCCCTTTACAAACAGCTGTAACACAACTAACAGAAGCTCTTCATCCGAGCTAAAGCAGCTACATTCCTGACCAATAATCCACAACAATGAACTTCTTGGTAGTGGACTTTATTCGCCTGAGTGGGAAATGCAGCTTACAGAAGCTGCATGCGTCTACGTCCCACTAAGAAAGATTTGCTTTGAGGGATTTTGGACTACAAACAGAACCAACAGGGAACACAGATTAGCGGCTGTGGCAGCTCAAATGTGGGTCAGGTCCCAAACAACTGGACGACAAGATGGAAAAGTTGTGAACCTTCCACTCAAAATTCCTTCAGACTGCTAAGCCTTTGCAGCATTTGTGCTTGGCAAAGTCAGATCCTCTGAGGTGGTCCAGGAGAAATGCTTCCTGTGAACCAGTGTGGAGCTGTGATGGTACATTCCACTTATATTAGCAAGTGTGTGTTTGCGCGTCTGTGCTCACTCACGGTAATGATGACGGGGGAGATGAATCTCCAGCAGACTTTGAAGAACAGTGGAGGAGGGAAACCAAGCATCATCTCAACATCCTTGAAGTAGTTCCTGTGGCCTGAAAGAGGAAAGTGTCATCTGTAAAAGTTGATGTCAAACAATATTATGATTACGATGGGCGAGATCCATCACTGTAGCAAAAAAGTAACTGTGCAAACAAACAAAAAAAGAAACTCTGCAAATAAAAAGAAACGAAGCTGCAAATAAAGAAAAGCCCCAACAGAAGTGGATCATTGGGAATTTTTTTTGCACTGCTGTGAGAAGAAGACGGAGAAAAAAAACAGGAAAAGAAACCCAGACTTTACACCGGTCCGTCTGCATTGCATCCCCGTTGTGTTTACATTGTCTCTGGTCCATCCCACTGGCCCCTGGCTCCTGGAGCAGTGGTTTGTCCTGCCACCCCCGTGTTGACTAGTTTGTTCCGCTCTCTTCACTCATCTGAAACTTAAGCAATCAGGCTCCATGTCCTCTCCTTCCTCAGTAGCTGCGTGTACATGAGCAAAATGTCTTTGATCCAATCAAAGATCGGAATAGAACTGTGAAAAAATTTATCAGGTTATAACGAACGTTTACATGCACCACACTTTCGAATCTAATAAATCATTTTGACATGTGCAGAACTATCTAAAATACTGGAAACGACTGTAGAAGAAGAAATAGCGAGTCCGGGGTAAACACAAAAAAAAGCTGCAGCATAGAGCGAGATGATCTTCTTGTTATTATTATTTTTTTCAAGCACATAATTTTCTAAATCTGGATGGCCAGTGCTTTATTCTTGGCTGCACAGACCCAGAAGAAGGGTTAGGATTTGGTTACCACATACAAAAAACAACATTAGGCTTTGGATGCACTTAAAATCAGTGTGGGCAATGCAACAATGTGCATCTTAGCCACACATAAATTGGTGGTAACAGCATCAGCCTTTGTTTTGTCTGGACACGATTGGAAACACATGACAGTATTCACGATTTCTCAGGACTGCACGGAGCTGGATTTCCGCCCCCGCCAGCTCATACACTGTCCTGAAGCCGCTCGAAGACACGGTTCCCCTGAGTCTACCGAGTGTACTTTTTAATATTTTATCCCAGATAATCTACTTCTGGTGCATTGGCAACAAACAACCCCCAATTATCTACTTCCATTGTGTGTTTATTTTTTTAATTTGCAGCACCCCTTCTTTGGTTTCTTTTATTTGCAGTAACTTTCATTTTTTGTTGCGATAGCGGGTCTCGGTCACCGTATATGATTGGCTAAACAGAAAAAGAAAAAAAAGCAGAAATTATTATGTTTTCTTTTTTCCCAAACACATCCTGAAGACAATTATCTCTATTTAGTGTGCATTTTCTTTCCTAAAATTTGTTTGTTTTTTGTATTTTTTGCAAAATAAAATATCATTTTATTCATTTTCATATTACTAAAGGTAATAGATTTTTGATTAAATCTCCATCTACGAATAAATTATCACTTCATCTTTGACAAAAAACTTCCTTTTTATTAGTCTGATTTCCATTATGAAAATGTTTGTAACTTTGTCTTGCTGTAATCTGACTTTAAAACTCTTATTCCTACTCTGTCAAAACAATCAGGAAAATAGAAAGTTAGACATTTGTTTACATTTTTCTCAACAAAGCTACATTAGAAGGAAATATTAATGGCGTCTAATCAAAATATTATGAATAAAAAATTGTGTTTTGAGCAAAAAAAAATGATTTTTGAAGTTAGTCTAGTGTTTTGTTTACCAAATACTTGTCCTTCATGCTTGAATCACGCTTTTCATCATTTAAATTCTATCTGCGTTTAAATAGACAAAGGACAAATCCCTGATCAGAACTTTTAAACCCCAGAGTTCAGACTGAATTTCCTGCAGCTCCTGATGCATCATGTGCTAAAAGCTCAGGCAAAAGTAGTTTGGCAGGACCAATTATAATGCAATGTGCAGAAACAGTATAACTGGTGAAGAGAGCAGGATTCAAATGTAATGAGAGTCAAGGTAGGGTCACGCTGACACATGTCATGTTTGACATGGAAAAAGAAAGTGTTAAAAGCTTTGCAAATGGAGCATAATTAAACTCCTATATTATAAAACAAGAAAAATCCATGTATACTTTCTAAACCTTTCAATAAAACCTATAGCTATTATTTTCTTAAGTGAGAATCCTTCTGGATTTTTTTTTTGTATTTTGCAAAAGTTCAGAAAAAATAAGGTTTTTATGAGCAGCTTGGAATTAAAAAACATCACAGATGCTCATGCTTGTCTTCTCCTTACCATAAATATACATGATGCAGATACACATGATGCAGGAGATGATGACCAGGGAGAAACTGGCGGCATAGTTGTCCATCAGCAGCAACCAGTAGATTCCAGCCTGCACACAAAAATAAAAGCCTTTCTTGGTGAGAAAATAGAAAGCAGGGTCCATTCTAAAGCAGTGGTCCCCAACCCGGTCTGTGGAACAGTTGGTACGAGGCCCCAGAAAGAAAAAAAAAGGCCTACAATTTTTTTATGCTTTATTTATAATCTGATTCTGAAGGAAGATTTATTTTGAAAAACTACAAATTTCTTTCTATCCCATTCATTCTTGGTGCATGTCGATCGTGTCTCAAAATCTGCTACTTTCCTAAAACGACTGCGCTGACTCTACCCCCTACCCCCCACCCAATAATTTTTGCTAGCAAAATTGGGGAAAAAAAGACATATTTGAAAAGTTTATTGATCAGAACCAGTGAGGAAACAGAAGAAGAGCTTTTGACTTCAAAACAAAAGAAAGCTGGAAAAACCAGGAGTATTTACTTGAAAGATGGATTTATTTGCAAAGACCATAATAATAAGGCATAATATTCATCAACTGGCTGCCTAATAGGATGCTGCTAATAAAGTTGCTTAGACGGTGGATTCAAATGTATAATTATATTAAGAAATGTTTTGGTCCCTGAATGAAATGTTTTTGCATTGATCAGTCACACCTTGAAAGTCAGATGAGGTTGAAGTTGGCGTCTGAATTTTTTTAGCTTCCACTTTGAAAGATAAAGGCAAATCTATATCAAATTTTGGTTCCTACTTTTAATTCAGTGTACAAATAGAGGTTATACAGAAATTTTACAGAAGATGAAGATGAACTTTACCCTCAAAATTTAAGGGAAACTGGAGGCTAAAAAAAGAAATCAGACGCCGACTTCAGCGTTGTACAGGCCAGTCTGTGAAAATATTGTCTAGTGTTAAACTGTCTGTGGGCTGAAAAATGTCGGGGACCATTGGGGATGTGTTAGACTTGCCTGTGTTGTCAGAGGGACCCCCAGGAGGAAACCAGCAATGGCCACAGAGAGTGTGACTACAGTCTTGTTTCTAATGATCCAGTCTGTGCCGATCTCATCCACAATAGCCGTAACCAGAGTCTCTAAAAGACAGAACTGCAAAATGGAAAGGAAAACCTGGAGATTAGATTACAGCTACAAACATGCTACATTCAAAAGCCGTTCTTTAAAGAACATCAAACAGATTGTTACCTGAGTTCCCAATCCCAAAAGGATGAGCATGAAAAAGAACAACAGGGACCAGAGTGGAGAAATGGGCAGCAGAGTGAGCGCTTCGGGGTAGGCCACAAAAGCCAGACCGGGACCGTGGTCAGCCACCTCAGACACGGGGACATTCAGGTGGTGCGCCATGAAGCCCAGGATGGAGAAGATGACAAAACCGGCATACACACTGGTCGCACAGTTAGTTATGCTGATAATGATGCTGTCTCTGTATGAAGAAAAAAGAACAAAAGAAACAAAAGAACAGGTTTGACTTTTGCTAATCTGCTAGAAAGGAAAGTTGGTAGGGAAAAAAAACAGGCAGAACGGACATGGATCATGTCTATGACACACTTTTCAACTATTAATTGAAGGTCATCTTTTAGCTTTCATGAGCAGATTAAGTTAGTGCCCAGCCTGTTTTATAGTTCCTAAAAAAATTGGAACCAAAAACATTTTAAAAATTTAGCACGAAACCCCCAAAAATGTAAACAAAAAAAAAAAACCTTTTTAAAAAATGGAATACAATATCCAACCACAGGAGAGCATTCCACTCTAGATTATCTCTAAAATTTCCTGTGCTAAATCCTCTAAACTGTACACCGTACATATAGGCAGTAACACTGTTTTAGGGTTTCTGCAGAAAGAAAGTTTTAGTTTTTCTCAAATTCCTGCAAGGAATGTGAAGATGTCATTCCCACAATAACATGGGTTGTTTTATCAGCTACTACTTTCTAAAACACAACATCATTTGTGGCACTGACCAATTTTTTATTTTTTCACTTGAGTTTTTTTTAGCTGTAGAAAGAGCTAAATGCACTTTCCGTTGATATTCTGGAGCTTTTTTTCTAACTAAGCTTGGTCAAAGGTTTTTTTCTAAAATATATTTTTTTTGTACTTTTTTTGCAATTCAAGTGTAAAGAATATGCATAAATACCAATTATGTTAGTTAATTAATTAATTAATTAATTAATTACCAAATCGACGTTCCATCTTTTTTTTTTCATGCTGCCGTTGTTTTGTTGAGCTTTAAAAGCTGCCAATTTTGATCTTAAGTAATGTTTATACATGAATGTGTTGGCAAAGTTTTACACAAGTGATCTTGACATCATCAGTTTAGGTTGACAGTCCATCATCCCTTTGCAGGTCCGAGCTGAGTTGAACCTCTTACTGTTGAACATCTTTTTATCTTCCCTTCTTGACAGATTCAACAAGGGAATATATAGTTCCTGAGATCCTTTCCTTGTGTTTCCTGTTGAAGTTCCTGGTCAGGATGCCTTTGATAACTTTGATGCTGGTTTATTTCTCATCCATTGGGCTTTGTTCTGTGTTGCTCTCTGCACTTCCACATGTGCACCGACTGGTGGTGTTAAAGGAGAGCCGAACGTCTGTCCGCAGGGATAAAAGCAGCGGAGTTGGTTACAGTAAAGCTGTGTGTGCACATGGCAGCGTCTCCTGCTCCAGGCGCTGAAAGCATTTGTTTTTTGTACTTTTTCTGAAATATCTTGACACTGTCAATATGCTGGTAAATTATTAACATGCTTTTTCCCTCCTTTTACTAAATTTTTAATCTTTTCAGTCTTATTACTTGACAACTGAAATTGTAAATCTATATTCCAAAGCTAAAAAACAAAGTTTAGCAAAAAGCTTTATGTCCCTTATCCTGCAATGACAACCTACCTTACAAGATACAAAGTGTGAACTGCTATCCTTCAAAACAAGAGTAATTTTAATTTTTAAGTAGTATATGTAAGTACACAACAAGTATGCTGTCTATAGTAAGACTAAAGCAGTTTTAAGCCCCTAAACTCAAGAATTTGTTAAGACACGTCACTGGTAGTGATCTCCACTGAGACGGAACGACTTTTATAACTGAAGAAAGAAAAGGAAGACTTCTACAAACAGGTTAATAATCAGTTTCTTCAGATGGAGTGACCATAGACATAAAACAAGGGAGCGACACACGGACTTCATTTATAAGTAAAAGTAAGTCACAACTTCAACAAAATACTGAGAAGTCTAATTGTTAATTAAAAAAACAATGGCTTATTAAAGACATAAAATTATTAGGTTGAATTAAAATTCTGACAAATTCTGCAGTTAAAAACTGTAGTTTATAAAGCTTTCTGGTTTTACAAGTTAACTATAAATATCATTTCCTTAGATTTTTACGTACTGATTTATTTTTCACAATTAGAGCATTTTATTTTCAAAAGCCATATTTTATTAGGTTCCACAATACCTTTGTAATTTTCAGTTATTGCAAATTATTAGGTTTTATTTATTTTCGCCAGGTTTTGTCTTAAAATTCCAAATTAGTACAAGAGTTAACAAAACCACCAGGTGCTCTTTATTCTGCTAAGGTCATCCTCACACATCATATTCATGACTCAATTTTCTATACTTATTTTTATAGAATAAAGAACTACCTTGTATTGAACCTACTCACAGGATGGACACTAAAAAGTCTGACACCTCACAGTGAAAGAATAGAGAACGCACAAGAGGAAATGTAACATTAAAAAGTTTAAGGAAAGAACAAATCAAGTTTTGATGCGTTACTTTTCCTTTCAAAACAAAAGCTTAAAAAAAGCCCACCAGAATGATATTTTCTAGAGAAGGTAAAATTAAAATCTTTAACATCCAACTGGAAAGTGCACTTTTCATTAAGGTCTATAATATGATAAGTTAAACAACTGTCTTTTCTCAAGTTTCCTGTTGTGTATGAGGGAGCAGAATTTTTAATTAACCAAACTTTTTAATCAAAACATTTCACTTTTTGAGAGTACCAACCTGAAACAGTTGTTGTGGAACTTGTTGTAGGAAGCCATAGTGATGAGACCCCCCCAGGCGCAACCCAGAGAGTAGAAGATTTGTGAAGCAGCATCTCCCCACACCTACAAAAAAAAACCACAACAAACACATTAGAAAAAAAGTTTTTTTTAAATTTTTTATCCCAATTGGGTTTACTATCCATGTGGTGAGATCAGTCCATACCTTTGCATCCAGGACCTTCTGCCACTGTGGAGTCAGGTAGTACTTGATGCCATTTATAGCACCATCCAGGGTGATGCCACGGATGAACAGGATGGTCAGAACGACATATGGGAACGTGGCTGTGAAATATACCACCTGGATACACACAGATGAGATCACGAGTGCTTTTAAAGTCCTCTATACAAAAATGTCAGCAGAGAAAAGAACCAGATAGAAAATATGTAAATGAGTGAATATCTTTCTCTGCAGGCTCACCTTTCCAGAGGACTTGACACCCCTGATGAGACAGAGGAAAACCACGCACCAGGAGACAGCCAAGCAGCCCAAGATAGGGAGACGGACCTCACCGAAGTTTCCGATATCATCCGAAATGTTTAAAACATAGTGCCTGAAAAGAAAGAAGAATAGAGAAAAAAAAAGAAAATCAACATTTTCAGGTTCAAAAAGATGTCACGTTTCTTTTAATACCCCCCCCAAAAATAAAACTAGTATGCTATTATGATTCATAGAATCCTTCTAGTGTTTTATGCAGAGCCTTGAACGTGACGTATGAAAAAAAAATACATCTTATTTCTTCAAACTAGTTAAGTGGTGTCAAACTCCAGGCCCCCAGGCCCGGCCTCATGCTGGTTTTCCAGAAATGCTGCCCTATCTTCTGCTGATTACCTGGATCAGGTGTGTGTTTGGCCAATAAGGAGCTTTAATGGCAGGTTGGTTGGCAAACATGTAGGACGCTGGCCCTCGAGGACTGGATTCTGACTCCCCTGAACTAGAGTTACAATTAGCATTTTACCTACCAATTTTACACCTTCAAAATACTAACTTGCATACACAAAATGTAAATAAAATGCTAATTTGTGGCCAAAAAAAATGGTAATTTGAGCGCACAAAATAAAAATGAAAAGCCACAAATTAAAAATTTGAGGGAAAAATGTGTCTTTTTTTATTTCATGTTCCAAGGCTCTGTAGTTTTATAATTTAGCAAAAAGAAAAGAGCATTTTTAGATCATGCAATCAAAGCTAAAAATAGCCAACTGTGATCAGAACTTTGGTGATGATAATTATGAAGTTCAATACATGTGAACGTTTCTGTCTTAGTAGCTTAATATGAATGCCCATAATGAGTTATGCCACATCTGGAATTATTTAAATAAAATAAAAAAGTGACAGTATTGACAGAGACCACATACTATGTTGGGTGAAGTTAAAAATGTTCAACAACAAACTGATTACAGTTTGTGGTATAAAGTCAAAAACTGTCATAAAGGTAATAAAAACCATCCTTGATAATTATAAGAAAAACTTTTAACAGTGTAATTCTGAAAAACACTATGCCAGCTGCGAAGCACAGTGGTGGTAGTGTTATAATTTGGAGCTACTTTGTGGCAGGACAAAGTCCTTCCTAAAGATTTTGGGAGCAATCTTCAATCGTTTTGGTGAAGGTGTTGTCTAATTAGACCATAGACTGTAGAAGAGAACTGGACTGAGTGACCCCTCACGTTCCAAGTAAGAAGTACCCACTGGCTCCAAGAATCCAAAATTCCACAGACTTCTATTGAGAAATAATTACTATTACTGGGCTGTTATATTTGTCAGAATCACTATTTTTGCTCTGATACCTTTTTTCAACATGTTCTTGCTAATATTAATATTGTTTGTGATGCTTTTTTTGCAGTGTAAGTTTTTCAAGTTATAACCTGGCCAATCAGAAATAAAAGGATGTGGCCTCATGTGCAACGTTCAAAACAAGCAATATTTTTAAAATAATTCCACAAAGGCTTTCAAGACATCTATAGAAATGTATTTGAATTTTTTTCTTTATTTCTGTTTTCACATTGTCTTCATAATTTTGATTATTGTTGATTTGTGAAATCTACACTCAATTTAACACTCCTGCCCAAAACCCAAACCACACATTTTTTATATGACAGTGTATTAAAATGTATCTTTACATTAACTCTACACTAAAGATTATATGTTCAGGCAGAACCCTGATGCAAACTCATTCCACTGTTTACATCCTCTGTGTCATCTTACTTCCAGTATTCTTCACTGGGACTGGTCCTCTTGGTGCGGTTGACGACCTCAGACACCCCTGCCACCAGACTGGTGGTTGCGTTTGCAAGGCTGCTGTTGATTTGGTGGCTGCTGCTCACCACGCCAGTGCAGTCTGGCGTGTTCCAGGGGTTGTTGCAATAGGTCCAGGGCAACAGGTTTGTCATGGACATAAAAAAGTAGTAGAAGGCAATGCAGATGACCACATTGTAATAGATCCCAATATAGGTGGACACCACCATCATGCCATAGCCAACACCTGAAGGGGAGAGGAAAAAAAATTAAGGAATGAAATGTAAACTCCAAAGTTGTGAAAGAATTTTAGAGGACAATAGATGGATTTAGTCTAAAGTTACAAACACACAAAGCATAAGACGCTCGTTCGAGTATGAGCTAAACACGCATTCTTGAACACGCCTTCAGCCTATGGTGGAGAAGCATGGAGGGGCTTCTTCTTCTTCCTCTACTGTTTACAAGCGCTTGTCCGCCACCTACAGGTGGAAGAAGCTGCAACAACACAAGAGTTTCGAACGCGGAACCTCTGCATGTTTACATAGAGTTTTCATTGGAAGTGGGCGCTGGGACACGCTCTGCCGAGGGCTGTGTGACTTCAGCTTGAGACTTAACTTATGCATTCCAATCTTTTTAACCATACTTGTCTACACTCATTTGCACCAAGACAACAAGCGTATTAATATCCAGGACAAAACAAACAAAACAAAATAACATTTTCAACTCTGACCTTTGAACATGGGGCTGATCTTCCACACACCCAGACACCCCTGGCTGGCAAACTGCCCAAAGGAAAGCTCAAGAAAGAAAAGAGGAATGCCACAGAAGACCAACATGATGAAGTATGGCAGCATGAAGGCACCTGGGAAGAGAGGAAATGGAAAAAAAAACATTTGTGTTAAAAGTCCTTAACATGTCATCTTAAGAACAGTTAATTGATATTTGGGTAACATTTATAATAAGGTACCCGTTTATTAACATTAATTAATGCATATTTAAGCATTATTTACCTAATAAATAATATGTTAAAAGACACTTTTGTGCGATACTTTGCTTTAAAAAGCTTATCATTGAATGCATTAGTTAGCTGTTAACTTATGTTTACTATTCAACCTTATTTAATAACAAAGCATTAATAACTTTTTTAATAGTAATGTGTAAATATGCATCAAATAATGGTACTAAAGGGTACCTTATGAAGTGTTACACATATTTGAACAAACTGAAGAGATTACAACTGACCAGCTTTGTAAAAAGAAGAAAATAATCAGATTTACTTCCTGGTAATATTTCAGTGCATATATTTCAAACAAACTCTAAAAGTGCACACATGATTTTGCCCGTTCTATCCAAAGCATTTGAGGCTCATCTGTTTAGGGGGAAAACATGCAAACAGCATTTTGTCAACATGCTCGTCTGCTGTGAACACAGCTGCTGCATGGTGAGAACAGCATGTCAGCAGCAGCAGCAGCACCTGGATTCATCATTTGCGGTCAGACACACTTTGACACTTCTCACAGCCCAATAAACAGATCGGCTGTTATGTAAAATTACAGACAAGATAACAGATTTAGCTCACTTAAGAACTTTGAGTCGGACATTTACAAATGAAAAAACAAGAAATGAAGATAATTCTATACACGAGTCAAAAACTCTTCCAGTTAAAGGTATTTTGTGTCAGATGATTACTTCACAGAGAATCTTCAATTTGCTTAAGTGTACATTCTGATTATAACAGCATGACTCCTGATCACTTTCTTTTATGCCACTCTGTTGTGGATTTGCTTAAAGGCTTAGCACCATATTCTTGTTCTATGAAAGCTCGGGTGTCTAACAAAAGATTAAAGAAAGGTGAAAGTTTCTAGAATGGTGCTTGTTTGGATTCTCTTAGGGTGTATTCAAACTGGGAATGTCCATTAGTTCAGGCCGAGTCTTACTGAGCTTAATTTGGTCCAGATTGAGTCCTGAACCTTGTATTGATCTGGCTTGTATTGTTGAATACAGACCAAGAATATAGTTGGTCTGTGTTCAGACTGCAGTCAAGCAGGCTTTTCTGTTCTGGATCAAAACTTGTAAACAAAACCACGTGGCTAAAGATCTATTCAGTCATTGGCCAAGAATTATGAGGATAGAGCAAAGCAACAAGAGAAGAAATAGTGGGAGTCCTTTTAGGCACACACACTCGGACCCACACCACAGAGGACCCGACTGCCCCGGGTGCCGCCACCACAGGCCAGAGCAGACCCAGGCGCCCAGCCCAGATACCACGAAGCACCCACAGCCCCTCCCCATTTACTACATTGTCCTCTACAACCCCCTCTCTCCCTACACCACCCTCACCTACTCCCCCCCATATCCGCCATTGGTGCCCCTCCCCAATACACTCCGCAGAAGGGAGGTGAGAGTCCAAGCGGGCCGGCGAGGTGGCCCCCTGCCCTTTCCTTTCTCAAGCACTTTCACACACCCTCATTTGGGTGACCCCCGCCACCATGCAGCCTGTCAGGCTAACAGATCCCCCTGCACCGCATGCCTGATCACCACCCTGGCCACTGTCCTGGCCAGCAGGAACCCCACCACCCCGGCCGCCCAAGAGGATCCAGCCAGGTGAAGACTGATCGCCCCTCCCCAATCCCACCCATGTAGCGTAGTGTGGGTCTCCCGTGTGTGGTGTGTATACATTATGTGTGGGGGTGCCAACTTGTAGTGTGTGGTGTCTAAATCGGAGTTAAAATTGGGGGGAACCGGCATGCGATGAGCCCAGATGTTTCCCTGTGCCCCCCTCCACCAGTCCACCCTTACAAGGCCCTCTGTGAATGAAGGTGTCTAAGAAGCAAGTAAAGAATGCTCTATTTTCAAACTTACCGTATGTCATATATAAGGTACACTGAACTATAAGGCACATTAAGTGAGACAAAAGAGTCAGAGATAAGTCAGCGTAGAAAGTCAGACTTTTATAATCGTCATCACAGTAACTCTAGAACTTTTTTGAAACTTGCCAACGTTTAGCTACATTAGAAGAATTAGCTGCTGTAGCATATTCACAATATTTGTAACTCTCTACCTTGTTTGAAACACATAAAAATCAGACTGATAATGCTAAAACAAACCTTACTGGGACTATGCTAACTCCCAATTTTATTAGTAACATATAAAAAACCAATAGTCCGGTACCGTTTGCCGTGTTAGCGTATTTACAATACCGTAACTCCCAACGGTAACTCCCAACCTTTTTTTAACTCGTAAAAAAACACAGACTGACAGTTTGACAGAGCCCTTTGTACCTCTCAAAATCTTTTTGACAGCAGTAAACACAACCTGAATTAATCCCTGTAACATGGCACTCTAAATCAGAGGCCACAAACTAAATTTTCCTTAGGGCCACTAAAGGCAGGTTCAGACTGAGGCTGGGCCACAACCTCAGCGCCCATGCACGCGTGCGTAGCTCATGGATTTTGGGAGCCAACTCAAATTGTAATCAGAAATTTTGAAAAATCCAATCTTCTCTTTTTTTTTTACGCAAAATAAGATGAACAACGAGGACCCTGGTGTAAACAAGTTGTCTATAACTTCCTCGGGTACATACCTTCTTTAGAGTAAATTTATATGGAACATGTACAGTAATATTAACTGTACTGTGTTATTAACTGTTTTCTGTACAAATTTACCAATAAAACTCTAAATTAATCAATCAACACATGCATAAACAAATGAACAATCAATAAGTAAATAAATCAGTAATAAATGTCAGCTTTCTGTTTATTCAGTCTTCTATATCTGTTTTGTTCAGATTTAAATGCCCATCTTAACATCGTTCAATTAACAATGCTACATTTTAATTTTTACGCAAAAAATAAGACTTAAATTTTACAGTTCTTTAACCTCCATCAACGGGTTCTTCTGAACATGGCTTCCTTGCCTACTTCTTACTGCTGGACACTTAGCAGAGCTTCCAAGTGCCACAAGTTATTTTAGAGCAGTCAGTCACTCACTCCTAGTTGAAATCCAATTGTGGTTAGTAAAAGAACGACTCTGTTCATTGGAGATCTGAACAAGCGTCACCCATACCTGCGATCAAAGAAAAGTAAGGAACTCATCAATGTGGTCTACACGATCACTTTGTGCTAATGTGCAAATGTTACTTTATATTTTCTGTACGTTTGTTGTTTCAAGATTGTAAACTTTTTAATTCATTATCAAAAAATTTAAATACAAATATTTTTAAAAGATCACCTTTCAGTAGCATTTCCCGACAGCTTTGCCTCCTTTACAACCGTTTACAGCCGTTTAAACAGCGGAGAACTCTGTGATCACAAGAATTTAGATTTTCTGTCTGTTTGACGTTTTTATTTTTCATGTGTTAGCGATGGGAAAAGAAGAGAAGTGAGCGCGTTTTACTCTGAGGCAACTGCAGCTGCTTTAGCCGATAATAACCATTGTTTATATGCAGTCTATGGTAATAACATTTCTGTGTTAACGGAGTTAATAAAGTGTCAGTAAGGGGAGAGTAAACTGCTGTCAAACAAAGCAGAAAAAGCAGAAAACATTTGTAGTCTGTTTCTAGTCCAGTGCAGCATCATGCAGTCCTGTTCCCAAATATTTTCTTTTGTTTTTTTTCTACATTAAAGTTAACTTTTTCATTATTATAAACATTTTAAGCTGTTATTATTGTTGTGAACATCCAAAGACAATCTCTGACCATAAAATGCGTGGAAGTGATGTCATATTTGCAAATGCTCAGAGTGATCTGGCAGCCGTTACAGATTAGAGTGCAACAACGCCCGGTCAATGTCACACCCCCAACAGGCTACCAAGATTGGTCGGTGTGTCAGCCCCACACACAACACTGTAAAAAGTGCCGTTCATTCAAAACTCGCGGGCTGCACTAACAAGAGTCTTTCATATTAAGTGTGGGCCACGAATGGCCAGTTTAAGACCCCTGCTCTATATGATAAGGCGCAATGTCATTTTTGAAAGAAAAAAAAAAAAGGACTTTTCGGTGCACTTAATAGCGTGACAAATTCGGTACAAGAATTCTTATTTGGATTATACCAAAATGTTTCCACTGTCGTTTAAGTTCTTACATACAGTGGTGACTGGTCATACCTCCTCCATTTCTATAGCAGAGGTAGGGAAACCTCCAGACGTTACCAAGGCCCACAGCATAGCCCACACTCGTGAGGACAAACTCAATCTGGTTGCCCCAGTTCCCTCTTCGGGTGTTTTCATCCTTCTTTACTGGCTCTCCTGGAACTGCTCCATTCTACAAAAACAAAGAAAAAAACAAAGACAGAGGTGAATTTAAGTTGCAGGAAAGTGACTACCGTCCAAGGATAGTACTGCTACAGCACGTCCAACACAAAGAAAATTAAATCACCGTATTAAGGGCATAAATCACAAATTGACTCTCCAGAGGAATGTTTCTAGGGAGGCCTTATTTACTAATGCTGAATGAGTTTAAGGAACTATTTGCATCTGAATCTGTAATGATGATAAATTGAACCTCTTCCAGAGTGCACAAGGAGCTGTGTCATGCTAACGCTTGCAGGCATTGGACATAATCTGTAAAGTAGCTCCTTAAAGTCTGCCATAAGGTGGGGTCACTGAGGCAGACGGGATGCAAAGTGAAATCAGTGCCTTCAGAAAAGCCCAAAAGTATTTAGTCTTGTTGATTTCCAGCTCTCCTCTGTACCCTCCATCACTCCATCTGCCAGCATCAGATGGCGCCTCTCCCATGACCTCCTCTATCTCCTTCAGTTGTGTATTTTCGTTTTTGAGCGCTTGCGTGAGTGTTTGGGTTGTAAATACTGCATCAAAGACCAATGACTTAAGATTCATTTGAAAAGAGCAAAATTAATATGTTGTGGGTTCATCAGTCAAGCTAAGAACACAGGTTCTTGAACGTGTTTTAGCCTATGGTGTTCACACTGCACAAGAAGGGAGGGGCTTCTTCTTCTTTCCTTTTCTACTGTTTACCAACGGATGTTTGCTATCTACGGTTTTGTTTTTATCTACGGAGAGTTCTGAACTCGGAAGAACCGAAAAGCATGTCTACGCGAGTTTACATCGTTTTCATTAGAAGTGGCTGTTTGAACGCGCATCGCTGAAGCCGATGTAAATGTAGCTTATAAGACATGCGCTGGGACAGAACAGCACAAGTGTATAACCATCAAACAGTGGAGACTTTTAATGAAACATATGAGTGAATAAACCAAAGACAATATATATATATATTGGTCCTGAAGTGCAGATCGAGACAACACAACACTTCAACGCAAAAACATATAGAAGATCACAACGAGAATCAAAAAAGCAAAACAAATAATTTAAAAAAATTCAGAAACCACAATGTAGAAAGAAAACATTTCTGAGAACGAAATAGGAAACGGGAAAAGGTAGGAACTACGAGACATCATGATTGGTTAATGACATTTGAGTGCTGAAGAAGAGGGAAGGCAAGAGAATGTTTTTCCTGAACTGTGGTAAAGAGTTGATTGAGAAATCACCAAACTTTTGCAGTGCTTTGGCCAGAAGATAAAAGAAAATTTTGTTGGAAGATACCAAATGAAAAAGTGAACAAATGTCTTCATTCAATCAGTGATATTCATTAACATTCCATAATACCTGCTTTTTCCAGTTTCTTCTTTGGTTTCAGTATTTACTTTTTGGTTTGATTTCATAGAATTACTTTAGTTTTCTGAAACACTTCCTTTTTATTGTGGTTTCATTTTTTAGGAATTACATTTGGTTTCTAGAATTTTGACCTGATTTCTAAAATGCAATGCTGCTTTTTTAATTAAATGTATAGCTTTTTTAAATAGTTGTAGTGATCTTAATTTGTTTTTTGCGTAGAGTGATTTGTCTGTGTGATTAGCACCGCAGAGCATAGACTGTAGATGTTAAAAACCCATTGACTTCTGTTGAGAAATAGACAGTCATTATGTTTGTCAAAATGACCATTCTTGCTCTGATCCATTTTTCCTAACATCTCCTTTCTATTCCTATTTTTTCGTGGAATTGTTTTCTTTATTGCATGTTATCCAAGTTATGAACTGACCAATCAGATGCCTCAGTAAAAGTACGTGGTGCCTGCTGGCTCCACCTCGAACGCTTGATTGACAGATTCTCCCGAGCCCGCATACAGTGGAAGTGACGTGGACTTCAAACAAGCTCATTCCTGATTGGTGACTTTAGTTGCCCTAAAAACGTGACTCAGACTGACTTGACAATCACTGTTGTCTGAATTGGCTTCATTTTGCGAGAGCTAGAAGTAGAATTTTCTATGGGTGTCGTCACAACCCGCTTCGCCCAGTAATAATAGTGCATGTCTATGCTTCAGAAGCCATTGTAGAAAAAGCTTCTTCTAGTTACAGTTATCAAATACCAATTGGAAACAAGCACAATATAGGCTTTTAAAAAAAAAAAAAAAACAACGATCAAGGTAACAGACTCTTGTGCCATTACAATTGGGGTAAAAACAGACTGTGTGCTCTGAAGCTACGCTCACACCGCTCTCGGCAACACATGTTCAAGCGTCCACTTCCAAAGAAAACGTGTGTAGATGCATGTTTTGGGCTTTCAGACATTCAAGCTTAGCTATGCAAGTTTCTACAGCTGTTTTCGAGCTTTACGAACAAAATTGGTGGCCATTGAATGCACGTTAAAAGTTAAACCAGGTCAATCTTTGACCAGTCAGGGACTTGGATTTGGTAGTGACCTATGAATGGCGTACCTTTAAATTCATGGAGGTGCTAATTGCTTGTAAAATTAATTATGAAGGAGAATATAGTAATTACAGTTTGTGCCCAGCCAGAATTATATGACACTTAGTCTTTCATTTCTCAGAATAAAATTGAGAAAGAAAAAGTCTGGTGCAAAATTCAAGATTTTCACCGCTTTGACATTTCCCACCAAGCCTCCTCCAACAACAGGTGGCGGACAAGCGCTAGTAAACAGTAGAAGAAGAAGAAGAACAAGCCCCTGCATGCTTGTCCAGTGTGAACACAATTGGATAAATTGAGGTTTAACCCTGTAAAGCCTAAACCATTAAATAATTGACAGAAAATTCCAATTCTTTGGATTTGGAGCCTTTATAGGTCCCTATGAACAAACAAGCAAAAAAAAAACATATATATATATATATATGTAAAATATATTTTTTTGGTATGTAAAAAAATTGTTTTTTTACATATAAATTTAATTTTGTATCACATCTGATACATCAGGTCACACAGCACAAATATATTGTTTTTCCTGAGCTAACAAAAATATTCTAAGACCAAAAAAAATTAAAAGAAATTTGTATTTCCATTCCATTGCTCTTGCGGAGGGCTGTCAGACTCATGTATCAAATATGATACGTTCGGCTTTAAAAGGTTAAGAACATGGGTGTAGCGCCTTCTTGAATCTTCAATGTGCCTGTCGCTTAGTGTACACAACAAAATAATCAACAGTTCAGCTTTGATTGCCTCTAGTTTCCATTTTTTATTTATAAAGAAAACGATTTAAGAACATGTTTTGTTTTACTGTGTTTTTGTATTTTTTTGTACTGATTTTTTCTTATAAACATTTATGCCTTCGAGGTGTTTTGTCTCAAAAAGTCCACTCCCAGACATAAGGAATATATTCCTCCTCTGTTGTTTCCTGAACCAACTGAAACATGTTCTTCATTAGCAAAAGATAACAAAGCAAACAAACAGCTGCCATATTTTCTCCCAAGCTCTGTTGATTGTCTTTGAGTCCAGCTGTGCTTGCATGACAGGAGGACAAGAACCAAACAGAGCACTTCCAGCATCCTTGACCTTTCTCAGTGTAGGACTTTGTGCAGCAGGTGCAACAGACAGGAAGATCAGCAAACACGAGCTTTCTCTGCGAGGGGGAAGTCAGATTTACCCCACCGTCACAGCAGTGTGTGGTCGGGACCCACCGCGAGCCCACCATTGCAGCAGGTTGCATATTACGTGGGTTTTTCCGGAGTTGATTTTGGAAGGAAAAGAAGAGTCGGAGGAGTGCAGCTGGGAGTGTTCTCTTTGGGCCTGACAGTGCTTCTTGTGCTGACTTTCAAATGGACATGCATGAACACTGGCTGTGTTGAGGTTTACAATCAGAATTCTCAAAGAGTTGCTCTGAAGCAGACATGGGGAGTTTGAGTGACAGGGTGCAACCACTGAGGGGAAGTTAAATCAAAAGAGGCTTTTGATTGGTTCAAATTCAGGTTCACGACCAACAGATCAGAGTGTACATGAAACAACAGAGTTGAAATTATTTAACTACAAAAACAGACATTCACAAGAGATCGATATAAATAACAGATACTCCTATTTAAAATAAAAACAGAGTTTTTGTAGTATAAAAAAGTTTTTTTTCTCATGTTGTTTTAGGTCATTTTTTTATCTCACACTTTACAAACAAGTTGTATCCTAGATTTTTTTTAAACATCTCTAATAGAAATGAAGAAAACTGAGATTAACATGGCTAACACTAAGTTAGCCATGTGAGCTTATTTACAATAACACACAAACTTGTTTAGAAATTGTAAAATAAAACAGTCTGACACTGTGCCGTGTACTACTCAAAATCGTAAGATCATTGCAACACCGTGAAGCACAGAGAGATTTAATTCATGTAGACGGCACTCCGGATGATGACGTTTTTTTTTTTTTTTTTTTAAATAAGGGCTTGAAAGTGTGCCTTATTGGTTTGGAAAAAAATAGTAATTTGTGTAACTTTGAAAACTGGAAAATGGTCAACTTTTAGTTAATCTGTGAAAATAATACTGCAACTGAAAGCATTTATAGGTTTTTAGAACCTCCATCATAACACAAACAACAGGGTTTTGTGCTCAATTTACCAAATTCTTTTAAAGGTTTAGATTTCCAGGATTTGTAGCTTCAAACAGAGTTTAGTTTTTTAATTATTTAACGCTGTTCAGCTAGCTCAACTTCAACATGCATCTCAAATGTCAAGACGGCATTTTCTTTTTTAACTCACTCCTATCATCTTTTGATCTATTGTAAAATTGTTCCCAGTGGCTTTTTAACTATTTTTATGCTGTTTTTAGCACAAAAAAACAAAACAAAAAAACGGTGACCTTTTCTTTCAGTTTCTGCAGAGTGCCAGTAGTTCATTAGATTTTAGCCTCTGAGTTGTGGGTGGGACCATTGACAGAACAACCCTTCCACTCTTCCCCTCTCCCTGTTGCTGAAAGCTCTCTGTTTACACTATCTCCCGCTAGCTTAAGGCCTCTCACACCTCCAACCTAACATTACCAGTGCAACAAAAATGGTGAGCAATATTGGAGCTATTCAGCTGTACAGTTTTGAGCCAGATTCCAGCTCAATCCAGGAAAACAAAGACGTACATGGATCTAGTTGGTGAAGGCATCAGAATTGTACAGGGAGCTTGTGTCTCACCCGTGTTATTCTCTGCGTAAAAAATCTAATCTTTTACAAATGGCATTTTTTTGTCTGCTCTTAATTCACACAGATTTAAATAAGGAAATGCACAGGAAATGCAATTTTATACATGTCCTCCATCATCAGAAAAATGCCACAAGAAGATGTTAAAACCATAATTTTCATCAGCATTAGAAAGATAAATAAATGTGGCTAATAAAGTAAAACAACATAAATAAAATGCTTTTAAAAAATACCTGAATTAAATAATCATAATCTGTCTTTTCATTTGCCAATTTTTCTTTCCGTCATTGTTTTCTTGGAGTTTTTGGAACCAAAAGAGATGGAATTTGAATAAAAGTATATTACCAAATGTTGAAATTGAATTGCTTGTTTATTTAATATTATCAAACAGAATCCCACTGTCTATTTTTTTTTCTTTCGGATCTAGAACTTGCACTGACAACAGCTGAACTAAGATAGTTTGAGTTGAATATTAAACCTGGTATCAGCTCGTAGCAACATGGCTATTAAGAAAAGAAGGTAACTAACTTTTAGCTTTTACATTTACCACATTCTACTTGCAACAAATAAAGTACAAAAATCCCTTCCTGCCTTTTGACGTCCTTGACTGACTTCAGAATCTGTTAGACTCTTTCAACCTTCTCCCCTTCCATTTCTGTCACATGATACCCGGGGAACATCTGTGCCTTATGAAAGGCCACACATAACCCCCCTTAGTTTGCAACTTTTCTATCTCTCCAAGGACTCTCAAAGTGTGAGTGCTGACCTCATGTCTGAGTCTGTGCTTTTGCTTCATTAGAAAAACAAAGGCCTGTAGGGAAAGGAAGCCACACCAACTACAACTTTTCTTTGTTCCACATTCATCATCTGTGATTAAAAAGGGTGTTGATATATGCCATGTTAGATAAAGACCTGAAAGTATGATTAATACTTCTTATGAAGAACAAGTTGAAGCTTTTAAAAATACCAAGACTAATTAGACTAAAGGCTAATCATTTTACAGAAATGAGGCCAGGTGATTAATTTGATCAGGTACCTGAAGCCGCAGATAATATTTCAGAGTGAAAGTGTCATTGTTTTTTTAAGCGAAGTCTGTGATTTCCTATCACGTAGAAAATGTCAGGTTTTCATACAACAAGATGGTAAAATGCAAGGTCCTGACTGCAATGCTTTGCAGCAACACCACACAAAATGTACAAAAAGAGCCTTTGAAAACTATATATTTAAAGACTATATATAAGAATATAATTTGTGCATATATATTTTCAGAACCTACAGGTGATCTTTGTCCAAAGGGTCATTCTTTTTTCCTTGATGCATTAATTTATTTCCATACGACACAAAAGAAAAACATAAATTTTGTTTTGGCTTTCAAATTGATAGTAACTTTCATGCCAAAGTGGTTTGATGCATATTTGGATCAATAGGCATCAAGGGGTTAAATGTGAACCCTCCCACGGCCAAATTAGGTCTTAACAACAGCATTTAGCTGTTGCAAATCTGCAAAGCCTGCCCTAAGAGAGTTAAAAAAAAAAGTTACACAGATAGGATGTGGATTTTATCATTAAAAAAAAAAAATCACATTTTTTATGAACTAGAAATTCTTGATTTCTCCATCAATGGGGAAACTTGACATCAAACAAATCTATAATTTTAACCTTTTATTTTTTTGCTTGTTTCTTTTGAACATCTCCCAGTCCATCAGGGGTCAAATTACACAACCTGACTCTCCTCTTCACTAAGCTGAATAAACAAATGTCTGCTTAGATTCTCAACTGTTAATACCAGATGAGCTGCTTATCCACTTTATGAAGCTTTAGACAGTAGGATGCTGACGTGACAAAAATGAGGATTATCAATTTATCTACATGACCCCCTATAGATACCTGAGGAAAATTATGGATAAATGTTTCCTGTTTGACAGTGTGGAGTAAGAACACGTAAAATATTTATTAAAGGCCCTTCATTTTTCTTTTTTGTTGTGCTTGAAGCGCTAAAGGGTCACCCTGGGCTTCTCAATAACAACAAGGTGCCACAAGCTACAGCTATTTTGATGGTAAAGTTCAATCTTTAAGAAACAAAAAAAAGTTGAACGAATGAACAGATGTGGTTCCATAACTTTGATCTCCAGCTACCATCATCTTCCCTCAATTGGCACAAATAAATAAAATAAACAAATGTTGATTGGAAAATATCTGATTGTATCTTTGCATAGTTGTTGGTTATATTGCCAAACACTTGTTTTGAACAGTCTCCCAAATACACAACTTACATTTGTGCCAAACACACCTTTAAAAGCTTGAAATCATCTCCAGACAGATGTGTAAACTCTTAATTATGCCCAAAATTCCCAACATTTCACTTAATTTATCAAATATCTGAGAAGCTGTTGACATATGTGACAAAGTAATTACAAAGGACGTGTTTCTAAATGGTTATTAAAGACCCAACACATGTCCTCCATCATCAGATAATTGACAAAAGCACGTGTTAAAAATATCAAAAACACCATTTCCATTGGAGTGGGTCTTAAAGAGTATTGCATGTTGATTAAAGAGATAAAAAGAAGTGAAATAACATAGATCGTACCAAAAAAAACTAATCATCTTGATTTGACAAAGCAAATAGGTATAAGCCAACCATTGGATAAATACAGCATAAATAATAACTGATGCAATGGGTTCCATCCTATTTTTTAATCATCATCTATATATCCTGTGGTTGTGGAACACGTGTGATTAATTTAGGCTAAATCAAAAAATCTGCTGTTCTCTAGGGCAGTTTTTGCAGATCGGCAGCAGTTCATTAGAAATTTGCCTCTGAGTTGTGGGGGAGACTGTTGGCATGGATCAACCCCGCCCCCTTTCCGCTTTGCATTGCAGAGAGCTCTAGGTTTACACACTCTTCTGCTGGCTTACAGCCCGTCACACCCCCAACTTAACATTGCAGATGCAACAAAAATGGCGAGCAGCTATCCAGCCGTTCAGTTTTAAGCCAGATGCCAGCTCGGACGAGAAAAAGGAAGGCGTACATGGATCTATTTCTCTGCGAGTGGACGCATCAGAATGGAGCAGAGCAGGGAGCATGTCGCCTGCCCCGCATAATTTCTATATCATAGATATGATCTTTTACAAACTGTATTTTTTTCCCTTTTTCTTTTCTTATTTTTCTCTAGTGGGAGAAATCCAACCTCTAATAGAAATCCCCTAATCAAGGAAAAAAGGCAGACTAACAAACGTTAGTTTGACTTTTTGTTTTGGAAAAATTTGTGCATGTTTTGAATGTCAATCAGATGTAAACGCAGTAGGCATGCACAATAAATCGCTAATTTATCATTATTGTAAGGTCAGTCTGTGTGAAAATAAAAGATGACATAAATTGTGATCAAGGTTATCTTAAATATTTGCAGACCTGGTGAAATAATCTAATGGTAGCTTGAAGTATTTAACCAATCAAATGGGGCCCTTTATACACTTGACCAATCGGATGCACCCCTACACATCATTGACCAGTAGACTGGTGCCCTTTTATGCTAGACTGCCGTCATATATTCTGAAAAACACTGTGTTGCCACCTACCGAATTTATAAATTTGCACGGTGGCATTTTGGGATATATGACCGTAGTCTAAAATTACGCATTTGTAAGCAGGAGTCATATTTTTACACGCTGTGCGGTGGCTGCAGAGATTTTAGGAAAAAGTTAAAATTTTAAGGCAACAGGACGGTTATTCTCTAAAAGTTGATATCGGTCACTGGCCACCTGGGCACATTTTGAGGTCGAGAGGTGGCAGTCCATTGACAAGCGAGGATGACGCCTTAACGAAAACAGACGACAGCCGGGCGGCCACAGGGTGGTGGCAGCAGCAGCTCTGATTGGACGATGTGTAAATGTCTCCGGACAGCGGCTGTCCATATCAAGTGCCAACAGCCACCCGGTAGCCCAGGGGTACATACAAAAAAAAAGCAGGCCATTCTGCACGCTTGACGGCCTTAACTGCAGCCATTCGCATTCATGACTATGCTAACAATAATAAAAAAAAAATGAGCGGGCGGCAGCATGAAATTTTGAAAATTCTACCAATGCCTCCTCAGTTGTATTTGTGACCGTAGCATTAGATACCCGTCTAGACGAGGGTCATTTGGAGCAGCAGTTAATTTATGCTGACTTTTATTTAAATCAAACGTTTGCAGTGAAAGGAAATTCATGTATTATTTGTGTTTTGTTTCATTATTTGTTCATGTGCCGCAACTTATATTGCCGTTGCAATAGTGATCAGTAACATTGCAAGTTTTCCTCATATCGTGAAGCCCCAAAGAGAAGGCACCAAAGGGTCTAAGATCTACAGGAAGCACCCAACTGTTTGACATGCACAGCATCGACTTCTCAAATGGTCTCCTGACAGATGAAACCAGCTCTGCAAAGCATGAAGCATCATCCTTTTGCTATGCGGCACAAACAACAAGATTTCTTTCAGGGTGCAAAGACACATACACACATGCTTACCCCGCACACATTAAAAGTGACCTTCGCCAGTCTCTAAAAGCCATGCATGCATTTGCACCTCTCTTTTTTTGACAACTCTCTCCATTATTTCCAGCTCTTTCTGGCTGTCTTTGTCATAAATGCTCATATAATTGGAGCAAGAAAGCAGTTGGTGAAGTGCGGAGCTCTGCAAAGACCTGATAATCTCTTCTGCAGAAAAGGATTTGTTAATATCGTGCTACTGCTTACTGTGCATGTCATTTTCTGTCTGAAAGAGTTTTATTTAAAGACACCTCCTGTAGAGTGATGGCATTTTACTGACAGCTCAACAAGCTTTCTTAGGGAAAAGAGTCCCTCTGTGCAAGCATATAGAGGGTTTGCTGAATGCACAAAAAGTGTTTCGTCGTACACCTGGAAAAAAAAATAAGGCTCTTATGCAGGTAAAATTGACTAGCTTTTGTCAGAAAACCAGGTTATGGTACATATATGCATTTGTTTTCAGTGAAGTTGGAGCTACCAGCCCCAGAATCTATTCCAATGTAGATAATCATACATTCCTTAATTATATTTTAGACTCACACCAATAAAATTGTGGAGATTGAACTTGCGAAACAGAAAAAAAAAATAAGTTAAACGAAAGTTTAGAAGGCCCCCCCAGAATTCCACAAGGTAAAAAAAAATCACTACCAAGAAAATGTATTTGAATATATTTTTAAAGTTAATGACTGGGTATCAACATGTAAAGCTTTCAAGAGGAAAATTTTGCTTTTGGCCTAAAAAAAACAAACAATTTAATTGTATGCTGTTTGGTGTGGGAATTAAGGGAAATATTTTCTATTTACTGCACTATGAGGCCCATTTGAAAGTCTTAATGATTTTTAAAAAATGACAGTGTGCCCTATAGTCCAGAGTGCCTTGACTATGGATTTATTCTGGTTGTGCCGACATTGATCTTACGATTTTAAGAGGTACACAGTGCTCTGTCAAAAATGTCAGCTTAATGGTTTTTTTTATGACTTTGAAACAAGTTTGGGTGTTACTGTGAATATGCTAACACAGCTAATATGTAGCAGTGCAAACACGGCTGGGAGTTACAAGTATTGTTATTACACTAATGCTTCAAAAGTGTACTGTGTCACAAACAATTTCTACAGTTACTGTCAATGCAGTTTTAACATTGTTTTGTACCACCTAATGCGGCTTATATTTTGGTGCACCATCAGTTTGCTCATGGAGCACCATCTCAATGTCTTTTGGCATAAAATCCTTTGACAGGTGTATGATTGGGGTTCTTGGTACCTATATTATAGATAGTCCAAACACCGCTGGTTTAAACAAATAGCAAAATGTGATTCTTGTGTTTAAATTGTGAAAGTTGTGATAAAGTTATAGGTCACTCTGTCACAACAGGTATTTTATCTTTCTGTTTCATAAGATAATTTTTATGCTTTTTTTTTCATAAACAAGAAAAACAAAGTGTCACATTATAGAAGTTTCCCAGCTAAAGCTTTGATGTCTTCAAAGTGGCATGCATAATCTCTCTCTGCCCCACCTAAGCCGAGTTTAGTAAACATGTCTGTCTGCTGGGACTGAATCCCTTCGGCTATTATGGTACAAAAAGCCCACCGGATCCCCCAAAAACTGGGCAGCTCAAAGCATCTTTTATGAGTGGGCTGTGAGGTGAGAGTAATGGGCCTAAAGACAATGTTGACCATGGCTTCTCAACCTGCTACCACTGGGGCCACATAGCAAAGAATCCCATTGGGCAGGGTTTGAATAAATCCCCCTCCACGGCTGATTAATTGAATCCAAAGGCTGGGGTGTTGGGAAGAGGAAAGAGGAGGAGGAGGATGAAAGACAGTATGCTGCTGTCACATGAAGGGTGGGCTATTTGGACATCCAGGATTTATTGAACTTTACGCTTTGGGTTCACTGAGATCAGGATAGTAAGGTTTTTGATTGGCCAGGAAACACCAAAAGATGATTCGTTGGGGTTGGTTTTGGAATGCTGGACCAAACTGCCAGAACTATTTTAAACAGTCAAAAAATTATTTGGAGGCTGTATAGCACTAAGCAGAAGTATGAGAAAAGGACCAGGAAGCAACAAACTCGTTTTTACGTAGTATGAGTCTTTGAAATTAAATCCATACATGTTTGCATCTTCTCATTATTGAAAATATGGGCTTCTTCATTAAACTTTGGATTTGTTCTTACATTTCATTGCTTTCTCCTAAAATATCCCCAAAATTGTGCTAATTGTTTTCCTCAGTTTCCATCGTCTATAGTTTTTGCTGGATGGTTCTTCTGCTTTTTCAATGTTAAGTAACTTCAAAGGTATTCCTTGTATGCAAAAAAAGATCCATCTTCTAAGGCTCAGAGATCTTCTGTTGGCTCTACACCTGAAATAACTAATTAGACTTTACCAAGTAAAGATAAAAAAAAAAAATTAATCTCTGGTTTAATACTCAAGAGGTTCCTGGCTACCAAAGGTACACAATAAAGAAACTTTCAGTGTTGGGGTAACTGTTTACAAAGTAAGGAATTACTGTTATTTAACTACTTTTGTCAGTAACAAAGTAATATTAACGAGTTACAGTTCAAATTTCAGTAATTAATTACAATTACTGGACTAGAGAAACCCTCGTTGCTTCGTTACTTAGGTTTTGTAGGCTCGGACAATTCCTCTCGGTTAGATGAAACAAAACGGAGATTAATAAAAAATAAAAAGTAAAAAAAAAAACAGAGCAACTGGTGTCTGCAGAGTTGGGGGATCGGTCAAAGTACAGACATTGCTGCAGTCATAGTGATTTCCATACTGGCTCAAAGATGAGACAAAAAGAGACGCTGCAAGGAGTCCTGTCATTCCCGCAAACAGCAGGTAGAGCAGAGACCCGCCCCGTGTACTGATGTGACGGTTATGAATGAAAGGACTCTAAAGCCACTCTTTGGTGTGAAAGACAAGAGCCGGCTCCTTCCTGGGAACTGTTATTTTCTATGATAATTCACTCTGTCTTGTAGAGAGCGAGTGAGACTGGTGCAACTCATTGTAAAGGATACATAAAGTTAGCCAAAACGAACATGCAGGCATTTAATAGTTCTTTAATAGTTCTTTGTGTTTTGAACAGACTGGCTTAGTTTCAGATTTGATAGAGATGAATATAGAGATGAATATAGAGATAAATATAGAGACGAATATAGGTGTAACAGTCTTTTCCACATCTGACTTTGAGTAGTGTCATAGACTACATATGTTGTAACCTATTTTTGTGTCATTTTTCACACTGTTTTCTGAATTCAAATGAAGCCAGGTTATGTCTTGAACCATGTTCATACCTTGTACAAGGTTATTTGTTTAAAAATATATTTTATTTTATTTATTTACCTTTATTTAACCACAGAAGTCCTCTTGAGGCTAAGAATCTCTTTTTCCCTGTTAAATGAAAGACAAGAGGTTCTTGTTTGTGCGAAGATGTTTTTCCCTCTAGAACTTGTATGAGTGGAAAAAAAGTAAAGTAAAGTAACGAGTAGTGAATTATTTTTCAAATAGGTATTGAGTAAAGTAATGTAATTACAATTTGATCCAGTAACTAGTAAAGTAATCAATTACTTTTTAGAAGTAACTTACCCAACACTGAAAACATTAGATTACATTACATTATGGGCTTCCAAGTTCATGGATGGCTATGACCGTTTTAGGGCTCTACAAACAAAGAACATGACCATTAAACGCTACGCAAGTTAAACCAGGTTGAACTTGGACTAATTAGGGACTCGCATTTGGTAGTAACGTATGGATTTTCATTCACAGAAGAGCCAACCATTTGAAAATTGATCATAGAGGGGAAATTAGGAAATTTGGTGTGTGCCCGGCTAGAATTAAATGACACCAAGTATTTCAGATAGTATATTGGCATAGAGCTGTGAAAGAAAGAGCCTGGAGCAAGATTTCAAGATTTGCACCACTTCAACTTTTTGCACCAAGCCTCTTCCAACTATAGGTACATGCGCAAGTAAACAGTAGAAAAAAGAAATAGAAGAAGAGGCCCCTCCCTGCTTGTCCAGCGTGAACTCCATATGCTAAACATGCATTCAAGAATGAACTTCTTGTGCATTCTTGAATGCGCCTCACATGTCCGGTGTAAACACAGCACAAAAGATCGGTTGTAAAAATGTAAAAACTGAGCGGAGCTATTCCAAAGGGTGAACGTTGAGGCTTAGATAAATAGAAATAACAAATAAAAAATATAGAAAATACGTTCAGAAAAACGTATGCTTTTTCACTAACAAGATCCCTACTAAGACACATTTGTTAATGTGTGATGTTTAAGAAGAATCAGCCCTTGTAATTACAGGTGAGTAATTTGGGTCTATTTTTGTATATTTTAAATACCATCCACTAAAGTAACACCTTATAATTGTTCAGCTACTTTATATTGTTTTTTGACTGTCTAATCTACTGTCCATTTCACCAAAGTTTCGAACTACTGTTCCTGTTACTGCATTGGGAAGATAATCTCCCAATCCAATTTCGAAATAGGCTGTTCTCTGAATAAACAATGGTCCTGCGTGAGCTTGGCGGATGAGAGAAATGGGAAGAGACAGACTGAAATAGCGATGGATACTAAGAGCTTTGAAAGGAAGAGACAGATTTAGAGACAGAGGAGCAATGATGGCTGACTTCTCCATGCAGGGAGGCAGGTCCAGCAGGAGCCGCAGCAGCAGCCACGTGCGCCCATGCTGCTCTCCTCTGCTTGTTCACCCATTTGCCTAACGAGTTCACTTGGGCGTAGGACTTCATCGGGGTATGGCAGTCAAGTGATGCGCGAGACTGGCCTGCGGAACTGTTGGCGCTTGCAAGCTGTTCACCTACATCCTTTTGACCGCCGCACAGCCCCTCCACTCAAACACACACACAAGAAAATATTTTTGTGCGCAGACATGGCATCCATTGGTGCCAGCAGCAGCATGAGCAAATGGTGTGTGAATAGAAGGCTCAAGCTGCAGTAGTTCCAAACATCAGCTGTGGAGATGAAATTCAAAAAGCCCCTTTGACTTGTTTGGCTGTTTGTTGACTTTTCACCCCAAGAAAACTGACTGTTAACATTGGAATGGAACAAAGAAAAATCATATTCATAATGATAAAAGTATTTATTTATTTTTTTAAATGTCAATTTAACATTATTGATCAAATTGGAAGAGTTTTGTTGCATTTTATAAGCTGGAAGTTGGGGGATGGTGGTGAGTGAGTGAACAGTCCTGCGTCTGCATAGTGATGAACTAAATGACATCTACAGCTTCAATGGAGCTGCTTTTAGCAACGAGCATTAAAGGATACATTTAAAGGCTACAAAGATAGAGGAAAGTTTGATGATTACATGAGGAAATGTTGGGTGTGTTGTGCTAGTTTCACGAGTGTGTATTTTGAACTGTATGGAAGAACTTGAAGCACTAAACCCTAAATGGCTCCAGTTGGCTATGGGTTAGCGCCAAAATGTTAGACAGAAGAGCCGCCATCAGTTTGTGAATGTGTGGGTAAATGAGACTGTGACTTTAAAGTGCTTTGGGCATTATATGAAGGTAGTAAAGAGCTATAAAAGTATATGCTATTTAAAATAATAAAAAAAAAATAAAAAAATAAAAAAAACATCACAAAATCTGCCACAAAGCTGCATCACAAATCTTTTTTTTTTTGTTTATTTGTTTTCTGACCAGGAGTCTGCTGAAAATATCAAATATTCTGCAAGGTGTTTTGATTCTGCTAAAAAAAAAAACATCTCAAACATGGTTCAATGTGCAATAAAAGTCATGAATCGGATAAGTAATAGCAAGTTCACACAAATATTTTTTTTCTACAACAGAGGACATAAGTCCTGCCTGTGAACAGTACGCCAATAAAAGAACAGCCACCACAGAGACCATGTGTCAGTTGGGGCTTTGATCAAAACAACTTAAAAAAGACAAGAGGGAGAAGAAATAGATCTGTTCGATTGTGACTGCTGCAAGAAATTCTGTAACAATGCATACAGTTATATAGGAAAACCTTTTAAAAACATGATGCTTTTGATGTCTAAAGAAAAGCAAAAAAAAAATCTATAACTAATCTCGTTTATTTGTATTTCAGCCATCTCCACTACAGCTATTGTTAAGGAACATAATCTACATGTATACTTCCTTCTTCCTGACACTGTACTGCAAAAGCACACATCACACACATGCAGTCTCAAGTTTTATCAGCTTTAAACCTCCACTGATTTCCTTACTTGCCCAGAGAACACGCTGGCTGAACAAGCGTCGTCATCAGCTCTTCCCTCCCCTGGTTTTTGCTTTCTGCAAATTCAGGACAAAGCTCCTGAATAAGCCTCATCAGCCTTTTGTCAGCACCCAGTTTCAGAGTTTAGCATAACCTTTCCTTTTTTTTTTTTTTTTTTCAAACTGGCAGCACAATATAATGTAATTGTAAAGAATGCAGACTGCTGTTGAGAAACCTGTGAGTGCTAAATTATTTACGCTTTTGCAAAAACTGTGTAATTTTTTAATTTTGAAAATAATACAATAATAGAATAGAAGCTGTAGTAATGTGTTGGGTGCATTTTCTTTTCTTTTTTTGTTGTTTTTGTGGTAATATGGTCCTTCTATAGAAAAAATACATGCCATAATATTGAGTGCTATTGTAAAAATTACTAAGAAAACGTGTTTTGTGATTTTTAAAGTTATCATTGAAAAGTTTACTTGGAAATGTGGGATCTTGTACTTGTACTTATATTAGAGATAGAGTTGTTTTTGACAAAAAAGACAAAGAAAACATTATATGTACATATATATATATAGTGCTGTCTATCAAATAAAAAAATAACAGATTTTTCTTACTTTTGGGTTGTTATTAATCATGAATAAATTGCAATGTTTTACGAATTACATTTTTACAGACAATATGCAGCTTTTGAACATAAAAAAGGCCAGAGAGACCATTTTCCTTCCTTTTTTATTGTCTGAAATGTTAAAATTTATAAAGTGTAAACTCAGAAGAGTCATTTGTGTGCACAAAACACATCAACAGTAAGATAAACAGAGCTGTAAATACTTTAATGTTTGCAGCATTACTCCAAAAAAACAAAGATGCTGATAAACAGCCATAAGAAACAAACGTTGTGTTTCTGCACTTTAAATGGTCTGGGTGAATACTCGATTCTGATTGGTTGCTGGGTGTGGATGCACAGCTTGAAAATAATTTCCAGTCATAATGTTGTATTTGTGCAGGCTTCTTTAAAACAAACATTTCCTTCATGATCTGAACAAAAACAAGTGGTAAGAGGTGAACGTTCTCTCTTAACTAATGCTTTATTTAAAATTGACAATCAGCACATTTATCGCTTTCCTTTGCCGCTTTTCAAGCCGCATTAACTATCAAATCATCCGCCTTTGTAAAAAGGGATCTTATCCTCAAGAAAAGCAAGAATGAAAGTACAAAAAGTCTATTGAATATATATTTCTTTTGTAAGTGACCTTTAGAAGCAGGAAGGTGCCAGACGAAGTGTGCATTATCAGAAGTTGACGCACGCCATGAAAGCCTGAACCAACAGAACACGACTGGTTCGTGGAGTGTAGTAAATTAGCGTTAATAAATACTAATGTGTTCATTTTTTGTATTAGTTGCGCACGTTGGCATTCCTATATATATATATTTTTTTTTCATAATTAATTATAGTGCAACAAGATAATTCATGTAAACTATTTAAAAACTGTATGTACCATTACAGAAAACTGATAGCACTAAACTATGAAACTCATATTAATTACCTGAAAAGAAATAAACTAAAATACATTTACAAAGGTGCATAAAATTAAAATGAAAATAATGTTCTTCTGTATAATTATCTATGACTTATATCTGTTCATGAATTTAAGGTGCACATATTGAAGCACATTTATATTAATTTTCATCCTTCAGGCCAAAGACCTGCCTTATGTCACACGAGACTTTAGGCTGTTCACCCTTGCCATGACCCTGGCATTGTTTTCAATTATGCTTTTCCCTTAGAGGAGAAACTAGCATAGATTCTGACTATAATTTGCCCTGCACATATATGCATTTTAAATATACTGCAGGAAATAATGTTTAAAACAAAGTCAGGTGAATGACCCTACGATGACGATGTTTTTTTAATGAAAGCCCTGACAGGAGACTGTGCAGAGCAGGTGGTTGAGTTAAACTGATATATTGCACTTTATTGCAGTTTTTCTGCTCACTTTCTCAATGTTACGTACAACAAATGTTTTAAAGCTTTGACAAAATCTGAAGTAAAAGTTGGGAAAAAACACAATGCATGAAGCGTACTTAAAAATTGAGCATGCTAGTGAAAGCTTTTTCTCTTTCATGTTCTTGTCAGCTATGGTAACACTTTTTTTAAATATATTTTTTAAATAGTCCCTTACTTTGTATTTCATACCACAGACTTAACAGTTTGATCCATTCTTAAATATTTTTAAATGAAAAAAATAAGGAAACTTATTTTTATATTATTTTTTCATTTTTGAGAAATCCTTAAATATCGACTCTAATAAAAACTGTGTTTTTGGTGTTTTTAATATTTTCTTGTAGCATTTCTCTGATTATGGAGGACACATATAAAGAAAATGACACGTGTATGAATGTGCACGTTTGCTCTTGAAGCTCTAACTCCAAGAGCTTACCCCTTGTGAATTCTCACCAGATTCTTGAACTATGTTTCAAAACCTTCTCAAGCTACGTTCAAGCTGCCCTCAGTAACAAATGTTCAAGCAGCCACTTCCAAATTAAAAGTTTATGTTATTGTGCTTCTGCATTCAAAACCCACCTTTTTGGGCTCTAGATACAAGACGCCCAGCCGTTGGAACGGGCATTGAAAGTTAAACCAGGCTGAACTATGACCAGTCAGGGACTCGTGTTCGGTAGTGATCTATGGATTTCGTCCCTTAAATACAAGGAAGTGCTACTTGTTTGTAAATTGTTTATGAAGGAGGAATGAATAATTGCAGTTTGTGCCTGTCCTGAATCATATGACATCCTGTCTGTCATATATCAGAAAAGAGCTGTGAAAAAAAAAGCCTGGAGTAAGATTTGCGAGATTTGCACCGCTTCGACATTCTGCTCCAAACTGTAGGTGGCAGGCTTGAGCTAATAAACAGTAATAAAAGAAAAGAAAGAAGAATGCCCTCCCTGCTTGCCCAGTGTAAACACTAAGTGCTAAACATGCATTCAAGATTGCATGTTTAGTGTGATCTTGAACGTGCCACAAATGCCCGGTGTGTACGTAGCTTCAGAGTAACAATCACCACAACTGCTTATGCAACTTATTCTAAAACATGAATCCTTTCATTTAAATCTATATTACTGTGCATGAATAAGTTACTTTATTCGAAAACCAAGCATTTTTGGTAATGGTTGGTGGCAAGCTCTCCTACTTGATGTACTGGGTGGCAATGACTGTCTTTTGCAAAACGGACAAATCTTCTGTTTCCTTTCTGGATTTTTATTGCTTTATTTACTTTTTTTGTCTTTTATATGGCAGTCATTTAGTTTTCTTGTTTGAATATTTTTTTTAAGTATTTATTTTGATTGCATTCTACTTTTAATCTAAGCTCATTACTTTGTTAAAAGTTGTTGGCAAACAGTACCTTCTAAATCAAATTACTGAATAAGATTTATTTAATTTTGAAAAATAAAATCAGTTTTTAGACGGACATACTTAACTTGGGGCTTTCAATATCTGTAAACAATAACAGTCAAAAGTAAATAAATGACACAAACATTTTTAAATATGACAGATATTGCAGTCTGTGTCAAATGAATGTCTGTAATTTTTGAATTTCACCAAATTCAAACAGTGGGAAGCTCAAAGAAATACATTGGTTTCATTACTCTGTCATTTTGACATGAAAGAAAACTTTTAAAAAATTAAATGTAAAAGGCCAAAGAAATATCAGACTGACTGAAGAGTGAAAAACGACAACAAGGTAGGCCAGTTTTTGAAGCCTCTCGAGGCTGTGACCCTAAAAACCCTCACACTCCCAGGTCTGTAGTAGAGAACCTGGCATGACTGCGACATTTCTGTTGAGGTACAAGAAACACCAAACTGTAAGCTCATGAGAAACTCTAAACATGGTCTACAGGCTGATTCAAGACAGATTAAGAAAATGGATTTTACCTGCATGTCTTACGAGCATGCAAAGACAGGTTAAAAACTGAAGCCTACAACTTGTTAGAGGAGTTAAATTGTGTTTCTAATTTGCCAGCGATACTCAGCTGAATCCACAGCACTGATCTGGTGTTTTGATCTAAAGTTGAGGAAGATTTGTTTGGACTATGGGAACTTTTAAAAAGTAATATATGCAGCACTTTGAAACAACTAGGATTGTGTTACAATGCCCACAAATTTTAAATTAATAATATGTAAAAACCTATAAAATAAACCTGTAACCAAATCAATAAAGTTTTTAAGCTGACCCAGAAGATAAAGGTGTCTACAGTTAACTTCAGAAAGCTCTAAACTTGTCATTTGTAAACAGCTTTGGACCTGCATGCAACCATAGAAAGTTTGAGACACCCAAAACTGACTCGATGACACTCTAGCTCTTTTCAAAGTGGGCAAACCAGTTATCGTGATCCTCACTTAGCTCTCCGCCTCATTAGAATCCACTATTAGACATTTCTTTTCGACCCACACATCGCTTTTCTGTGGGTATTGTCATATGAGTGAACACTGTGGCAAGCCAGCTGTGAGCCCGTGAGCCAAACTTAGCCAAGTCAAAGGGAGAGGGAAGGTTAGAGCCACCACAGGGAGATGAACAAGGGCCACAAGCGCACAAACACACACTTTTCAAACCTATTTCTGGCTCTTTTTTTTTTTCTCCACACGTGTCTGTTCCCTGCTTTTCAAACCTTGGCACAGCCAGTAAACAGAGATGCATTGCATTTCTGCTCCATATACTGCAACACCTGCCCCCAGATGGGTAGTTTTTCTGTCTGTGTGTCTGTCTGCCTGCCTGTGTGTATGTGTGTGTGCGCATAAGGCCCTGCTGACTTTCAACATCAGATGTAATGTAATGAACAGTATTTTTGTGGCTGCCATAACATCATATGTGATGTGTGCGGATTTTTCATTGCCAATTCCATTTTTTATAGGTTTTCTTTAAGCATGTTTTTACAAAATGTTCTTGCTGAAATGACAAGAACTTTAAATGTTTGTGTGTCTAAGCTATAAAACGGCTATTTTAGGGGGGGACTACTGATGTTCTCCGATGAAAGGCTGCAGTGCAGATGGGCTAAATATGACTAGGTACACTTGTGTAGAAAAGACAGCCATAAACAGAAGAGGTAGGTGTAGAAAGAAACAGTATTGGATCCTCGACAGAGAAGAATGTTAAGAGTTTTGCACAAGCATTCAATAGCCTCTTTGGTATTCTGTCGTCTAGAAAAAATGTCTGTAGAGAATTTTTTTTTGGGGGGGGGGGGGGTGGGGGGGGGGGTTGTTAGCCACAGTTTCAATTATAATGCTCTTTTTTTTAATTATCTAGATTAAAATACAAATGTAAATTATAACTCAGTAACTAACAATTTAATAATGATTTGTTAACTAGCTATAACGGATAGTTATTGTAAATTGTTACCAAAATCGGTCAACTGGAGTTGTTTTGTCTTTAATTTTGAAGATGTTTCACCTGCTTTCCAACAGGCCTTCTCAAATGTTTCACATTAAGATGATGTATCGTATTTTTCACACTACAAGGCACAACGGATTATAAGGCGCACCGTCAATGAATGGTCTACTATCAAATCTCTGTTATATGTTAGACGCATCAAACTACAAGGCGCATTAAGCGAGATAAAAGATACATTTGTCAATCAGTCAGACTTTATTAAGTGCATTCAAGGTAACTCTAGAACTCGTCTGTAGCACGCTATATGTTAGCCCCATTAGCATATTCACATTACCTGTAATTCCCAACCTTGATTGCAAAAAAAAAAAAAAAACAGACTGATACAGCTAAAAGAAACGTATCTGTGACTACCCAAATTTGTTAGTGTTACGGAAAAAGAATACAGTTACACGTTAAAGACACTGTTACACTTAAACCGCATTAGCAGTCACATTACCTGTAACTTACAACCTCGTTTGCAACAAATAAAAAAACAGACTGATACGGTTAAAACAAACGTTACTGTGACTATGCTAACTCCCAACCCAGTTAGTAACACGTAAAAATACACGGTCCGACACCACTACAAATTAGTCACATTAGGGTATTTACAATAAAATTCAACCTTGTTTGCAACTCGTAAAAATTAAACAGTCTGACATTATGAGATTTGGATTGTGTAACTCTCAAAATCCCTTTAACATCAGTAAGCAAAACCAGAATTAATCCATATACGCTCCAGATTATAAGGTGCTGTCGATTTTGAAATAATTAAGGCTTTTAAGTGAGCCTTATGGTGCAGGAAATATGGCAACAACAGAAAAGTCTGAGCTTGATTCCAATATGGTGACAAATCTTCTCTTCCAGTAAAAATATGTCAAAAAGAATTTTCTGCATTCACTCAGCAATTGCTAAATTCATTCAAACTTCTTATTACAGCAATTACCAGTCAAGCATGTCATAAAATGGCACATAGGACCTCAGACAATTATCCCTTCGTGATCAGGTCAGTTAACTGCTGTGATGACAGATGAGAGCCACAGATTGACAAAGAAAACAGTTTGGATCACATGTAGCTGACCAAACTGCTTTTGACATCCAATGAAGGTGCAATCAAAGACCATTGACTGGCCATGTGCACTAAATAATTATACAGTAGAATGAACCGTCCTCAACTATCAGTGGGGAATCCGAGGAGCTTTGCCTTTTAAAAACCTATTGCAGCCTGCAATTATTAGCACGTTGTGCTATAAAAAGACACCAGCAAATGTTTTTCCACTTCATTCCTTCATATTGTTTCTTCTAATCTACAATTAATGTGTGGCAAAGTTTTGTCTGATGTATTGGTAGCTTAAAAATTGCACTTCAAAAACTTTTCATTAAAGGTTACATTTCATTTGAAGACGTTACTTTTTTGTTTTACTGCTTTACACTGTGTGAAATCTAAATCTGCCTGTATGTATATTTTCTGTATCAAATGTGTTATTGTTTCACCAACAAACTGGAGTCTTTTCCTGCTACCGACCAACAGGTTATACTTTGAACAGAATACTAACAGTCTTGTTATCTTACTGGAAAGTTAAGTTGGAAGACAGACGGGATCCATCGACCAAAACTGTTAACAATTATTACATATCCCTGTTGGAGGGGTTGGGTTTTAAGTTCCTTACAACAAGATGGCTTAAACATTTGGAAACCAAGTCAAAACAAAGCAGTTTGCTAAATATAATTCAGAAGATAGAAAAATTAAACATCATTTGTCAATTTTTATGCCAAAAAATCTTTAAATGAAAAAAATACCCTACCAAATGTTAAACTTCTACCAACGTTTTTATATTCAAGCGACTAAAGACTCATCTGTATGGAAGCAAACTTTTAATATGAGGACAGATTAGAAGAAGAAGAAGAGTTCATAATTCCCATTTGTTCAAGCAGAACAGATTATAAACCCTACATACTTATCAGTTCTGTCAGTCAAAGCTCTGGGAGCAATATGTTTGGTTCTCATTAAGAAATCTACATGGTCCAGGATATGCGGATTAGCAGAGGTACATGCATGATAGGTGTCTCCACATTCAAACACATACCGCAGTGGGGGCATGAATATCATACTCTTCTAAGAGTATCCTGCTGTGTGCAAACCCACTGTGTGTATTTGCCTACAGACCTATACCGGGCTGACTCAGCCTTGACAGAAGCAATCAAACAGGAGACAAGGACTTGGCTTGCAGAGAATGCCGGTAACAAGGTCGGATGTACACACATACACTTATAAGAGTACACACACACCCCTTTTTTGTGATTACCTGCCTCAAAGTAAACCGTATATCTTATCTTAGACAGATCAGAGCTTTTAATTGTTTCACTCAGTCGACAGTTAATAGGGAAAAGCCGAGCGGTGTAGGTGCCAAAGTGTGCAATTAAAGCTCCTTGTTTGAAGCGGGGGGGGGGCATAAATATCAGTCTGTTCTGGACACTTTTTACTTTCTTCTCTGCCGCTCTCTTTCACACACACGGCTGACCATCCCACTTCCTTACCAACCCCATCCCTCACAGCACTGGCCGGACTTCCCACTGCAATTACTTATAAAACTTTTCAGGGCCGCCACACGTGGTCGGGTTTTTAAAAAGCTGTGTCCCCCTACTCACGTGGCGCGGGGGGTATTGAGTCGTCACCGACCCCCTGAATGATCGACGAAAAATGAGGCGGCGTAGACAATAGCTCGTCTTGATGAATTCAATTCTTTCAGGTCCCTGTACCGTTGTCCAGGCAGCTCTGAACAAAACAATCGTTGCTTTGATAGCCCAAGAAACACACACTCAGTTGCTCTTAGAGACTCCCACTAACTACTTCCGCCATAGGGTCTAGAGATGATGTACATCTCACCGGAACTTAGGATGTCCCTTTTTTGAAAATTTCAAATCTTCTCTTAAGATTCAAACAAGATTTTTCCCGCCACTAACTAAAGCAGGAGAAACAACAAGCCATCAATCCGCCTGTGGTATCATTTAAAAGCAAAACGATAGATAGAACTGACCTGGTCTGCGGTGGAAGCAGCAATAGTGTTGGACTCAGACATGATTTGATCCTGTGACCCAGTGGTGCTTCTCTGCTGGCCACTGTAGGCTCCTTCATTCACACCTTGCCTTTCAGTTCCGTAGCGAAAGAGGGGGGGCGTGGGGGTAGCAAACACAGTATACCCTCCCTTTTGCCCTGGCTTGATTAATTCCTGAATTACTTTCACCTCATTTCATCTGATGGAGCTCTGCTTCCTCTCCGCCTCTCTTGCTCATTCGGCATGGTAGCCCATTCGCTCTCATCTCTCTCTCGGTCCCCCCTCCCTTACCCTCTGTGATTCCAACTCTAAAGCCCCCCCTCGTCCTTCCCTCACTGCACTCTTACTTCTTATCCACCCCTCCCGCTCATTTTCTCCCATTTGCTAACTTTCTCCCTTTGCCTCCTCATTCTGTCGTATTTCTCCATTTCAGGAGTATACTTCCTCCCTCCTCGCCTGCCATCTACCTTTTATTTCACCCCCTCCTCCTCCAACCTCCCACCACTTCCCCAAAAAAAAGACACAGGAGAGATCCACAGTCTTTTTTCCCCTCTACCTCCACAATGAATGGCTCGTTGTCAGAGCAGCACCTAGGCTGAATACAGAGCGAGTAAAGTGGGAGAAAGGAGGGCTCATGGGGTTAACGGTGGAGGGTCCGGCGGGGTGTTGAACTTTCGGACCAGCCTGAGTAAAATTTAGGGGAGGAGGTTTGACGAAACGTGTGCTTTGGCCAATCTTTTTCTCAATTCCTAACTTTTGGTCTGAACAGATTGATGCAAAAACATTGGTAAGTCCAATAGGTTGGAGAGCCCGCACGCCTACCAATGCACTCCCCTGGCCCTAACCCTCTGTCTCTCAGTCTCCCTTATTTCTGCCATTTGTTTTCAGAGGCAGCTGCTGCAACTCTGCAGACCACCAACATGTTCCCTTTCAGCAGTACTTGACTCTTCCAAATCCTCGTCCGTCTTTACACCCTGACATTGCCAATGCCCTCCGCCCGCCCGCCATGTCACTCCAAGAGCCACCCTGAGCCAAAGCCCTCCTCTTTTACCTCTCCTGGTACATAGTCAAAGAGGTACACCCTTTCAAATTTAAGCGCTTCCCTCCTGTGCTTGTGTTTTAATGGCCACATTATTGTGCCTGTTTGCCACCGTATGGCTAATGGCTGTCCAAAGCAAAAAGTGTCAAGAAAAAAGACATAAATAGATAAGAGTGCCCCCACAATAGGGAAGTGATTGAGGGGTGAACAAAAACACCACTCATGTGGCAGTATAACATCCCGTCTTTCAACAAGTCACCAGGCATTAATTCTCTGACAGGATGTGGTGCGACTCTTGTCAAAAGTTGACTGGCGGCAAGCCTAATGGGTGTTTGATAGCTGTGGACAATGTCCACTGCCGCTTGAGTGGAGGCCCTCAATTTATGTTTAACACAAGAGGAGCAACGCAAACAGGATGCTATTCATTTGTCTATTAATTCTGAGCAACAGAATCTCACTGGGGATCCTATAAAAGAGTCATTAGTATTTACCCGCCCTGTTCTGTATACTGAGAGGAAATGGTCAAAGCAAAAGAAACCAGTGTTCTTGTCAGCTGATGGCAAATTGTTCACATTTAGTTGGAAAAAAGGCATCTAAACATTTTTGTACTGTATTTTCTGCACTATAAGACACACTTCGAAGACTTTTTAAAAAAAACAAAAGTGCACTGCATAGTTCAGAGCACCGTATATATGTTTTAATTCTGGTTGTGCTTCCTGATGTCGAAGTTATTTTGAGAGGTACACGGCACTCTGTCAAAATGTCAGTCGGTTAATTTTACAAGTTGCAAACAGGGCTGGGTGTTATTGTGAATACGCTAACATGGCTAACGTGTTGCAGTGTCAGACTGTTTGTCTTTTATGTTACTAACAAGGTTGGGAGTTTACATAATTACAGTAACGTTTGCTCAAACATTATCCATCTGTAATTTTTTATGTGTTGCAAACTAAATTGGGAGTTATCGATTTTGTGAATTTGCTAATACAGCTAACGTGTAGCAGTGTAAATTTTTTTTTATTTATTTATTTACATGCCACTATCAAGGTTGGGAATTAATGTAGCCACAGTAGCGTTTATTTTTTTGTGTGTTGCAAACAAGGATGAGGGTTACAGGTAGTGTAAATATACTAACGCTTCTAATGTGGCTAACATGTATCTTATTACAAATGACTTCTAGAGTTACTGTAAATGCAGTTAATAAAGTTGGATGTACTGACTTGTTTTTGACTTTTTCTTCTTGCTTAATGCCCTCTATAGTTCAGTGAGTCTTACAGATGACACACATTTGGAAATAAAACATTAATTTACAGTGCATCTGATAATTTGGTGTGCTCTATTGTGCTGAAAATATGATAATTCTTCTTTGCAATAATCTTTTTCTGATTTTTACATTTTCATGAAGTACAGAAAGTATTTGAAATAAGTAATTTATTGGAACAGGTTTTAATCTTCCTGTAATATAATTCATTAGTAGCAAAAGATTGTGTTTGCAAGTAATTTGTTTTAGCTAATATTACAATTTATATGGAAATGTGGAATGAAGGATCAGCAGTTCTGTACTGCAGTTTAAACACAGATTCCATTTTTTTTACCAATGTCATTAAACAGTCTTTGCATAATAATGCAATCATTCAAACAGATTAAATTCAATACTGCTAGTATTAATAGAAACCTTTCATGCTAATTGTTGCAGTGACAAATCCATTTCTGAGGCAATCAAGACTCAAGATACAGTTTACAATTAAAGATGCAAACATTCAAATGCTAAACGAGCACATCTCTTTTTCACAGGCATGAAAGTAGAAAATTGATCAAGAATTTTAAAAAAATGTCTTTGTCGCTTAATATAAACCAGAATATACTAACTTGCTAACTAAAGGGAGAATACTGCAAAATTCTCAGCACAAAATTGGTAAAAATGTTATCTTCAGTCAGCTATTTTCTCCTAGTTAACACTGACTAGTATTAAAGGTCCTATCTGACCCACAAAAAACAAAATTTTAAATGTAAGTAATAGTTATACTTTAACTCTACATATTTATTAACGTTTTTAATGCAACCCTTTGTTTTGTTAAAGACTATTTTGGAGCTGGGACATAAATTGAACTCAACATAATTGGTATGTGTGTTAAACATGGTGTTACGGCGATTTGGATTCAAATATCTGTCGATGACGATGAGCTCTGTCACATTTTTAACACTTACTCTAAGATAGACCTTCTGTTTAGGCGCCATTTTCTTGAATTGTCTGTTCGCTGTTTGCAGGGGTTGCCAGTGCAATGGTCCATTCAGAAGTTTTATGCCACAACCTTCCAAATGCAACAGTGGTACTGCAACTGTACAAAAGATCAATACTACCTAATTAAACGTCGTCAGAATCTGACAAAAATTTTACCATTTGCGACAGTATTGGCTCATTGTTAAAAAAAAATAAGGTCCTTGACTGCACTAAAACCCTTTTGATCAACCAGTATTACCATCATCACCACAGCAGTAAGATTTTCAGAAAGATCTTTAACATTTTCTTCTCCTGTGATATTGACACACCATAACCCTCTAACAACGGAACAGCAAAATAACTCTTTATAACTTCATAACTCTTCACACAAAAAACTCTTCAAAAATGTACACAATTAAAGTATTTCCAACTAATTCTTATGCGGAAAAAAGTGGCTTTGCGCCGAAATGCAACACTTTGCGTTTGGGTTGGTAGATTGTTCCACTATGGCTCAAACCTGCTTTTTTTCTGCATCAGAATCAGCTGGTTTACATTGATTGCAGGAAACACTTACTTCACTACTATAAAGTGTTGCATATCAGCACAAAGCTGCTTTTCTCAACTACAGAATCCATTGGAATTAGACTGATTGCGTAAAAGGTTGAAGAGTTCAAGTTTTTCAAAGAACGTTAACACTGGCGCTAAAGCTCTGGTGTTAAGGGGTTAAAAAGCTCCAGAACTGCTTTATGCATAATTGTTTCCTCTAGTGGAATGCCAATACTTCCTACGATATTTGCTTTAGGAGGATCAATTACCCTAAGATTAGGTCAAACCAGATGAAGGGCTTGATGGGTGTATCATCAATACACATACAAACTTTACTACAGACTTTGTTTATGGGACACTGAGATTTGAGGGATCCACTTAGTTGTAAGCAAATACATCTCGAAATAATTGCTCGATGTGGCTGCATCTTACTTCTGACGAGGGCGCAGGGCCTTGTTTTGTTAACTAATTGCCCAATTATGTTAGGTCATTTAACTCTAATTAGAGAAGCACAGATGCTGCTGGTGATAATAACACTAACTTGTTATAACTCCCAGGTTTTTCATTCATGTGGAAGGTGTAACGTTCTGAGAAAACAACAATATACCCAACAAAAATTAGCCAAATCTTGCAGTCCTTTTGATGATGCAGACAGGAAGTCCTTAAGGTTCCTTCTTACTGTGAAATACTAGAGATCCCCAAGAGCAAAGTTAAGCAGCACTGTCACACATGAGCTACAATGGAAGTGAAGCTGTTAACACTCAATGAATATTTCTGTTCATCTAATACAATATAAATGTAAGTCATTTGTTAACAAGGATTCCAGTTTCAACCGCTTTCATAGGCAAAGACGCATCAAATTAAAAGACTAGACTGACAGGAGGGCAGGAAGGAGAACGCTAACAATATTAGAATAGATCTTCTGTCTCCTCAAACTCTTCTTGTTAAGCTTCCCTCACATGCCAACTTTTATTACAGATGAGCTTTAAACCAAACACACTGCTTCAAACCCATCCAAGATAAAACAATACACACATTAGAAGCTCAAATTATCAACACTAAATTGAAGACTTTATTATGAGTATGTTTTAGTTGTGACCAATCATTTCCAACAGACCCAGGAACACTGACAAGAAGAAGAAAGTTTCTAACTGACAGGAATCTGTCCTGTGACCAAAAGGGCAACCTCACCTCCTTTTAGGCACAGATTTTTTTTTTGCATCTGCCTATTTAAGCCCCATGTTTGATTTATTTTAGCCAAGCAAAGGCAACCTTGTTGACATGAAAAAGGTATCAGTGTGTAAATGGGTTATCATGCCTGACAGACAAATAGCAGCCATTTGTCTTGCTGCCAGAGGCTCCTCGCTTATTGATTCAAAAGGAAAGCCAGCAGAGAACAATCTGAAAAAACTGCAGCATTTACTTTAAAATGAAATTAGATTGAACCCCTTTGCTGGCTCTTGATTATCAGGGTCTTTAATAGTCTTTTTAAAGTTATAATGTGCTTGTAGTGGAATTTCTGCAGTCAAATAAATCTTTATTAATTAAAAGAAGCATATTTGTGAATCAACGAGTACACTTTTTTTAAAGTACCAGTATAGTTGATTATGGCGAGATGAAACAATGGATCTGTGAACGTCCTACTTTTGGGAATGCTTTGGGCCTTGTAACCTAAAGCTTTGTATAAATAAAAATTAGGGCTGGACATGTAACGCATAATACATTAATGCTGATCATAATTATCAAAGCTACGGCTGCATGGTATGAGGAAAACTTGCGATGTGCAATATTAGTGACCAATTTTGAGATGACGATATGACTTGTGATCCACGAAGAAAAAGCAAAACAAAAACCACTAATACATAGTTTCCCTTCACTGCAACAGTTTTATTTGAACAAAAGTCAACATAAATTATGCAGCAAGTTATCTCAAAAAGAGGCATGTCAGAACTTGTACGTCGGGGAAATACACTGAAGTACAATCATCCAGCCTTCTGGTAGTGCTGGCTAAGACTACTAAGGACAACAAGTAAAAACAATATTGGTAGTGTGTGCTAGAGCTTTTTTAAAAAACAAAATGGTTTCTCTGTCTATGGATGTGTAAACATTTCAAGGTAACCATTTATCGCAGTCTATGCTGTCTTTTGCGATATGCATATTGCACAAGCTGATATCACTATGTTGATGCAGTTTTTATTTATTGTGCAGACGTAATGAACGCCAATATTTATTTTTACACACTTTTGTCTATTTTGGTTTTAACCTAAAACTTCAACAAAAAATCAGCTCATAAGCACAGTACATTGAGGCAAGGTGTAGTGTTGTACAGTTCGCGGACAAGCCTGCTGTTGATGCTTAGTTCTGCCAAAAATCTAGACATAAAACGGGAAACATAAATTGAATGAATTATTCCAATTAACAGCAGGCAACAAAGTTTATTCCAATTATGCGATACATTTGAAACATTTTCATTTGATATGAAATTTCAGCATTTGTGGCAGGAGAATGGAATGAACGTCCTGGTTACAGGAAGCATGAACACCACTAGAGGCAAGGAGCAGGACTTATTATTTTTCCTTTTATAAAAGTTTTGAAAGGCCAGAGTATGACAGACCTTGGAGAAATATTGCCAACCCGCTGTTACAATCTTGGAGCTGTTAGATGAATTATGGGATAATATGGAACCAATCATGATAGGTAATGCTGACAAATATGTGTTTGTTTCTCTTTTATTCTTTCCAAAATACCTATTACCCTTAAATGTGAGTAGCGTTTTCTCCTGTGCCCTCGTGCCTCAAAACTATGTCACAAGGGCTAATTGGTCATAGTCATTGTCGTCATCATCATATTGTCATCTTCGTTACTGTCATTGTCATCAAGTCATTCTCATTTTTGTCATTCTCGTTTTTGTCAACATTGTCGTATCGTCAGATACACCAGATAAAGCATTGAGCTGCTGCACTTGTTAATCCCTCCAAAACACTCTTGACGACACGACATGTACCTGCCATCTTTAACAGCTGCTGTCTCTTTCATCTTTTAGGTGTTTTTATTTTGACTTTTAGATTTCTTTACTAGAGCTCAGCTATATTTGCATTTGCCTCTTTCACCAATATCTCTACTTTTGTCAAGTCATATTTTATTTTGTGACTTTCTACGGCTTCTTTCAAATCCTCCAATGTTTGTTTAGTGCAATGTTTAGTGTGCACAAAGCACATCAAATCCTAAATCCTCATTTACATTCTGCTGTTTGCCCCTGTTATTGATTGCTTGAGCATTCTTAATTGATCACCAGCAAATTGTAAGCAAACCGTAAGTGCAATCCATTGGTGTGTGGACACAATTCTCCATGCTTCATGAAGGATTTTCTTAAATCCGGTCCTTTATAACTTTCGCCAGAGAAGGTGGTCTTTGTTTTCTTGCTAAATATGCCACCCTAGAGATCATAATCTTGACTACAGGCAGAAAATGAATATGTTGAAGGACTTCAACAATATTTGAAATCCCTTTAAATGCCCCTTTAACAAGCAGATAATATTGTATACGTACTAGGATCCTCCACGAGAAGAGGAAACATGTTACAATGCAGCTTCATCTGTGAGGCCACAATACAGTACTTGGGAAACTTTTTCACATCATTTAGACTTTGGTTAAAATTGGTAATCTACTTTTTAAAAGTTGGGAAATTAGACAGAGCTAGAGTTTGGTAGATAGAACTAATCCAAAAGAATTGTTTATCCTAGCAAGACGAGAAAGAAGAAGCTTCCATTTCTGAAACTTCAAGATGGAAAAGGGACATTTATACTACTATCTGTTTTCTTTTATGCATCTCTGTTTTTTTTTTCAAGGCATTTTTATCATCAATAACAACAAATTTAAATGCCACTGCATAATTTTTTTCAGTTTCAAAGCATCTCTTCAATGCCCTTGTGGCTCTGAAGCTCAGAAAACCCAATTAGTTTTCATTGAAAACGAATACACAACAATCTGAGACTTCCTGTTGGTGTTGTGTCTACGATGGCTTGTGAAAACAGATGCTTCCTGCATCAAGTGGGCAAATAGAGGCTCATTTCAGGAGAATGCGAGCTTCACTCTGCAATAATTGCATTCTTCATCTCTAAATATGAGTTTAACCTCGGTTTAGATTGAAATGCAGAGGATAAATAATTTTTAAAAAACTTGCATTGTATTTGAGGTGAACATAAAAGTATGTCAAGCATATTCCAAAGATCCTCAAAGGTGTAACTACGAAAGCAAAGCCAAAGCTTAGTTTTAGTTTTTCTCAGCTATGTCACTTTAATCTGATCAATATGTCACATGTTTTATGTGGCCTCTGCATTATTCATTTACGAGTCATGACACTGCAACAAAAATGATTAAACAAATGATTTTTTTTCCTGGTAAAATGCACAAGTTTGGTGTTTAGTGTTTGAGTTTAAAAGGCAAAAACAAAACAATAAAAATAATGAATTAATCATTAGTGTTTAAAAAATTGAGTTCTAGTCAACTGAATTAAATCGAACAGAAAAGTAGTTTTTGACCCATGGAAAATGTTAAGTTCAGGCACAACTTCTTTGTACAGTCAACCAATAGTGACATCAGAACCTATTAAATCTTTTGCTATCTGTATGTGAGCCACTTACAGCGATTACATTAATTTCTAATTGCTTTTCATTTGATCTGAATGATGGGACATCTTACCCTGATAGAGGCGACTTTCTCTCCCTTGCAAGAGATTTATATGAGAAAAAATAAGAGTGGAAGGCTGCGCTGCTAGGTCTTGTAAAGGGCAAGTGGATGAAAGAAGTGAATGGAGGAGCAGACAAGAGAAACTGTACTTTTTGATATCTGGAATAAACAAGACAAGAATCATTGGTTAAAACAATGTGTGGAAAAAAAGACAAAACATCTATAATTAAGCTTTCTCTAATTCAACAAAGGAACCGAATATCCTGAAGCCAGCCCCAGATTTAGCCAGCCTTACTATGGGGTGCCGGGAGAATATCGGGGGGCAAGTCTTGGAGTGCTGAGAGTTTGAGGTGTCATATCCCTCCAAGCCCCTAAAAAGCTCAGAAAAACCATGCTACCATAGGATCAGTTCATCTGGCCATAGAATCTATTTTCTCCTTGTTTTATTTTATATTTCCTACAAAGTTTATATTTAATGCTCTTCCTCACACTACCATCTGAATTTATCCAGCTTGGGACCGGAACTTTTTTGCTTGTTTGTATGACAAAGCCACCATAAAAATAAATACATTTACGAGAATAAAGTAAAAAAGAAAATGAGAAAAAAATTGTAATTTAACAAGTATTAAAAGTTGTAAAATTATGAAAAAAGCTGTAATTTAACAAGATTCAAGTTGTAAATTTATGAGAAAAAAGCATCTATCTACTTGCTAACTATATCTATCAATGCAGCCATTTATGTTTTTTTCAATCAAAAGCAAAAATGTGCCATAATGAATTTGGACCTCTGCAACTACACTGCCAATGACGTAAATGGTGCGCCAGCCGGAAATCCACTCCTTGTGAGTCAAGAATCTTCTGCAGAGGTCCACTTTACAGCAAATTCTTTTTAATGTCCTTTTTTTTTTACAATAAAACAATGTTGACTCACTAAAAGAATTTCCTCATTGGTGAAACCAATGTTGAAGTAACCGATTACAATAAGCTCTACGTCTCTCATACCGAAACATAATATTTGTTGTTTTTTGGTTGTTTATATCTTCATGGTTAACAGACTTTTGCCTCATAAATGTGGACTTTAATCTCGTAAATTCTCAACCTAGAATTTATGATATTATGATTATTATGTTAAATATTGACTCTTTTACTCATAATTCTACAAAAATATTCTCATAAAATTACAATGTTTTTTTCATAATTTTCAGATTTTATTATATTTTTAATTTATAAAACTTTTTCTCATAAGTTTTCTTTTTACACGTAAAATTATGAGTTTTTTCTCATAATTTTATGACCATATTCTCATAAATTCTTGATTTTTTTTCCTCACAAATTTACAACTTTTTTCTTCTAAAATTACGACTTTTCTCACAATTTTTCAACTCTAACTCAAGTCTCTTAAATGTACCTTCATTTTTAATTGTGGTCAGAATCATTTGGTTTTGTCATTTTTATTTCTTTGGTTAATTGTGGATTTCTGCGGGCCATAACATTTGGGGGGCAGTCACGGCTGTGTCTAAAGCACAACCAGGGACGAGAAACCCTTTCATATTTCATACTATATTCAAAATCAGACACAGAGAATGTTTCAGTGTAGAAACAGTTGGAACTGCATCAGCTGCAGAGCAATATAAAAAGCAAAATGCAAAACAGACAGGTAACTAAACCAAGAAAAAAGCTGGAAACAGGATGCAACAAAGTGAGGCGTGTACGTCCAGCAGTCCAGCTGACCTGATCTTGACACAACCCAGCCTTGCAAGCTTTTAGACACCCAAGGGAGAGTGTCAGAAGACAAGAGGGCAAACAAGAGGGAACAAAAAAGACAATTCCAACGCTTGGCTAAACCTGAAGTTTGCAAGATAAGTTCTCCACCCATCCCCCGGCCCCTCACCCCTCACTGCTTTGGCTGGGAGGGCCCCAGCTGTTCGCTCTGTATAAATAGCGTGAGGCTTGGGCTCAGACCCCCGGGGAGAGCGGGGCTCATTGGAGAGAAGGCATGGGAACAAATCGAGCCGGAAAGAGCACACAACATACACGTTTTAAAAAAACATATGGGGACTATTGCTGGGGATAAAAGTGAAGAACATGTGAGGGAAGTTGGCCTCACGTGGCAGAAAGTCGCTGTGGCTTTGGAGTTGTGACAGAGCAGGATGCGTAAAAAAACTAAAACAGTTGCAAGGAAACGACTTTCATTTGGTGGACAAAACGCCGTCCACGCTGCTGCCGCTTCACACTCATCATCCAATCTGCCCCTTTACAGTATGCAAATATGGCAACATCAAAAGAGTCACAATGATGATGAGCATCTCTGCTAAGTACTTTAAAAAGCTGATACCCATGGCTGGTTTTTAATTTAAGAAAAGCTGATGCAGAAAAATCTAACAAGTTTAAAAAGTATATTTGAAATTTGAAGACATGCCAATTTATAACCAAAAATGTCAATGTAGATACATAGTTTAAGATTATTGTGTTTTTTTCTTTAATTAAAACAGTGGTAAATAAACATTGTTCAACATTTTTTAACCTTTGTCAAGAAATTGTAAATATTCACTTTTTTGTTTTTTCTAATAATATGCCAATCTATATTTATGCTTGAAAATGATGAATCTTACTATGGGTAGCAGTGCATTCTGATTGAAGGGGAAAGTATCATGTGTTTAAGTGACTTAAACTGTGTCCTTTTTGTCCTGTCAGACTGCTCATACAAATGAATTTTCAAAAATTAATAACTCTTCTATCAGGCAAGAGTTGCACAGTGGTGTAGTGGCTTTACAGCCACAAAGCACTGGTTCAAATCCTGACTGCGTCCGTTCTCTATGTAGTTTGCATGTTCTCCCCATGGATCCGTAGGTTTTCTCCAGTCTAGTTTCCTTTCACAGTCTAAAAACAACCTTCATAGGTTGCTTGGTAACTCAAAATTCTCCTTTCGGTGTCACTATCCATCTATGTCGATGAACAGGGCTAAGCAGACATAGAAGATGGAGAGCTGTATTTACCAATGTTATTTTAACATATCAGTTCAGTTAAATCTGTTAAAAATTGAGAATTTAAAATAGTAACGATACTTTTAGTAAATGTATGAAATAATGGAGATATAATATATACATATTACAATAAAATTACAATTTAAAATATAATGTAATAATTATAATTGTTTTGTATTGTTGGATTCATAAACAATGTGGTCAATGTTTTCTGTCCTGTAGTTCATTATCCTTCCACTAGAGACTCATTTCAAAATGGCTGCTTCCTTGACCCTTTTTGGCGGGAAAAAGCTTAGCTAATTTTCAAAACTTTATGGGGAGAATGACTCATCTGTAGCTATTGATTTGTTAAAATGACAATTTGCTGAACTGAAATGTTTAAAGTTTGTTGATAATTGATGATTTTTAATACAGCTACATCATGTAAAAATGTATGGATCAATTTTGAGATATTGAGTAACTAGGCTTCTTTTTTTTGTCAAGATTTTTGCATCTATATTTCACAAAGAAAAGCTATTGCCATTTGTTTGTAGATTTCATCAAAGGATTAAAAAAACATCTTAATTCTTTAAAAAATGAAAATTTCTGTCAATTTTTTGATGTAGTGGGATTTACAGGGTAAAGGCTATGAAAACTAAAGAGCTGCGGTGTCCTTTATTTCTTTAGCTGTGTGCCAGGTGAACAAACACAGAAAGTCAGTTGGTGGTAGGTCACCTTTTCAAGAGTTCTTAGCAGTGGACTTGTTTGGCATTTGTGGCCTTTGCCTCTCAGCTGTGGGCCTGCCACACTGCCCTGGCATTGAGCTGACGCTGCTTCCGCCCAGTAAAAGTAATTGCATTGTAGTTTGTTTCCTTCTGAGTGAGCTGATTATCGAGGAGGTGGAGTGAAACGAGACAAAACCATGTCTGACTCCAGCCTCACCTGTCTGCCAAGCCAACCGCCCTCTGTCTTTTAGTTCACATCTGCTTGTTGGGCTCTTTTGCCCAAGAGGCCGCCAACATGATTGCTGAGCACTGCTGTTAACTAAACTGGCTGACTGGCAGCTCAATATGCTTCTTACGTAACTGCGGAGAGCAGGAAAAACATAGGCAGTGAAAATTTGTAATTTCATCTACAATTTTAAGTAAGATAATAATCAATATTATCTGAGGATAATTACACTCATGCGATTGCAGTTAAACTGAAAGTAAAAGAAAAAATCCATTTTTAAACGGAGTCTAATCATAAAAAAATCCAAAATCCTCAGATGATTACACGTTTCTGTCAAAATGATAAGATTGAGAAAAAACCACAAGTACCGCATTTTTTGGTCTATAAGTCACTTTGGAGAATAAATCTCAGCAACTAAAAAATATTTTTAAAAAAGCAAAATAAAGAAGAAAAATAAATCATTTACAAGTTACTCCGGAGTAAAAGTCGCACTTTCTGGAGAAAATTGCAATCCTTCGGAAGAAATCTGCAAAGCTTGGCGTAATTTTACGCCCATTCCAAACGCAGTTCACATGAAAATTCGCCGTCTATTTTTCAACTCGTCAAATTCTGTGCTCAATGCTTGTCCAAAAATGTGTTCATAAATTAGATGCTCCGAAGGAGAAGCTACCCTTAAGCTTTTAGCCTCATCGCTACACGTAAACATTGACTGTATATCTCATTTATGATGCACATGATATTAAGAAATCAGGTCTGAATGACAGCCACTTTTAGCAGTATTTCGGTGTCTCTGTAACCCAGTTTGATGATCTGCTGTCAGAGGAAGGAAAAAATAAAAACCAAAATAATAATTTCTTGTTGCAAATAAGAAAAAGATCATAAAGTTGAGGAGGACAACTCCATGCTTTTATTGGACGACACTTCTTCTGCGTTGCTGTCAGTGGCAAATACTGTTACACACACCTACAGTGCCCTCTAGTGGTTGTTGTAAAAAACAACCACTTAAGTGCAACTGGTTGTTTGTGGAAAAAAATAAACAAATATTTGAGTCAATATTTTTTTTTTTTTACCACATAAGTTGCACCACTGGCCAAATAATGCAAAAAACACAATTTATACTCTTAAAAAATATGGTCAATATTGGTCAATTGATTAATAAAACTAGTGAAATGATCAAACATAACAATAAAATGTGTTTTTATTGTATAATATGTTAAACTTGTGAGTGGGCGTGTGTGTGTAAAGATGGAAGATTTGGCTGTAGGTTCCACCATTTCTTTTCATTTAGTTTCCACTTCACAGCCTGCAGCACACATTAGCCTACAACCCCTGGGAAAAGGCACACGTACAAACACACATACACTCATTAGAATTTAAAAAAAAAACAAAAAAAGAGCTCATTCGCTCTCACACCCTTACACACACATTCCAAGAGGATCACCACTGAGGGGGTACACTGGGGGCAAACAGACCTTTACAAAACAACATTCGTGTGTAATGACTGTGACTGTGCCTGTCATTATGTGACTCCCCCCATGGTTATAGTATACGAATATTTTGTCACTTATGTAATGTTTAAGGCATAGATTGTTTGAGAATCAATTATTATATTATTTTACGTCAGTAAAGTACTTTACGTCTTTACTTTAAGTCAGACATATTTCATTTTGCCCTTTCACCAATCATCTACATGTCAGTCCTAATGGCTGGTTTAAAAATAAAGAAATATGTTTAGGGGAAGACCATAAAGCCGACCGTATACTGTTATATTTGCAGCAATGAAAATGTCACGGTTGTCTGTCAGTTGGCTTTCCTTGGATGGATAGTCCAAGCAAAGCGCCCCAGACCTTCCTCTTCTCAGCTACCTCTTTAACCTCTTAAAATGAGGACACTGTGTTCCCAAGCCAGCCATTAGTTACAATCTATTCCACACGCCATTGGTCTGCACTAATGACTACTTTTCAAAAGGCATGTCCAAAAGCAACTTGACCAGAACCCATAAGCCCATCAGCCCCCAACCCAGTAACTTCATCTTTATCTAGACCACTTCTGAAACTAGATGGATTTGTTTTAATCAAGAAAGAATCCGACTGTCAAAGCCTGAATGACCAAACAATACCAGTTCCTTCAGGTGATGGGTCTTAGAGACTGTTCCAAGCAACAACCCAATCACAAACTCTTACCCGAAAATGGGGTTGTTGTAGCAAACATGCTACAGTTGATTACATGTACAGTTGATACAGCTCATTTTAATTTACAGAATGAGTCGAATTTTTTAACATCTGTTTGGACTGGATATACAGGCTACAGCTTTGAGTATTTTTTTATTGTAAAATATACCATTTCCACGCCTTTTTTATTTTCAAATCAGTTGGCTGCATGTAGAACTGGCACATGGGAAACCAGGGTTTGTTTCCCAGGTGGCTCAATGAGCTTCATTCACAGTGGGTCTCTAGGCAAGACCATTCACGCTCATGCTTCTATGTAGCTACAAGGGGGCCCAAGTCTGGGTCTCCCTGTGCCAGTCCCCAGCCAGGATGAAATACAGGGTTGTGTCAGGAAGGGCATTCTGTGTAAAAATCTCTGCTAATCCACCTGTGCTGACTTGCTGTGGCAACCCCTGAAAGGATATGCCAAAAGGTGAACAACATTGATAATAAGCTAAAACCATTTTCTTCCTATCAAAGCCATATGAATATATGGAAGAAAAGTGAGCTTTATCGCGCAAATCTACTGGAAAAAGGAGGGACTGTCGCCAGAAGCGATCCTGACAAAAATGTTGGAAAGCATCAGAATTTGCAGGCACTTGATCCAACGCACGAAGGACATTCTTAAAACCCATCTAGCCATTGGAAAAGTAGAAGAAGGTAATGAGAGTATAAGAGTATAACAGAAAGTCAAATACTTGAACTAATTGTATCAGATGAGCAAAATTTTGTTTAAAGTCCCATTCTAGTCATATTTTGATCAATTTTAAAAGCACCCCCAATGGTCTTTTAATCATGAAATATGCCCTTTTTAGCCATTATTTAAAATATATATATATTTTTTTCCAAGATGTCGTTTCTGCAGAGCAGCAGTAGTTCATTAGACATTCACCTCTGAGTTGTAGGCGGAACTGTTGGTGAGGAGTAAGCCCGTCCCTATTTCCGATCATCCATTTGTTTATGTGCTGTCCCGTTGGCTCAATCTTCTATTTGTCCTCCATCATCAGAAAATGCCACAAGAAACATGTTAAAAACACCCAAAACATTTTCAGAGTGGGTCTGTAAAGTTACAAGTATGTCTAATGTCTGACAAAAATAAATTTAACAAGTAAGATTTAAAGCTGATTCTACAAACTCAGAGTACGTGGCAACAGTGGTACAGTAGGTAGATGTATGGCTTTTAGCTCAAGTAGAACAGTAATAATCTGTGCCAGCTAGGAAAACTAAATGTTAATGAGGGATGAAAAGGCTTGCCAATATTGCACTTTGTTCATTGGCCAGTCTTACATGACCTTCTCCCCCATTTGGCCTTAATCGTGACGGAGGAGCAGCTGTGGTCTGCACAGCCTGACACATGAATTCAGTTCTGAGTGGATAAACGGGCAACACCGTGCTCCGTCTCCTCCTCCTTCTCCTCCTTCTCTCACATCCCAGGGCTTAAATCTAAACTGCAGACATTTTGAGGACTACACGTGTAAAAGAAGTAACTCAAGAGTGAAAAAACAAAGACTTTGCTAACCGTTGTTTCTAGTAAAAGCTTGTACTAGGGCACCATCTGCTCATCCGCTCAGGAAAGTTCCAGGGCAGTCAAAAAGACAACACTCAAAAGATTAACGGGATGGTCGCTTTTTCAAAGCTGTGAGTGAGAGGAAGAATTTGGTTTGGACGGAAAGATTGCTGGCAGAAGGCTACAGCTTGAGCCAAGCGGTAGCAGGAAGCTACTGCCTTGTGTACATGTAGATTTATGGTGACTGGTCCATCCACCAACCATCTGGGCAAGTGAAAATAAATCTCACCTGACTAAAAAGAACAAGGATTAAAAAGAAAACTCCACACAAAAGTCATTTTCAACCATCGGTTAAGGTGAAATGTGTGGATTGTATGTGCCTTGTTATTGTCGTTGGTCAGAAAATAAGGGGAATGGACAAGAAAAGACAGGAAGGGCGAGATAAAGAGCTCAAGGAAAAAGGTGGAGCGGAATTAAAAGTGAAGTAACAGTTGGCGATGGGAGCTGACTTTTGTTTTTATGCTCTCCCTCACTCACACACACTTTCTTTGATTCGTTGTCAAAGACTCTCAGCTGACATCGCCAGCCACTACAGCTGAAGACAACAGCCTCAGCCATCACAAGTGACTAACCACAAAAGAAGGCTCCACGAAAGTGTCTGAGGGCAGCTGTCCACTCTGACTGTTGGACCTTTTCATCCAATCCCCCTGTATATTTCTCCTCTGTTCAAATCCTGACATGAATGACATAAAAAGCACCATGAACCAAGGTTTTTTTCTCAACAGAACACAGCCAACTCAACCATGACAAATACTTTTATTTTGGCAATACAGAATCAGGTCCTACCTTCTAAGAAAATATAGCTTTTTACACAACTAAAAAACACTCATGTTACCCGATCACACCGGGCTCGGCAAAGCACGTTCAAGCGACCACTTCCAATGAAAACTCTATGTAAATGCGCGTTTCAGGCTTCCATGTCCAAATCCTTACGATAACACATCGTTATGCAAAAGTCTAAGTCTGTTTTCAAGCTCTACATACAAAACCACCATCAAACCCATGTTGAAAGTTAAACCAGTTTGGATTGGGTAGTCACGTATTGGTAGTATCTTTTTATTTTACAAAAATGTCAAACATTTGTAAATTTTCCATAAGAAGAATGTAATAACTGCAGTGGAATTATATGACACTGTCTTTCAAATATAGGTAAATGGCTGTGAAAGAAAAAGCCTATAACAACAGACCTGAACACCTTAAGTGCGTCCAAAAACCTACATTCAGTGCGTTCTTGAGTGCGCAGTACATGCCCGGTGCGTACACACCTTCAGAGCCACTACTTAAACATCTGGGTCCACAGAATGATTTAGCATTTTACCAATACTCAGATGATGGGGTGAACTACAATCTCTACCAATTGGAGAACCCATTGCTGGTTTGTTTTCACAGCTGTTTTCCAGATTTCCTTGCCCTGCTGGATCAGGTGTGTTCTTCCAATTAGAATGAAGAAGGGTATGGAAAAAGCAGGAATATGGGCCTTGATCCTCATTCCTGACTTAGATGTTACCACATAATGATATAAATTTTTAAAAAAAATTCTAAATTGAAGAAGGGTTCAACTTTTTCTTCAAATACCGTATTTTTCTGAGTATAAATTGTGACTTATATGTGATATATAAAAAAATAGATAGCAATAACTGCTAGAGGACACTTGTAAAAGTGTGTATCAGTGTTTGCTACTGACAGCAATGAAGAAGAAGCGAAAAAAAAAGAAAACCTGAAACGTAGAGACCAATCTCCATCATACAGGAGAGAACCTGTAATGCTGATTACAACCCCCTATCCCTTGAGTTGAGACAGTCTGCAGTGCAAGTTAACGAGAAGGCTCATCTTGAAAGGACAATCGGGATAAAATAAAATGTCACATCCTACGGAATCGAGGCTTCAAACAAGCTGGAATGCCAGAGTCTAGATGGAGCTCCAAGTTTGCGTTTTAATACCATCTTAAAACAGATGAAGGAGTTAGACTGAACGAGAGAAGAAGTGACCCAACTGTCAATAACACTAAAAGTCAATTTAAATGCCAGGCCTGACACTGATATATTTACATGTTGGTACTTAAGAGGATAAAAACATTAAAGAATGCGTTTACTGATTGAGCCAAAGACCAAATTCATGAGGCTTTGTCTTGGGAAACACTTTACACACATTCTTGGATTTGGTTTGAGGCGATGAGGGGTCACCTGTACTGCCATGGTGAACTTTATTTTATTCTAAAGAAAAAAAATCATATTATGAAACTGTTGCAGATTTGTTAATCGGACAGCTTCTATCTTGAATAAAAACGTGCAAAATGTACAGTTTCTTGTGTTGGTATGTGGAGCACAACCATTGAATTGGGTAACAGGGAAGAAAGGGAGTTGCTCAAGTGGTGGTCCTGCAGCTGCATCCCACTAGTGTGACACAGCTGAGATGTGGAAGCATCCAGTGCCTTAGAAAAGGTTCAGTGAGTGGGCTTAAACTTACCAGGATCCCAGCAAACTGCTTCTCTTCCATGCTTCAGGACCTTGGCGGCGAAGATCCTCCGGCTCTCTGCTGCTCTCTCTGTCTGCGTCCTCTGTCTGGGATGGACTCTTGCGATCAGAACTTTTTCCACAGCTCGATCGAAGTTTCTCCGTCTCGGTTTCCTTCCTTCTTCTGCAAGTGTAGCTGGAGTGGCGTTGCTGCTTTGTGTTAATTCTGCCCTAATCCAGAAACTTTTCTATGCTGTGAAAGAAACACGTGACAGATGGAGGGGGGGTGTCAAAGGGGTAGAGGAGGGAGGGATGAGGAGGGAAGAAAGGCAACACTTTTTAGTTTCTGCTCCCCTTGGCCAAGTCCAAACCAGCTCATCAGTCTTTGTTCACAACCTGCTTTTAGGTCAAAATTGTAGCAAAAATCATGAAGCCATCCATCGGCCTTCAGCATTTTGAGCGTTCAACAAGTCAAAAAGTGAAGATGGGACATCTGAGAGTGGTAAAGGGTGGACATAAAGAATTTCTAAAACACGCAGAAACACATTTGCATATTGTAGCAAAGCAGCTGCCATAACAAAGTGCCCTTTTGTGTACAGAGATTAACTGTTAGGGAAACCTTTAGACCCCACACTGACTACTGCTGTACGGAGGCCAAACTGGGAAAAGAACACTGAGCCCGGATTTACACACACTTAATAACTTGAAAGTGACAGAAGTAATAGTAAATTAAAAGGCACTAAAAATGAAATCAAACAAGGAAAACTTGATATTTCTTTCGAGATGCTGTTTGGCAAAATGAAAATCCAAAATTGTTCTACGACTATTTTAAAAACTTTTGATCACAGGGTAGGTGTAGCTCTAAGTCACAAACGTTGTGTTGGATTATGTTGATCAAAAGTTGACATTTTTTCTGCCCCTTCAGAACATAGCATGGGCACAGCATCCAACATCTCCAGCTGTGTTAATCCGGTGGCTCTGCATGCATTTGCCAAAAACCCATTAAATGGGCTTGTTAAACCTCCATTAAACATTTTGTCTCCAACTACAAGAGAGGTTTTTTTTTTCTTGCAATCAAGCTGCCATTTGCGAAAAGGTAGAATCACTTGGCTAGAGTTTGTAAGATCCCAATTGAAAAGCGTAAAATAGGATTTGAAGGGTTTTTTTCTTTTACAAAAACTAATTGCGCAAAGGATACCAGGCACAAACAGCATTTTTTAATGAAGATTTGCATTTGCAATGGAACTCAAAACAACAGCGCTCCACTTGAACAAGTAGGCCAGACTACAGCATTTGAAGATGGCCTGACAACTGCATCGTAAACAAAGTCCATGTTGTCTTTTTGTGACACAAGCCTCAAAATTGGGAGGTTCAGGCCATTGAACTACACTCAGTCCTGCCAATTCATTACCCAATAATATGAGAATGATCTAAATTGGCCAAAGTCAGTGGTTCGAGCTCCTGTCAGCTTCCTGGGAGCACTAAAGCTAATGCCTTATGTCTTAGCCAAAAACACATGCTGACACAAGGCATATGCTATCACTGAATATGAAATAGCCTATATTTCAATAATCATTGTTTACTTGTCTCATGTCAGTATTTAGATGAGCTGATGAGACACATTCTCTTTATCACCTTTTGTTGCATCAACACCTCTTTGAGACGATGACTGAACGTTCCCCACGGGCATTTGATGCGCATTCAAAAACGCACTAAACGCGCATGTGTCCATTTGACACGCGTTTTGACAATGGTGTTCACACTGGGCAAGCAGGAAGGGGATTCATGTCCGCCACCTACAGTTAGAAGCGTCTTGGTAAAAAATGTCAAAGCAGTGCAAATCTCGTGAATCTTGCTCCAGGCTTTTTTCTTTCACAACTTTATTCTGATAACTAAATGAACTAATAACTACAAATAAAGAAGAGAAGAAGAATGTCCTGACTGTGATTCATGGATGAGGCTCGGTTCTGTTCTGAGGCTGCTCTGCTGCATCTGGCAAAGGGGTGTGTGAAAATATGAGCAGTGTACAATGACATGTCAAGAATTCAAAAGCATTCTCAGGTGAAATGTGCTGCCTGGTGTCAGAAAGCTTGATCACAGTTGCAAGTCTAAAACAGCATCTAAAATAAACAACGAAATCCACCAAGAATGGCGAAGAGCTAAACATTAAAAAAAAAAGTACATTGTCTAAAAGATTTTTACCACACAACTTCATGTGTACAAATCTTGCTCCTATTATTTGTGCATCTGCAATATCCATGCATCTGGCCCCATATGCTGTTTTCGACACATTGAGAACCGAAGACAAAGTTTGGACATCAAAAGATTTCTAATTAGCAAAGACAATGTTCAGTTTAAGTACAAAAATGTACATACAAAATTTTGGCTTTCAAAATTTTTGTCTTTGCTTTCAAAATACATTTTTGCATTTGTGATACAACTGCTGTCAGATGGATTGTCTTGAATCTCGCTTTCTCCTTGTCTTTGATTTTTCATTAATATCTCAGACTTTGGCGCGACGTTTGTGCCACCAAACAAACACCCAATCACAGACAAGGGAGTTAATGCTGATTGGTCTAGATTCTTTCTATTCAAATTGCTATTTTTATAACATAATTCACAAACATTTTTGAATCATATGTATCAATGACGTACTGTTCATATAGATTAACAACTTGTTTGGTACTTTCGTGTTTTGAAAAGGACGCTACGCATATGTCAATAGCAAATCCAAGCCCCAGACTGATCAAAGTTTACAAAGAGTTTTCATTGGAAGTAATTGGTTGAATGCACATTTTCAAGCCCGGTGTGCAACGTAGCATAATAGTCTATACAGCAATGAATAATAAGACTGGTAGGAACTCAATAGAAGTCTAGTGTCATCATCAGCTGGAAGGCACCATGTACAGTAAGTCAAATATAGCAGCTCTTCAGAATGTCCCTCTTAATCTGGTCGCATCTCTGACCCAGTGAACAAGAATAAAAACTCTACTCCATGCTTTAAAAGTACTCAGCTAAAAGAAGAGAAAAGTAGCCAAATATAGCCACCATTCAGTGTTACTGGTGTAAAGCCAAAAGCATGCAAACATGAACCCGCAGGGACATAAGGAATGCCTTGGGGTCTCCATCATGCACAAACACCTGCACTCTGCTGAAAAGATGAGGAGAGACAAAAATGAGGGTTAAAAGGTTGAACCTTACCATCTACCGTGTGATGAAAAAGGCAAAACAAAGAAAAGAGTGACTTGAGCAGGAGTGGAGAGAGCTGCTCGAGCCCTGAGACACACAGTGGGGTCTGTAATCAAATCTCACAGCTCTGGCTCCATCCTACTGGTTAATGTATGGATGCAAAGGAGCTGTTCCAAGCCCATTGGACAACCCTGGGAGGAGTGGCAGCAGGGAGTTGTTTCAAACTCACTTAGTTGGGACAACTTTTTCCGTATTTAGTAGAAGTGTAACAATTCAGCTTAACAATTCAATTCATACCATAAGTTATGGTTGCCATTACGAGTCATAGTTCAACCAATAGAATCAATCGATTTCATTTTGAAACAACTTTTTAAAAGGGCATAGGTCCATTTGATTAACAAGTTTTCTCAGACAGATTGTTCTGGTTGGATCGTTGAAATATAAATCAATGCCTCAATTTATGTAAATTAGTCATTATATTATTATAGTATTTAGGGCCCTATTTCAGTCATCTTTACTCTGTCATGCTAGGCCAGTTCTGGCTAATGAAGAAAATGTAAAAGATATAAACTTTTAAAACTTCTTACAAAAATAAGGCTTAAATCAAACAAATATTCTTCATAACTAAAGTGAACTTTAATGATGTTTTGAAATCTTCTCAGCTGAATGAATAAATGAATGAATGAATGAATGAATGACCATTGTCACTGCAACAAGTACAAGCTCTTTTCTGCATAGGGATGTGTGTGATTCCACTTGTAAATTCAAAGTTACAAGTTTACTGCTTTACCTTCCTGAAGTATTTTCGGTTCGTCAAAATTATGCTTATACATGTGAGTCAGTTTTGCATCAGTAGACCAAATTTGTACATTTGTAAACATAAATAAATAAAAATACCAGCTTAGTCTGTTTCACAACTAGCTATTGTTTACATTTTTATGATTGACTTTATGTTCTTTGCAAATACCGGTTTAAGCCCAATGAGACGGCTATTGTGGTGATATTCGGCTATATAAATAAAATTGAATTGAATTAAATTAAATTTAAAAATGTGTATGTGTAAAACATGCTTTGTACCCTTGCAAAAGCATTTTCTGTTTTAAAAAAATATTTTTCAGCTCCTCAGAACAGTACAAATGTATGAACAAGGTATTTTTTCTGTGTACAAGTCAAAAACGAAAGACATGAAAGACATTTAGCTGTTTTATTTGGGTTTTAGTGTTGAGAGGTTTATCACAAACTAACAACTGTAAATTGGAAATGTAAAAAGGAAATCTCATTGAAGATAAAGTGATGTCAAGATGCAGATGTAACACACTTTATCAGACATACAAATGGAAAACAAGCCTCAAGCACTGCACAACAGCTCTGCACTTCCATTGTAGGAACCCTTGTCTGACGCGATGCACTGTCCTGTTGACTCGCAACAAAACAGAATCTGTTTTTGTCAGCCATGTTTACAATGCATTGTATTGTTGAGCTGAAAAGCAGCTGTTTCTATTATCAATGAGGTCAATACAAGAAAGGGTGATTGACGCTTCAGTTTTGCTGGGACAGACTGCTTTTTTTTTTTCCTTTTTGTATTCACAGATTTGGAGCTAATTCCAATGAAAAACTGTTATCAAAGCAGCTGTAAATTTTCCCAAACTGAACAGATTAAAAATAGTCAGCATCAGTTTGAACATCTGAATAAAAACTCATAATAAGATAACTGGGAGTAAGAAAAACATGGTATTCAAATTTAGAGTGAACCAACTATTTATTTTTTAGTGACCTAAAGACTATAATAAAAAAAAAAAAAAAAAAAACATTGACTGTATATGAGAACTGGACTGATTAACCCCTTCTCCCTCGAGTTCTGAATAGGGAGTACTGACTCCAAGATCCTAAATAATTCTGTTGAGAAACAAACAGCTACTAATCAGTCATTTTATTTGTCAGAATAACCATTCTTGCTAAACTATCCGTTTTTATTATTTTCTTGGAAATCTGGCCAATCAGATGCCTTGATGAAAGAATGAGGGAGCCAGTGGGAAGGTTCAAAACGTTTGATTGACTGATTGAGTGTAGCGTGCTTTCAGTGGTAGGGGTGTGGACTTCCAACAGGCTCAGTCCTGACTGGTGAGACTGGTTGCCATAGAAATGTTGACTCCGACCCAATCGGGCATCCTCTTGCTCCAACATGGCGGCGTCTGTACTAGGAAAAAAAAACAGCAGCCTTCGTTTGGTTGGAGTCAGAAGTAAACCATTTGCTATGGGCAATGTCACACTCACTTGGTCCAGTTTTCTTACAGTCAATGAGAAAATCAGAAGATGGGGGCAGAAATACCTTTAAAAATAGTTCCATCTACCCATTTTCTTAACCTGCTGAATCCCTTTCAGGGTCACAGGGCTGCCGGAGGCTATCCCGGCTACAATTGGGCAAAGGCAAGGAGCACAATGAAAATAGGTAAATAGTATAATTACAAATTCAAAATAAGTAGGGGAGGTCTTAATTTTTATCTTTGAGTGGAACAAAGACCATGACACAATCAATCACAATAAAAACGGACTAATAAATTATGACCTAAAACACGGTCTTGTAAACGTTGATGCTCCCCTGTACAATATTAACATGCTCAAAATATCCCAGCCTAATCCAAATTTCACAAATGAAATTACAAAAAAAGTATCAGGTATTTCTTTTGATAACTTAGGGAAGCATGATATATTATCAAAGCAATGATTTTTTTTACTTTTGAATCTTTTTACGCCTGCATGACTTAAAAACTGAACTATCTGGATTTACAATGTTTGCTTCATATGTAGACTGGATTGATCACCTGTGACATTGTCCATAGAATTCTAAACAGCAAAGAGAGGGTTTGCGCCACCAAACTCAACAATGCCCTAAAAAAAGCAGATGAGGCAGGCGTAAGTAAAGTACGTTTTGTTGATTCCACTCACCATTTTAGTAGCACTGTAATGTTAGCTTGGGGGTGTGAGGGGCTGTAAGCTAGTGGGAGAGAGCGTAAACAAAGATTTTTTTTGAGATATCAGCGTGGGGTAACTTCACCAACAGTCCTGTACATCTATTGAACTCCTAGAAATGTCCTAGAAAATGACATAGGTTTGTAGATTTAGGCTAAAAACGTCACACTTTGGAAACACTTTGGAAAAGGATCCAAATATAATTGAAGTGGGACTTTAAAATGCTTCACAGAGAAAACCTTTAACTTAAAAAAAAAACCTTTAAAGGTTTTGTGATTAGTACAGAGCTGGTCCAGTATCACTTCATAGGTGAGTCCTGAATTCAAACATTCTTTGATGACAGCAGCTACGTTTGGGTCAGCAGAAACATTCATGTTTTTGGTTCAAGGCGCTTCGTGTCAAATAACTGTCTGTCAAAATGATGGACAGATGTCATCATCCAATCAGTGATGATTCTTCTTTGCTTCCTTTATTAAAACTTCATTTTGATTTCTGAAAATTACTTTTGGTTTTTGAAACATTTCCTTTTTCTTTATTTTTTGTTGTTTTGGTTTATGAAATGTTGTTTTGATTTCTAAAACTTGTTTTTTATTATTTGTTTTGCTTATTTAATAATCATCTTAATGTGATCTTTATAACGTTTTGTGTTGATGGATTTATTTCAGTGATTTAACCTTCAGAGCCACCGTAGTTAACCCTTTAACACCAATAATGTTGCAGTGACACCTAAATAACTGGCTTTTTGACATAGCGTAAATGTTTAATCGTTCACATGATCACTGTGAATCAACGATTCTGACGTGGAGAAAAGCGGCTTTCCTTTCTGGCTTTACACCGATATGCAACATATTACTAACGTGCAGTGCTGCGGCGCAAAGCTGATTTTGCTGCAGTATCTGCTGATAAACGTGGATTACCCAAACACTTCACAACTGCACAGTGCTGCATATCAGTGCAAAGCTTGTTTACTTTGCTTTAGAATCCACTGGAATTACATTAATTGCGCTAACGGTTGGAAAGATACAGTAGATGAAAGAATGTAAACACTGCAGCTAAAGCTCCAATGTTAAAGGATTTTAACCGATTTTTTTCATTGACTCAAACTGTCGCCAGCAACAGGTGCGCACAGAGTGCGTGCGCACGAACCCAAAGTGAACCACTTAGCTATGCATGCTAATAAAAAGTAAAAAAAGCTCATTCTTATTTGAGGCATGTTACATCTGCACACACAAACAGGAATGAGACTTTCAAGGTCGCAGAGATTATGTTTTTTTCCCCACAGAAAGGCTGGGCGCACCGGTGCCACTATGGTATCTTTTTAGGTGCACCATTGAGAAATCCAGTCGCACGTGTGACAGCCCTGCCGGACAAAGTATGGGCGTGAACATTTTCACTCTGCAGCATTACAGAGGTTGATATTTCCTGTGGGCCACCAGCGTGTCCCTTACAGGTTTGACCATTTTCACCCTCAGACAGCCTGTATCCACCTGTAAGGGCAGTTGTGACTAAGGCCTGAAGTGAAAACAAAATACCATTTTAACTTGAAACATTGTTGGCCAGTTGATCCAGTGCTAGACATTAATCTAAATACTCTATCAGCTATAACTACATAAAATATCATCTGGATATAAGGTGTAAAAAGCTTAGTGATAAAATGCTACGTTTAGAGAGCCCAGAGACATCCTTTACGTAAAACTACTACGTCTAGTACTTCATATAGTTTCTACAGGTCAGAGACTCTGAAGCTAAATAAATACATGCAACGTAAAGCTTTCAATACAAACCTTACCTTCTTCGTTAGCTAGTTTCCTCCTAACTTCCTTTTGTGAGTGTTCTTAGTGTTGCATTTCCAGCCCAACTTGTTTTTGGTTTAATATCCATCACCGCACCTGTCCCTCCTACACCCTTCGAACATACTGAAACTTGCTATGAAGAGATGGGGGCGATAATTCCACCAAACACTAAACAGCATTCAGCTGGGTCCCTGTGATACCATTGTTTACCATGGCCGGTATGGTTCCAGGATAATTTGATTATCTCTACAGATAACAGGAATAACTTTTACAGGAAGTGCATATTGTTGAGCATATATAATAAACCCTTTGACGTAAAAAAAAAAAAAAAAAAGTAGAGCTAGTATAAAGTAAAGCTGCTGTTTAACCAAGCACCCACCTTCTATTCCTGAATTTGACAGAAACCAGAAAATACTATCTGTTGGAGTTCCTCAAAAGACCACTAGAGAGAGGTGTAAAGGTAAACAATCTCCTATTAACTCCCATGTTAAAAAGTCAGACAGCTAACACTGTTAAGGTTTTTTTTTTCACTTTTTTTGTTTTTCTCTCTATTCATGACAACCGTGGGGCCATGAACTCGTATCTTTTAAATCAGCTGTTTAATTAGAACCAAAACGTGTGTAGATTTAAGGGCCTGTTTTGATTGGCAGGAGAGTGGGCCCAACAAAGTTCGAAATATTTTTTTGTCCTAATTGCCATTACCAAAACATTGTTGAGTTTAGAAGAGAAAATGTACAAATGGCTACAGTTCTGCCTAGTAGAATCCGATGTTTAACATCAGAGATTATCTGTCCGGTGATTTTATGGAAAAAAATAAAAAATATTTTAAAACATCAGTGTGTGTGTGTGTGTGTGTGTGTGTCTTTTTTCTATTTTCTGTCTCAAGAAAAGAAAAAACTTAAATTTCATGCTCTTTCCCTCAAGAATTCCACATGTAAAGATTACCTGAAATTGTAGTTTTTCTAACATATTAGGTGTTTCAGATCATAATAAAAAATGTTTTCACTACGTCCAACATGGAAGTACTTCTGTGAACACCTAAAAACACATTAAGGTTGTTGAAAGCCAGAATCTATGCTCAAAAAGTGGAATTCTTTTCTGCCCCTTAGTGGCAAAAGAGCAGACTGGAAGTCGAGCCTTCCTAATTCAACATCCTTCCTTAACCTTATCTCTTAATGAGGTGGACAAACATCATGCAAAAGATAGCACCACTAAAACTGGATTACTATACAGCAACAGGAAACTAAAGCAATTGCCATTCAAATATAGAGGACACATTTTTATTCCTGCTTTCAGTTTGCTGGAGTATTTCAGATTTCCAACAAAAGACACGGCATTGTACTGACTCCACAAAACACCACAGCAACAACTGTCTTATCTTTGTTTTATTCTGTTTACCTTTGTTTCAAACATTTATTTTTTAAAGCCTGACTTCTTCCTCCCTACTGAGCTGATGTCACAATGTCTGGACATTCCAGGAGAACAGACGTGTATGAAACAACAGTCCACAAAAACAACACGGAAATACCCGCGAGTCAGTTAGTGAAAACTGACTGATTGGTGCAATGAGTAAATTCCAGTAAGTGTGGCAATTACCACTTTATTAGAAATGGTTTTATCCCGATTCCACCAATTTTGAGCATTTAGTAGGCCTCTAAAATTACAATCGAGTCATTTTTCATACGTCACAGAATCCAACGACATAGAATTACAACTCCATGAGTGTACCTAAGAAAAAACTGTTAGAATGCAAATGAAAAAGTGGATGAGATGGCATCTATCCAATAGGAATTGAAGCAGTTGTATCAAGATTTTCATCAAATCCACATCAAGTGCATGGTCATACATCAGCTATTGCTGTTCTTTAATCCAAAAAATTATCAAGATTATGTCATTAAGAACACCCAAAAAATAATTATTACACCTTGCTGTAAAATTCAGTCTTCAAAATGTCTGTTTTTTAGTTTTTTTATAACTTGTCCGATCCAACAGCTGAGCAAACACATGAGCTGAGAGCCTCTTGTGTTAGACAGATTTTACTGTTACAATCGGGGTTATAAATAATCGGACACACAAGGTGTATATTCTTATAAACCCCGTTTGTAATTTAAACTAAACTTTATTTATAATAATTATGTTTGTATCCTTCTTTTTGTTGGACCAGGCGGAAAAGAAAAAGGGGGAAGAAGAGAGAGGGATGTCGGGGGGGGCACAAAAGACAGGGAAAAAGGGTGGATTGCAGAAGTTGGGGGATAACTACAGGGCAGGGAGGGTAGAATCATAAAACAACAGGCAACAAGATGCTGGAAGTTTATACTCATTACAGTCAAGTCTGAATGTTAGTCTAAAATTGCCTGTCCACACATACCTGCAGCTTCCAACAGTCTTCACAAACTTGCCAACATACAGTTCACACGCACACTTATGCATATAAACCAACACATGTAAAGCGTTTCATTCTGTCACGTAAACTAATTGTGCAAGAGTGAGCCAACACATGTACTCAGGTAAATATTTATATTAACCTGAGGTGGATAATGGAATGTAAAAAAAAAAAAAAAAAAAAAAAAAAAAAAAGAAGGAGAGCACCCGGCCATCCCCACACAAAGACCCCCACCAAAGCAGCGGCGGCAACCAGGGTCTCCCCACACCCCTACAGTGGGGTCAATGGAGGAGATCTGCCCGGCAGTCTGGCCAAGCAGGGGACCCAGGGGACCCAGCATGGGGCCCCACCCCAGAAAAGCCGCCCACCACCATCCAGGAGTTGCGAGCATCGCCTCAGCCCTGGGTATAAGCCAGGGCCCCCCCAAGGGAGACACACCCCCAAGCTTCAGGCAACCACAGGAGATCTGTGATACGTGAAGGGTTCATGCATTTTCTATACCATTTTATCCCTTTCAGGGTCACAGGGCTGCCAGAGCCTAACCCGACTACTCATGGGCAAAGGCAGAGGAGTGACCAATTAACCTATGAAGCTTGTTTTTGGACGGTGGGAGGAAGCCGGAGACCCCGGAGAAAAACCATGCATGCACAGGGAGAACATGCAAACTCCACACAGAAAGGTCCCCCATTGGTGACACTGGTTCAAGTCCCCCAGTTAAAATTGGAGGGTAGAGCACTAAAAGGACATCTCCACTTAAAACCAAGAGAGAGGGGCAAACTATGCGGAAACCATGGGAGGGGGGGCTGTTTAAACCATTTCAAAAAAAGTTGTTGGCCATATGCTATCATTCTAATTCACCATGAGCTACTTAGGGCATCTTTTAATTGTTTAGTTTGTACTTCATTGGTCATTTGTAGATGTACAATTGTAAAGTGTCGAATAGATCATGACAATTTTAACATATGAATGGGCCAAATAAATCAGTAGTAGTTCCCAGTTTGAGCTAATTGGATATTATCTAAATATGCATACTCCTACTTTGTCTATGATACATTTATAAAATAAGAGAATAGGCCATAGTAGACACTATCATGTCCCATATGTAACTATCCATATGAGCTCATGTTAACTATACAGCTTCTCAAAGGAACTTTAAAGACCATCTCCTAAAAAAATTGTGTTATTGGTGTCTAACATGTTCTTGTTCCATTTTTGTCAGGTTACTTCCGTGTCAACAGTCCCACCAACAACTTAGAGGACGAATCTCTAATGAATTCCTGAAACTATGTCTTTAAAAGTTGACACAGGATTTTTGAATTTAAAAAAAACCTACATGCTTAAAATTAAAAGACCACTGAGCACGATTTCATAATAGATGCAAATATAGTTGGAGTGGGACTAAATAATAATATTTACAGTATTTAATCACTAATCATTTAAATGGTTTACAAAAAAACAGACTGTAGTAAAAATATTTTCTATATATTTCTTCAAATTTAGGTCATTTTAGCCACATACACAAGGCTTGTTCCTTTAGCTTTCTTTGATTTTAACAGGAAGTTCAATTAAAAAAAGAAGTGAGAAAAATGTCTGACACATTTCATTCTGACTACTCTCCTCCTCGTAGGAGAAGCACTAAAAATATACCACTTTTTTAAAATAACAGCTAATCAAAAAGCACATTTTTAATTCGTTATTTCCCACAATGCACCGCTTTTTAATCTTACTAACAGGTGAAACAGCCTTCTCTTTTCTCCTTAAACAGTACAGACATCTCGTATGTATACAACAGACTGCTCCTTTAAGAGGATTTACCACGTTAGCCCGCTAAAGCACTGAAAGTAAAAATATTTTTCAAAACCGCGGAGGCTTACCGTAGAAGTGAGCTCACCGTCTTCTCTCCCCCGTCTGCTCGTGTTGAAGTTTAATTGTACGGTCAATGTAGTTAAAAATTGCATCACCTTCCAACCACGCGCACACACAAACACACACGTATGTACACAAGAATGGGCTTCCTCCTTAAGCCACGCCCCTCTCCTACTCAAAACGGAGGTGGAGGAAGCAGCATGTGGGGTGTATCTGTCCACCACGGTACCTGTTGGCGTCTGCATCAGCCTTTTAATGCAGCAGCCCACGTTGTAAAACAACCCACAAACTATATTTGTTTGTTTTCATCAACTTTATAAAAAAGTTTTAACGTTTAAGTTTTTCTGACGGCAGGTGACGAATACATGTTAACCGGGGACCGCGTTCCTCTTTTGTTATGTGAGAGCATGCGCCGCAGCCCGCATGGTGATCGGCTCGAGTCCGCCGCGGCTGCCCAAGAGGCGAACCGCCTGCACCGACGGGCCGGTATTCCAGGAGGAACGTCCTGTCAAACGTCCTCAACTGAAAGGCGGGAGAGATGCGCAAATGAAATGTGGGGATCCAGACAGGTGTGGTGCGCGAGACACTGATGACAAATGGAAGCTGAGAGGCCGTCGAGACAGGCGCAGTGGAGGGATGGAGGCAGGATGGAGGGATGGCACTTTTGGGGGTGTTTGGCATGCAAGTTCGGGGGCTTTACCTGTTTGTCGGGGGTCGTGGGGAGCGCAGATAGGAGGAGGCATGCGTGCAGGAGCGGGGATTGTCATGTGCTGGGGGTTGATGGAGGGAGCAGGGGAGGTGCTGCACTGACAGGGGGAGGGGGTTGGTGCATGTCCGCTTTGTGCGGCAGATGAGCGGACAACGTGCTTTTTTAACCCTTATATTGTGCTCGTGACACAAATGGGTCCATTTTGACCCAAAGACGCTGATGTTGGGTCAACTTTTCTGTTTATTTTTTATTTTTTGTTTCATTTTTTATTTTATCTCCTTTTCCTTTTTTTAAGTTGCATGTTTCAAAGGCTTAAAATATAAATATAACCATCAAATTTAATTTAGTTATGAATTATTTTACTAATTATTATTTTATTAATGGGAAAAAGCTCAACACAGGGCCGGATATAGGCGTTAACCCTTTAGGGGCAAATGCTGGAGCTGTCCACCCAGCAGCTGGCTAGCATAGCGGGTTGTTTCGCTTCAGCTCCATGGGCTCTGTGACAGGGTGGCGACCTGTCTAGGGTGTATCCCGCCTTCACACAACAATAACTGGACATTCTCCAGCAACCTCGTGGCCCCAGTGGGTTAAGAAAATGGATGAAAGTTCGAGGCAAAAATCCTTGCATCGCGTGGCCATATTGAATTTATTTTTCTGCTCTTTGATCTAGTCACTGAAAACGCCACATACCCAAAGCTGAGTCCCTTATTGGTTGATGTGGACGCCAAAATCTCTCTGCACCGCCTCAAATCGTGTCTTTACTTTGACTTAACATTGAAACTGGCCGCCTCTGTCACACAAATCACATTTGGTGTGAATGCACCATAAGACTGCACCAGAATACTTCACGACGAGTGCCCTGACATACATAATCGTAGCTTTCATTGAGAAGGTCTATTAGTCAATAAAAGACAAATGTGTTTAAATGAATAATGATGTGAAATACAAAAGAATTAAATACACAAAAGACACCACAAAGAGCAAACAAAACTCCCCACAAAAAAAAAAAAAAAACTGTAAGTAAAGGTGAGTGGACAGACGTAAAAGAAAAACAAACGATAAATGCAGCCTCCTTATAGCACAAACCTTGTTCTAACATGGCGGTGTCCGCATCGCAAAAAACAGATACTGAATTAACTTAATTACGTTGGAACTAAAAGTAAGCCATTTTCTATGGGTGACGTCACACTCGCTCGGTCCAGTTCTCATCTGTAGTCAATGGTCTGGATAACTCTCCATGGCAGAGAACAGTTTTAAGGTTTACAAGCCTGTGGCCTGACAACCCGCCTGAGCAGTTGAATGTTTTGGTCCTGAAGCAACAAAAAAAGTCAGAAACCATTACTCTACCACCAATTTATTCAACTCCTTCTTTAATGTTACCTTCCTAAGTTTGAAAAATATACACTTTTCTAAGTTTACTCAAAATCCAAAAATTTAAAAAAAAAAAAATCAATGGGAAATCATGGTTTTGGTGTTTTTAACATGTTCTTGTGGCTTTTTTCTGATAATGGAGGACAAATATGAAGAAAATTAAGCTTTAAATTGCATTTCTGTTTTTTTTTACTTACCTCCGTGCAATGTCTTTTTTAAGCAAGCTATGAAAACATCAAGGAGTTTAATTTCTTTTCAGACTGGTAAATATCAGGATAGCTGTACATGTGTTCTTGAAATTCCAGGTTTTTTGTACACAAAGGCAAAAGCTTTTTAACCAAAACAGAAAATGTTTGATCATTTTAATCCATCTAAAGAAAGTAAGCATCAGGAGAGATATTTGTTCATAATGTTAAGCAACTGTATAAATATGTATAAACTAATGAGATGTATTAAAGTTTTTGTTGTATTTCAAACATTTCCACTGTGTTTTTTTTATTGATGAACATTAAAATGTGTTTTTTTTCACAGTGTTTGTGTCTTTTTTTGTTAGAGATTCTGGCTTTCTAATTTTGTCAATTTTCTGAAAACAAAACATCAAATGTGAGTAGAAAAATGCATATTTAATTTATCACAGTTAAAACATACAATTAGGTAAATGCAGGTCAAACTTAAACAACAAAACATTTCCGGTTCTGTACATATAACACTATTATGAAGATAAAAGTGAACATTCTCAAATATTAATGAAGCAATAAATGGTGCAAAATGTTTTGCGTGAAACAGCCTACACAATCCTCCGTGAGCCAATGCAAAAACTCGGATTGTTGTTGCTAAAGTATACTGCAATGCATCAATGTCTGCAGCAGGACAGTGATGCATTGGCTGTTTAAAGGCTGATTCAGTCAGGAAATGGGGGATTCTGGGAAAGACTGTTTTTGCAGCCAGCCCAGCCAGCAAGGCCAAGTGGGCCCCGTAAGGTTAAAAAGTGAGCAGTATATGTGGGCCCCAGTTGGGTTTGTCCGCAGTTTCTGTGGTGGCCCCACCTTTTTGCCCATTTTGGCTTAAGTGGGCACTCAGTGGGCTACCAGTCCAGCAGAGCAAGTGAGTGCCTCTGCCCAGGGGCTGATAGACCAAGCAGGGTCGCTGCCCAGGTTGCCGGTCTCTGGGCAGCTGAGCCAATGTGGGCAAACACAGGTGGGGCCACCAGGGAAACTGCAAACAAACCCAATTGGGGCCCACTTTTAAATCATATGGGGTCCACTTGGCCTTGCTGGCTGGGAGATGACACTTTTGATTTTCTTTTTTTTTTTGGTTTGCTCTTAGTTTTGATTTCTCATAAAAGGGCTATAGAACGGGGAGGGGGGGTGTTATACGTTTGACAAATTTAGCAGGACAGGTATGCTACATCTCACAAACCTTCACTTCAGAATAAATAGTCTAAAGAAGTTAAACTGTTATACTGTGTATAAAAAATATAAAACTGTTATTATGTATTTATCGTAGATATTTAAAAGCTGAATTTTATAAATGAATGTCTTAATGGACACAAAAAAACAATATAATGTGTAATATTTTGGGGAGTTTGCAGCTCTCACTGCGTTCTAATCAATAATAGAATTGGCCTAAATGGCTTACTTAGCGCTGAAGGTTGCAGGCCTCTGGTCTAAGTTCAACATCTACAATTTTCAACATTTCCAATGACTTTTTCTTTTCCTAAACAGTTTCTTCCTGGACACAGAGAGTGTAAGTCTGACTTCTGACCTAGCAACAGGAAAAGAAGAAAAAACACGAGCCAGAGAGTTAGGCAAGTAAAGTTCTTGCAGTCTGCTTCCTTGACAACATGACACGCCTTTACACACAAAACTAATTTATTATTGCTGAGCTAATCATGAAGGGGCTCCATGTCTCAGACAGGATCAAGAAAAGTTTTTTTCTCTTCCTGATTTTTAAGAAGGTATTTTAAAAATAATGATAACTGATAATGAAAGTAAAAATAAAATAAACTTTTACTTTGTGTTTTCCTGTAATTGTGAAAGGTTAATTTTTCTTAGATCTCTTTCATTCTTTGTTTAATATTAATACATACAGTTTTCGTACATTGTCGGAGGAGTTGTGTGTAACCACTTCCAACAGATGTTTTCACAGAAGGCAGACAGTAACTTTGAGGTATTGGGACTTGTATTTGACGAACAAGTAACTGTCCCAACAAACAACATCACTTCCACTAGATTTTTAATAGGGGTGCAACAATGAATCGAGTTCTATTGCTACCATCCAACCAGATCAATCTGTCTGTGGAAGAGTTGAATCGAATCAACCTAAACCATTAAAAATTTGTTTCAAAATGAGAGAATCGATAACCTTCACCCGCACTGTTCAGTACCCAGGTATTCATCTCTGGTTGAAGTGAGTCACAGTTTTGGCTAAAGATGTCCTGGGTCGATTTTAGGTCAGTGGATTAAATTGGCAACCACAAATATACAAAAAACAACAGTTCTGTTGTTAAATCGTTACACCCCAACTTTTTAATACTTAAATAAAATAAATTGAAGCAATAAATACATGGTTAGCACTCTCACCTCACAGCGAAGAAGGCCCTGGTTCAAATCCCAGCTAGGTCCTTTCTGTGTGGAGTTTGCATGTTCTCCCGCTGAATGTGTGGGTTTTCTGCAGGACCTCCAGCGTCCTCCCAAAAACATGCTTTATTGCTCAATAGGTATCTTTAAATTGCCCCTGGGTGTGCATGTGTGTGTGCAAACCTGTGTGTAATTGCGTGGCCCTGCAACAGATTAGCGACTTGTTCAGGGTGTACCCCGTCTTGGCCCAACAGTAGCTGGGATAGGCTCCAGCAGCCTCCTGACCCCAAAAGGGATCAAATGGGTTCTGAAGATGGATGGATGGAAACACATGTTTGAGTTGTCATTTCAGTAAGAACAATCTTCTAACTACGTCTGAAACTCAACCATTGATGCAAACTTAGCAAATTCAATATGAATATTCCACAGTGGTATTATATTTTGCACCAATATTAGTTTCCATGGGAACGTTAACACTGTAGATGCCCTCTAAAATCCATCTGCATTAAATCTTCAGTATTTTTTGAAACTTAAGCTCTATTTTTTCATGGATGTATTATTTTTTTCTCTGTCTCGTCATGTCATGTGTGACGTAAGTCTGAGTCTAATGTACTGCAGAGCAGGAACCTGCTGAAAAACTCTTTTGAAGCAAATTAACCTTTTATTCTTTTCCTGTTTAGTAAATCAAATCAAAACCAACTTTCAGATATTTAGATAATTACTAAATTAAATATTAAAAAAGATAACTGATAAAGAACATGTAAATATGATTTTAACTACATACCAGTTGGTGTTTTTTTCAAAATCATAGTTATTTTAAGGCATTCACACAAGAATGCCAATGTTTACCTTATTGGTTTAAACAGAGGTCAAATGTGATCCCTCATAACATCCAGATGATATTTGACGCAAAGTTTCATGTTTTATTTTAGATTAACACAATCAAGTTGTGTTCTTTTCTTATCAGGACAATCAATTTAAATCTAAAGCACACTTTAAACTGAAGACTATGGATACCGTTTACCCAATAAATGCAATATTAACTAGTATCTAAGCAATGCTACAAGGCTAGAGAATAACACAGAGGGCCAAAAAATATCAATAACTTTCAAAACACCCTCTGCAAATCAATATTCTGTGCATGCAGCTTTGGGAGCAGATGCAATCCTGGTCTACATAACTGCACATAACTATAGAGGATTCCAAGACATGCACTTTTTCCAGTTGCAGCATGCTGCTTTTTTAAGTTTGGAGAATAAGAGTCAGGAATTTTAGAAAAAGGTAAAGACTGATAGAATACTGTGAGACATCTGAAAAGGTTATACAGTCTTTAGGACACATACTATATTTCACTAACCTCTGCTTTGCTTCAGGAGATGACAAGCTTAAGCTTTCTCATACACCAAGCTGAATCACTTCAGCAATTAAAAACAATGTTATCACACACACACACACACACAAAAACCTCAGAGTCAATATGATTTTTAAACAAGATTAGAAAAAAAAGTTCACTTAAAATTTTTTTTTTTTAAATTTTATTTATTTATTTTTTAATTGAGACATGAGCGTCACAAACCTGGAACCCAAAGGGAAGAAGTTTTCTCAACCAACTGCGACATCTAGTGGAGAAAAGGAGGAATGACAAAAAGGCTCTGTTGGAAGAGATTATGCAAAAGAGACTGATTTTAAAAAGAAATGCTAAAAAGAATAATTCACAACAACATAACACAACAACAGCCCTGGACATGACATAATAATATATACATTGTTGCCTCAAATTAATAATTTGTTGCCGTAAATTAGCATTTTAAATTGGCATTAAGCATGTTGTGGGCAAAAGTTAGCATTTATGGCCATAAACACTAATTTGTTCCCACAAAATGCAAATTTGTAACCACAAAGAACTTATTTTTGCTTACATAAACTAATATGTACTCACAAAAAAACTAATTTGTGCCCACAAAATGCAAATTTCTGCTTACAAACTGCACATTTGTACCCACAAACTGCACATTTGTAACCACAAAAAAATAGTTTTTGCCCACAAACTGCACATTTGTGCCAACAAAAAAAAAAAAACATTTGTGCCCACAAAATGCTCCCTTTTAATCACAAAAACTATTTTTTTCCCCACAAAATGCAAATTTGTTCCCATGAAAACCTAATTTATGCACACAAAATGCTAACTTGTACCTACAAAAATTAATTTGTCCAAAGGTCGTGTCTAGAACTCGGTACTTTAGTATTGCATTTTGGGTTTAATGATCATCTTAAATGTTTAGTGCTTTGCTCAGCAGTAATTAATATCAGCCATACAAGACTAAACATAATACAGAATGGGTTGAACATGACACAGAATGGATGGCTCCTCATGTCTTTACTACTTTGTAAAATAAAGGAATGGTAACAACAACATTACCAATGTCCTGTCAATAGATGGCGCGAGAGAACAAAATTGTTCCAAAAAAAATGGAAGCGCAGCTACGTGACTTTTTCAAACTGTCCTCAAAGTATGGTTTGTTCAGTATTTAAAAGCAACAATAGAACAAACAGAAAAGGAGACCACAGGAGACAGAGCATGCTAGCTCAGCAATGATTTGCCTTTGGTTGCTGTAGCGGCATAATAAAATATTTTATTCTGGTATTTTACAATTAAATTAACAGATCAACACACCCCAATAGGATGAACTTAGCCTTTCCTCTTTCAGTACATCTCCTAGATTAGTGACAACTTCTTTGTATTGGAAAAGATGAAGAAGCTCTTCAATCCTGCTTTTAAATTCTAGGTGATAGAAGAACCTGGTTCACCAATAGTCTCTTTTCTTTAAAAAAAAAAGAGAGGGAACATTTTTTAATGAAGAATGGGGAAATGGCAGCACCATACCATAATACTCCTCCCTCAGGCAGCATCCATCAGATTGTGCTCCCCACTTACAGAACAAATCGTAATTCTATCATATCAAGTCAAGCACACATCATGGCTTACATCAGGCATGATGTGTGCATTCTTTATTCTGAAGCAAAGTCCAGTTTTGTGATCACTGAATTATATCATTGGTCTTCTTTTAGTTCGGTGGAAAGCATTTTTGTCATGTTATATTTAAAAAGTGCTATTTAAATAAAAGTTGATTTGATTGCTGATTGTTTCTACGATACACTAAATTGTTTGGTCCCACTATAAGCACTGAGGGTTTAATAAATCCTGTATTAAAGGTTTTCTGTTAGGTCTTTTTGGTGGTTTCTGACTAAACTCTTCAGGAATATTCAATCTTTTTCCACTTAGTTTCTCTTATAAAATTCCACAATTTAAAGATATGTTTGCCTTTTTTCACGTGATCTCGTGTTTTCTCGATTGCTTTTCCATTTTTGTCTTAAATTTTCAATATTTTTGCCCTGATCCAATTTTTTTATGTGTTTCCAGCTAATCTAAGTCATGTTTGGTGTATAGGTCCAGATCAGTGGCCTTGTGGTGGAGTGCCCACCATGAAACTGGAAGGCTGTGGGTTCAAATCCACAGTTGAGTCATACCCAAGACTAAAATACATGGGACCCCTGCCTCTCTGCTTGACGCTGAGCATTAACGGGGGTTAAACCATCAAATGGTTCCCAATCAGAAAGCTATTTCTGTTTTTCGCCTATTAATCTTCAGTAAACAGTTCAAAAATCATTGTTTTCAGTTTTTTGTAGTCTTTCTTTAACCTTCAGTTTGGAGTTTTTCCATGTACCTGAGTTGACTTTTAAAGACTTGATGTGTTTGGAAACTTGTAGGGCAGAACATTTAAAAGAAATTTAAGCACCAACAATTAAAAGACAATCCTTCAACATGTGTAAAAAGTATAAAGTTTGAGAGAAAAGGGAGAAATAATGAATCAACATAGATTTTAAATGAAAAATTACTTTTATTTTAAGCCCTTGAGCAAATAGTACACAATTGTATTAAGAAAACTGTACATATTGGCTTACAATCCATATTCAAGTAACACATTTTAACCTGGCTGTTTTTTTTCTTCATTCCTGAAGGCAAACTCTTTCTAAAAAAGGCAGAACGAAGACTTTCAATAGACGTTAGCGGTGGAAAAAAAGAGCAAAAATATTTGTTATTATCTGACTTGTAAAATATCGGATCTGTCCACAGTGTAAAGCAAGTTTTAAAGATAATTTATGACTATTTAAGAGACAGGTCTTAAAAAAAGAAAACTGCTAATGCAACTTTGAATTGATTTGAGAGTTTTGAAGACAATGTAAACTGTAGAAAAATACATTTCTGTTTTGTACATCAGTCTGGGTCCTGCCCACAGTGAGCAAACAAGCAGTCTGGTTAAGGCACAATCAATAACTTATTAAGAAATAGGTGAGAAAATATCTTAAATATTGAACGACTATAACTTAGTGTTCATTATATGCACAGAAATATACAAAAAACAAAACAATGAAGAGCTTCACTCTGTAGAATTTTCAGGCACTTTGGAAAACACAAATCCGCTGGAATTACATCAGTTTTTTTCCCACTGCTTTAATTTAAAGGCATCTCAGGGAATGTTTTGTTCCATCCACAATTCAGTGTCCAGAGCTCTTCAAAGATGCTGTCCGTGATCCCATGGAGGCCTCACATGTGCCTCTTCATGTGCAGAGCCAAGTGGTCAGAGCGGGAGAAGGCGCGCTCGCACAGGTGACACTGAAAGGGTCTGTGTCCGGTGTGCTTCCTGAAGTGACGCGTCAGCTCGTCGGATCTGGCAAATTTCCATCCGCAGCCCTCCCAGTTACAGTGGTATGGCTTTTCACCTATTGGTAAAAACGCACGTGAGTGGTTTCAGTTTTTAATAATGGCAACAAAAAAGTAAAAAAAAGCTGGTTTGGAAAAAGAATCTTACCTGTGTGCGTCCTCATGTGCGCCTTGAGATGAGAGCTCTTTGTGTACGTCTTCCCGCATCCAGGGAACTCGCAGTTGTGCGTGGCGGCGCGTTTTCTGGTCCACGACCTGCGGCCTCGCTTCTGCTTGACGCACCCCTCCTCGTGCGCGTACAGCTCCATCAGGGATGGCGAAGAGGGAGGGGTGAGCATCATCCCCTGCATAGCCATGGGATGGTGGTTCTCGTGCGCGTTGTATTGTCCTTGGAACTGTGGCAAGCCTCGGTACTGCGCGGGGAATGGCGCGCTGAGATACTGGTTTGGCTGATGGGCACTGTGGTGGGAGGAGTTGATTGGCGCTAAGTGGCAGTCTGTGCGTCTGTGGAGAGTGGGCTGCTGGAGGGGGAGGCCTCCGAACCCCTGTAGAGCTGCTGGAGCTGCAGCCTGGTGGTGCGTAAAAGCCGCCGGGTGCGCAGCAGAGCGCATTTGCTCCAAGTAGCTCCCAACTCCTGCAGCCATCATGCACGACTGAACCCCAGGCTCGGTTTTGATTTTATATCCAATTGGAGAAGAAGCTGCCGCCACCTGTGGAGGAACTGGTGGAATGGGAGCTCTATTTAAGGCGCGCAGCTCGGTGTACTCGCGCCCGTCGCGCGTCTCTCCAGCCTTATCCGGTGTGCTTTCGCTGTTATATGCCATCATTTCAGGCGACAGAAGCTCAGCCATGAGGCTGCAGACGGGGTTGGAGTCGGTGAAGTTCACGGAGCTGCAATAGTCCTGTGTGGGCAGACGAGAGGGAGGACGATCGCCGCAATCTGGCAAGGAGCTGCCGCTGCAGCTCTCCGGAGACTCAGGCAGGGAGTAGGCGCTCTGGAGCTGCTGCGCCGGAGAAAGCCTCCCGGTCTCCCTGCTGCCCACAGTGTTTGATAAGATGAACTCGAGGTCCAGGAACTTACTGAGCTCGTCTTCCTCTTTGGGGGGTAAAGCAGGAGACTGTACAATGCTGAACTCCACTTCAATGCAGGGGTTGTCTGCGCCACCTGCTGCGGCGCTCCAGCTCCGGCACTCATCCAGCTGGAACTGCTGCGAGAGCGCACAGGAAACATCACTTTAGACATCATATGGAACAAAGACAAACAACAACTTGACAGAAATTGGACGGAATCAAGTCACCAACTTACATGATCCATTGCTTTTAGGCCTGGAAACGCCATCAAAGGTGCTTCAGTCGCAGCCATGACGACTGTCCACATAAACACTGAAACTCTGCTCTCTGTGCCAAAGACAGTATCCTACAAAGCGGTTGCAGGATTCAGGATGTGTGCGTAAAAGGCTCCTGTCACTCCTTTTATCTCTCCTTTCGGGGCGTGACTTAAACCTCCCCCTTCCCTCCTCCCACACACACAGGTACACGTGCACGCCTTCCATTCCGAATGGTGCCTGAGGCAAGTGAGCTGCAGGTTAAAGAGTACTAAACAGCAGGGTCACTAAAACCGCGCCAACATACTTCAACTGTCAACAAACACCTGAGCAGATTTCTCTGTTTTTAAAGGAACTTTTCATTTGATCTCATTTTGAATGGATATATGTAACCATTACAAACATTAAAGCAAAGTATAGCAAATAACAAGTATAAAGCAAACATAAAGAAATTATATTTCTCATGAGTTGTCATTTTTAACCCTTAAACTGACCCATTTTCATACTTAAAAACGGGTCAATTTTGACCCGAATGCAATATAAGTGTTAATGTGAAAATCCTGACATCTGTTTAGAAATGACCACACCCCCACTTCAACAACCTTCTCTATACATTGACCACTATCTATACAGAATCCCATAGAAGTTTCGCCCCTTTTTCATAACAGCTGAAATGCATAAAGATGACCTTCTGACTCTTCAGAGGAGCATCGAGACAAGTTGGTAATCCAGGGGGTGAACAGAGGACCCCGTGTCTGTGAAAAATAGGTACAGACTTTCATCTGATAGAATGCACAAAAAAGATGTTTTAACAAAACAGGATGCTAGGACTAATTAAATCCTCTTTTTGAACCAAGTTTACAATTACATAATCAAAAAAAAAACATTGAGTTAGTGCATATTTTTTAATATCATTCCAACAATTTCTTTATATATGAGTCATTCCATGGGAAGGACTCCAGTTAGACTTGAACATCATGTCATATTTTACCATAATGTTTTGCCTTTACACATATTCCAAGTAATTAGGTTTAACTATCAGAAAAATAAATCCCATCTCAGGCATCTGTTTTCTCTTATTTTTTATTAATTTACTTTTATTTCCAGATGTGGAAAAAGCATTTTTCAACCCAATTGCAAACACTTTGGAAGCTTTCTGAATATTATTAAATGATTTGTTTGTTGTAAAATCTATATTTTCATATCAATCAGATGTCCCTTGTTTTAATGAAATCATTACAATGGCAAGTTGACTTTATTGTAATTTTAAAAAAACACTGATTATAGGATAGTTCTTAGTATTTTAGACAAAAGTCAACAAACATTATGGTTATTTTTTTTTTTTTTACATCTGGAAGTACCAGATGTTTTTGAAGATGTTTCATATTTCACTGAAAAGAAAAAATGGCTAATTTCTACTTGTCCTGGAAGCGGTGGCCCTTGATGAGCTAGATTATGTAACAGAACAGTCACACAACAGTGTTGTCACAGGTTTACAACAGCTTAAAATGTAATTTGGCCAACAAGAGTTTTTAGAAAATCCTGGGGGCCACATATTATTGGTTTCATGGAGGGAGCCTTCGAGCCGGACTTTGGACATGCCTTCCATACGTAAAAGCACAAATGTATAAACTTTTTTCCGCTTTAATGAAGTACACCATTTTTAAATCTATTTAACTTTTTAATAACATTTTGGTATCTCATTAAACTATTTACTTGTGATTGCAAATACCCCAAGGTGAGACAAAGCCAAAACAAACTCATGCAAGTCTGCCCTCAGCTCCCCTTTCCTCTGCCCCGGCAGAGGCTGTGAAATGCAGCAGCAGCCTGCAGCTTCCTGGCTTTTATACGCTGTTATTTTTGACCTGCTGTGCTTACGCAAAACGAATTCCGGTTCAGACTATGGGCCAACGGAAGTGGACTCAGTTTCCTGAGAAAAAGCTTCACACTTGCATCCTGTACTTTCACTCTGCACTCTGCTCCAGACACATGTGGCTTCAGAACCAACAAATATTCCATACATGTATCTTTCAGTATCTTTCAAAAGAAAAGAAATACATTTAGAGAATAGAGAAAGGCAACATTTATAAACCTAGCATTAACCACTCTGAAATTAAATTCTCTATTTTGTCATCCCAAAGATCTTATCAAATGTAAAAAGGTAGCTGGTCAAGAATAGAAAAACAGACTGGGATAAATAATTGCCTTGGGCTCAGATTTCTCTTTTGTATCTCTCTGTTCTGGAACAAGAGGAAGTCTTCCAGCTAAAGTGTTTTCTAAACACAATTACTCAAGATTACAGTTGAGCCGACAGACAGAGAAACCAAAGCGTCTCAGCCTCACACTGAAACGTTAGCTAGGCAAACACAACAACCTGTTTATCTGAAACTGTTTTTGCTCTATAGGATAAGCTTTTGTGTGTGTAGCACTTATTGCTAGCTCTGTTTCTACAATTTTACCATTTAGCAAAAACAATTTTAAAAAATCTGCTGTGATTTGATGTTTTGATCAATCAGTTGAGTGACAAAAAACAACTAAAAAGCTAAAATTAGCATCACTGGATAACTTTTTGAAGCTGCTGACTTCAGTGGGATATTTGTGCAAACATAAAGATTTTTTTCCAAAAACCCCCATGTAGCAAAACCTCTAGAGTTTAGAAAAAAAGGAATTTGCATCATAGTATTATAGGCTATTTCAATCAAAAGCTGTTAATGCAGCAATAAATTTACAAGTAAACAATAGGTAGAAAGGTGCACTTAAAACGCCTAAATAATTTAAAGAAAATATATAGTTTGGAGTGCCGTAAATATGGATTTAGTCTGCTGGCGCTTACTGATATTGAAGTGATTTTCATGCACCTTCCATGTGCCTTATCTATGACATAAGTTCAAAATTAGATCTGTCATTGACGGTGCACCTTACTGTACGGAGTGCCTCATAGTGCGTAAAAAAATTAAAAGCAAAAATAAATAAGTAAAACTCTAATATTTAATTTTTGGGGGGGATTATTGTTAAAAAGGTGATTCTTCAGAGCCACCTAATCTTGCCCATATAAAATTCTAAACTATGGGTTCTAAACAACAAAGGAAAAATGCGTTGCAATAAAAAGATAGCTGAATGAGTTAAAACTAAAACAATCGGTCCTCTGTTAAGTTAGTACACAACATATTTTAAAATGTTTGTTAAATTCAATGATAACACAAGTCCATGTTACCCTTACTTCTACCAAAAATTAGTAAAATGTACACTGAGCCCCACCAATCAGAGCTTGGATTTTTTTTCTTTCTGTGTAACTCGAGTTATGTTAACTTGCTTCTTATATACGAAGAAGTCTTTGTCTGATTAGAAAAAGCAAAGCTTTTCCATTCCAACCAAACACTAGCTGTGCTCATTTGCCAGGGGCAAACCACTTAATTTGGGGACACACACAAGAAACACAAACACCAACAGCAATTATTCTCCATCACCCACAAAGAGAGGGGGAAACCCAGTGGTTATCTTGGGTAAATAATGCTGCCGTGCATGACATGAAAAAGCCACAGAGTGATTTGAGACAGAGAATGAAGAAAGCACAACTACAAGAAGGAAAGCAGCTAGTTACCTTCCAAGAAGACATCAACAGGAGGTGGGGAGGAGAGGAAATAGGAATAGACTAAGCAGAATCATGGGAAAGACAACTGGCCCTCTGATCTTGATTAATTTTGCCAGTTTCATTTAGAGTCAGGAAGGGTCTGACATGTGTTCACCATGCACTTTTACGTGGGATGGAAAGATGGGCATCAATATTAATTCAAAAATACAAAAATTTGCAAACAGTTATAACAAAAAAAAAGAAAGGCTATACATTTTTTTCTCATGATGGTTGTGCCATTTTTAAGCTATTCTGTGCTACCCATCGTGACCAGAAAAATACATGTCTAATGTTGAAGTGCTTCTAAGAAATAGACAGAAAAATGGTTGCCAGGATGCTTCTTCATATTAAAGAACACAAAGGTGTGAAATGGTTTACTTGAACTCATGATGCTAAATAGGCATAAATGAGGCTATTGACAGAAAGCTGTCAGCCTAATGAGATTATGGTGTCAGACTCTCTCTAAGATTTGACAGCCTGGTGGCTTTATTTATAGATATTCTGCACATAATCAGCCCCAGAATTTAAGTAATTCAAGAAAAAAAAAAACAACTAACACATGCTTGAAGAATTATGTTTTTTTAATGGTTCGGTCCAGTGGCGGAGCTGAAACATTTTATATGGGGGTGGCGTAAAGCTGGCAGAAGACATTGGAAGGGTGGCAAATGAGAACACCAGAACAGACGGCCATTACAAATGAAACAATCAAAAATAGGTATTTAAAACATTTTTATCATTGTTATAAACATTAAAACAGCAGGTATTTCATCTGTGGAGCTATTACTAATTCTTAAAGAAGCTCATATTGACGATTTCTTAATCTTTGTCAATAATTATACTAATATTGACGCAAAAGTTGAGGGGCAAAGTTTTTTGCTGAGGGGGCAGCTCCCCCCCTTGTCCCCCTGAAGCTACGTCCCTGGGTCAGTCTTAAAAAATACTCGGGCACACCTTTAGGCCGTTGAAATGTACTTTATGAATTAGATAACATGAGTACAAAAATTCACACTTGTTTTAAGAGATTGGGTTTGGAACAACCGAAATGTAGGATGCAGTTGTTATTCAACACAGTCTTAATCCAAGCACTTAATTCAAGAGCTCTTTGAAAAACCGGTCAAACTTCATCCAATCTCAGTTTCAGCTTCCTTGAATTGGTCATTGAAAGGCTGCATCCACACCATTAACGTACTCAGTACCTTGAGAGCCGCTTACCTGTTTGACCTGTCACAACTTTTTTTTTGTCTTTATCCATACAGCTTAACAAAGCACTGTAACTGTGAAACATGAACCCTGACCCTCATTAGCCGGTATTTCCAACATTTTTACATGTCAGTAAGACAAAATACCAGTTTTATTGAATATAAAAGAAAATTGTGATCTAAAAAACATGTATTTTAACAGGCCGAACTGATGCTCATCTTATGCTGAAAGACAGTGTACTTCTATCTGTTTCTGCTGACTTTAAGGCTTGGTGCCAAATGTTAAGCAGTGAATATCTCTCCAATCTTGCTTCAAGTTTTATCTTATAAATTACATAAAGGGGGCGACGTCCACACGTCACCACCAAATCAATGTTCCTAATTAGTCAAAGTTTGACCTAATTTAACTTTCAACGCGCCTTCAGTGGCCAAACGTTTTGTTTGTAGAGCCCAAAAACGAGGGAGACCTGGTTGCAGATGAGATGGCGCCCCAACACATCATTAAACATATCATTTGCTGGAAGCTGAAATTTTGCAACTTCAGCCGGAAGCAGTATTTGCAAATCTGTGCTAGAAGATTCCTAACCCTAACCCAGTTTCGGTCTTTTTCTGGGGGAAGAGCGTGAACTTCGGCGCCATGTTGTTGTCTGCGGACACGTCCTCTTACCAAAAACGGTGGTAGAAACTTGTGTGGTGACACATGAGTACAAGCATTTTGAACCTATGAGCCCAAAATCACATTTATGCACATTAACATAGACTTTTCATTAGAAATGGTCGTATCAATGCATGTTGAAGAGGGTGGTGACAACATAGATTTCGACTCATAATCTTGGGGAATGATCTGTTTAATTTTATACCATTCTATACTATTCTCTTCTATTGTATTCCATTATCCAGACTTCAAGGTAAAAAATCAAGCATCAATAAAGAGGAAAAAAAATGTGTACAAAGTAATGAGATGGTATAGGGTTGCTATATAATTTAGCGTGTGCATATGTAATCTTTTTGAAGAGTAATCCTTTTGCTTTCAGGCATGAAGTGATAGCTGTTCATTTACTTTAGCTGTCCCACTTAACTTACCTTTCAGTGGCTAAGCTGTTACTTCACTGATACTTTAGTTTCGCGTATAACAAAGGGGAGGAGATCAAAATCCTTGTTGTGCTTTTGTACGAAGCAAATGTAAAACCTGCTGTTTTGGTTACCATTCAGCAGATAAGGGGATTCATTTCTGCACATGTTTCAAGTTACACATAAATGGACTTGCTCTTCAAATACCCGTGTACCACATGTACTAACAATTTATTTCTAAAACTATTGTTCTTTTTAAATAAAGTCAACATTCTTAAGAAAAGTAACCACACGATCCTAAACTCTATATCCTCCAGACGACCAGAGAAAAAACATTTTAATTTTTTTTAATACATAAAACTACAATTCCCAGAGCTCCACCCCTTCACATTTGGTATAATTGAAAAGCTCTAAATGTCTTCTGCAGGTACCAAAAATGAGTTAATTCAGTGGAATGAAGTGTTTGGAAATATTCATGTTTAGAAATGACCTCTACAGAAGAAAAATTTGCATTGGTGCTAGTCAGGAAGATAGATACGTGAAGAGGAACTAGAAGGACAAAACATTAAGTCATCTCCGATTGGAGATCCAATTAGTTTATGTCAAGTTAAGGATGTTTGATGTACAATGCAAGTTTGTTCAAGCACTTAGGTGTAAGTGTGTGCAAATTGTTCTGTTTTAAATTAATACATGGGTCAACTACTGATTTGCAATTGCATATTGTCTGTGTTTTTACTTAATACCAACATTTATGTTATTATATACAATATTAATGATGTTGAAGTTTTTAATTAGTTGATGTTTCATTTTAGTATTTTTGTTTTCTCGTCTTGTTCCTCTGCCTTTTTGACTTTACCTTCAGTCTCTTTTCCATTGCACTCATTCAACTCCTTCCCATAAGTAAGGGTTACTAATAATGCTGCGTTCACAGCCTTGATCTCGCCTTTTTAAGCAACCGCTTCTAATGAAAAGTCTATATAAATGAGCGTAAAAGCAAGTTTCTACAAAACGTGTATCCATTGAATGTCAGTTTAACATCAAACCAAGTCAAAATTTAACCAATCAGGGACTCGGATTTGGGTTAGGGTTAGGTGAAATGACATCAAGTCAGTCTTATGTCCGAATGGAGCTGGGAAAGAAAAAGTGTGGAGCAAGATTCACGAGATTTGCACCGCTTCAACATTTCACACCAAACCTCTTCCAACTGGAGGTAGTGGACATGCGCTAGTAAACAATAGAAAAAAAGAAGAAGAAGCCTCTCCCTGCTTGACAAGTGTGAACACTATGCTAAAGGCACGTTCAAGAATACATGTCATATGCCCAGTCTGCCAAGGTTAGCTTAAAATATACAGTGAGTGTATGTGAACATGTACCCTAAAAGTCTAAAATGCAGAACATTTTTGTTCCAACACATTACAGTTTTAAACCTTTTGTTTAAATGTCAGGCGTACTGCGGTACTCACGTAGTGTATTTCTAATGTGCATTTTTATCGAATAAAAAGACTAAATGAGTCACAAACTGGCGCCAATGCAGTCTGACAGTTGGGCATAAGAAAGCAATTGAGGTAAATAAAAAATAAAGTGTATTTTATGATAATAGAAAGACCGAATTAATAAAGCACATGGGTCAGCTGCAGGGGAGGCATGGGCTGTTGTAACCATAAAAAAGATGTGTCTAAAAATTAATATTAGATTTTTATTTTTAATTTTAAAAAGTATATCTGTTATATTAAGGTATGTATTTTTTATCTATATTTTGCAGGTGAGGCTGTGCCTGACTGCACATTGGTACATCTGTTAAGTGTGCGGTGCACCAAACATGTCGCGTGGAATCAATATAATACTAGTGCCCATGTGCATAGATCATATCAGCCTCACAGGGCTATGATGTCAGTGTTATTCATCCAGCCCATTCAACTTTAAGAAAGTCATAACCGTAGGAATAAAAGATATTTCAAATATCCTTGATGGATGGTAAATTACGTAGGTCTCTGTGAAATGCTTTTACGCTCTGTCACGGGCCATGGAGAAACTGAAGGCAGCAAGTGCACAATGTGGGTGAGCGAGGGGCCAAAGGGTGATGCATTGTGTTCCACACTGTGTGTTCAGTGTCAGAGGGGTGTCTCGAGGAACGCTGAGGAGTTCATGCTCCTGCATGCCCACCCAAATTTATAAAGGTTTTGTTATCGCAGCCTTCTGGAGGACTTTTATTGGTCAGTGCTGCAGGGATTTGACAAGACGTAAACATTCCAGTGTTTGAGGGTTTTTGGTGGTGCACACATTATGGATCTGTGAATGGTAACAAGTTGTGTAGCATCGTTTTTACATCATTTAAAGCTGGAGCATTCTTAATGCTTTGAATTTTCAAAAAATCTGTCATGATGAAAGTACGAGGCATGCAAGGGCTTATTGAAATAAAAGTTTCTAAGTAGATGAGAAGCAGCTGTGTTGGGCTGTGTACACATCAAACATTTGATGCAGAATCTTGAACACGCTAAACATGAGTTCTTGAACATGTGCATTTATTGGATTGAGTTCACATTGGACAAGCAGGGAGGGGCTTCTACTGTTTAATAGTGCACGTCTGCCACCTACAGTTGGAAAAGGCTTGGTGCACAATACTGAAGTGCAAATCTTGATGTCATATAATTCCAGCTGGACACAAGCCACAATTATTCATTTCTCCTCCGCGATCAACTTTCAAACGATTGGCACTCCCGTAAATAAAAGGGACAACATACCTCACTACCAAATCTGAATCCCTAATTGGTCAAAGCTCGACCTGGTTTAACTTCTAACGCATGTTCAATGGCAGCATGTTTATTGCGTAGAGCCCAAAAATGGTTGTAGAAACTTGCGTAGCTACGTGTCTACGCAAAAGTTTGCAGTGGAAGCCTGAAACGCACATTTATGTCCATTTATGCATGTTTACTCACTTAGACTTGATGTGCAGGTTGATTCACAGTGAAGAGCGATTATTGTAAATAAATACAAATTAACCAGCAATGTATTCATCATAAAACTGGTTTTGGCATGAAATTCTTGTAACAAAATAATTTACTAAGTATAAGTACTTGTGCAACACCATAGTAGAACATGTTTCTTAAATAAACATAAAAATTCCAGAGCTACGCAGGGTTAACTGTTCAACTCAATTAATGCAAAAGGTCAGTCTAAATGTTTAACCAAAGAATAAAAGGCAATCTAAAGGCCTATGGACCAAAATACTTGGTAAAATTGTAAAATCACAAAAAAAATGTACTAGTTAAAGTACTTTTAAAACAAGACTAAAACAAAAAAGACGAGGGAAAATATGTTCTGAAGGCAAACATAAAAGCAAAAAGAGCAGTTATAGCCTGGACTTGTTAAAGTATGGGTTTGTATGTCCCCTTTATTTATCAAAAAAACAAAAGCAAAACTTTTTTTCAGTACAGTCATGTATTCACAGCCAAATGTATGTTTAGATCACTGCCAACAAACCGGAAAATGTAATTTATTACCAAAGTTTTTGTCATGCAAGCATGTAGTTGTTAACACTAACGTTAAATGAAAAGACTTGCTTGCTATCGTAAACTCATTTCTAACATCACATTGACATTTTATTTACAAAACAGAAGCACTCAAAAGTTTAAAAGGACATTAAAAACCAACTTATTGTGATTGGAATGTCTGTTTTCGTCTCAGTGATGGCAGCTGAGTGCTGTAGAAGAAAACAGAAAACAGCCACAAGAGCAAACTGTTCCCTTTCCCAGGTAGCTGCAGTGATTGTTGCAGGACTGCAGGATGAATGCAGAGCGTCCTGTGTTTGTGTGTGAGTCCGAACATGGCGTGTCCTTTTGACCTTGCAGCACTAAGGAGACAGTTTTGTGTCCCCAGACAAAAGGTCTGCTTTCACCTGAGCAGGCTTTGCCAATTACATTCAACCCCCTCCAACCCCATTACCCCGCAGAAACAAAAGGTTCCAAGCTGGATGAGTGACTGGAACCAGGCTGGGAGACTTTGCATGGGTGGAGGAGGGGGATTTGATAGTTAAAATGATTTTAAAGTTTGTAGAGAATAACGAGAAAAATGGTCTTTTTGCTTCTTTGCAGGAAGTTTACTCCAATTATCTTTTGATCTACTTTATAAGTGTTCCCAGTGGTCTTTCAATTATGATTATGCAGTTTTTAGCCAAAAATCACAAAATCTGTGTTTTCCAGGACATAGTTTCTGTGGAGTGGCAGTAGTTCCTTAGAAATTCACACCTGAGTTGTGGGCGGGACTGTTGGCTCATAGTTAGCCTGCCCCGCACTTTCCATCATCCATCTGTTTAGCATAAGCTAGCGCTCTCTAGCTTATGCTATGTTCACAAGCATAACTGCCACTGCACGATGGGGAGGCATCGGCAGAATCCTCAAGATGTCATACCGCCGCACGATTAAACAAAAGAAACTTGTTGGTGTGGTCATGAATGTAGAAGGCGGCAGTCAGGTGTGCAGAAAAGCCTGCTTTTTATATACCCCCGGGGCTGGCGACCAGTGGCACTTGATATGGACAACCGCCGTTCAGAGACATTTACACATTGTAAATGTCGGCCGGCGATCTGGCTGCCACTGCCCTGTCGCCGCCCAACTGTCACCCAGTTTCATAATGGTGTCATCCCTGCCGTTCATTGGACTGCCACAGTGCTACCTCAAAATGTGCCCGGGTGGACACTGACCGATGTGAACTTCGTCCGGTCGCTGTAAAATGTAAACTTTTTCTGAAAATCGCAGTGACCACAGCGCGGCGTGTAAAAATGCGATTGCCGCCAGTTTCTGCAGCAAGTTCCTAAAAACTTGCATTTAGTTTGCCACGTGGTGGCATTTTGGGTTATGTGACCGTGGTCTTACAGCCCTCACACCTCCATCGTAACATTATCGGTGCAACAAAACTGTCAAACAATACCGAGGCCAGCTGTACACTTCTGAGCCAGATGCCAGCTCAGACGAGAAAAACAAAGACGTCCACGGATCCAGTCGTCTACAAGTGGATGCATCAGAATGTGGTGGAGCAGAGAGCTTGTGACCTGCCCATTCATATTTTCTACATAACAAATAAGCAATTTTTTCATCGGCTGCTGATTCACAGAGATTTGAATAAAGAAATACTCAGAAAGGCAATTTTAAGCTTAATTTTGTCTTCCTTCATCAGAAAATTGTCACAAGAACATGTTAAAAACTTAACTTCATCAGAGTGGCTCTTTAAGCTGCCTGACAGTTTTAAAAACCCAAAGAAAACACTCAGTAGACCCCTCAGTTTTGCTATGAGCTTCAAGGTCCTGATGTACTTTTACAATATTGAGGTTATTTTGATAATAAATACTATTTTAATTTTTCACAACTCAGTTTTTACAATGATTTTCAAACTGAATCCTCGCCTGATCCCAATGTTGCTTTTGAAACAGAACAATCCACGTCTTAATTTAATCTGTCAGTGATTTCTGTGGTGTGGTTCATGATCATAAACCCAACGACGGTGTCATAAGCCTTCACATGTGCCAACAGGTTCAGGCAACCTTCAAAACTTTACACGAAGGTTTGGCAGGAGTGTAGGCGTTTGCCTCACACATTGTCTGGTAATTCTTTTTTGGCAGAGACTTAAGATTTCTGCTGCAGGATGTGGGTGTGCGTGCGCATACGCAAAGGTGTGTTTGTGCTTCTACCAGGACAATTTCAACACTAACACTCATAAATCCACAGTAAACACATTTATTCTTTACATTTGTTAAGATTATTGCCTGTCAACCTTTTGTTCAATGGAATTGTGCTTTATCACGCAAACTGTGTAACAAATTGGGTTATTTTACAAATAAAATGAGAAATTTTTTGTAACAAAAGGATTTTTTTGAACTGCCTTTTACAACTATAGAAATAGAATAGAAAATGCAAATCAGCAAAATAAGATGAATCAAAACCTTTTCTGTTCACATGACAACTGATTTTGCCACTTATTCGTTACATCTATGGGATTTTAAGAAAAGTTAGAAACATCTCAGTTGTTTAAAGTGCCTTTTTTGTGGATCTGTGTATTTGTTTTTTAGCATTTGAAATTTACTGCATTTCCTTTGAATTCCATCATAAAAACAACATCAAAGCAAAGCCTTTTTCACAAGACGAAATCAGTATAAAGGCCAAAAGTAATTAGTCCTACACCTAACAATGTTATCATAGATCTTTTATCTATCTAACAATCATTTGAGTACTTTTTAATTGATGTGTTTGGATTCTTTTCAAAGACATTTTAGTTTCATATTTAGTATTAAAAGCCCTATCCTCTTACATTTTCATGTAATTTGACTAAAATGTACCACAATAAAAATACTGTAGTTCTGTTTCCAACTGCTGTTGTCATCAATAAAAGCAATAAGGTAAACAAAGAGTATTTAACAGCAAATGAACGATGGAACCATTTCAACGTGGGTTCCGCATAAGATAATGTCAGTTTCATGCACACCACGAGGTAAAGAAGAACGTTCATAATGCTGCAGCAGGTGAAGTGTTCAGACCAATCAAAAGAAAAGAAATGTGGAGTACTGATTTAGCTCAGCAAACTGGAATTAGATTAAAAAAATTTCATTTCTTTTTTGGTAAAACAGCATACACGTCGGGCATGTGTGTGCCACATGCTGAAGGTGAGTTTTTGGACCCGCTTTCGACATATGGTGTTCACACTGGACCGTTGCTACCCGATACGAGCCATGTATTCACAGTTGTATGTCAACAATCTTGCATATTTTGCTCCAGGCTTTTTCTTTCACAGCTCTGTTCTGATTTATGGTGTCATAAAATTCCAGCCAGTCAATTTTCAAACTGTTAGCCCTTTCGTATTTTAAAAAAAGTTTCTACCCATACGTCACTACCAAATCTGACTCCCTGATTGGTCAAAGCTCAACTTGTTTGACTTCTGACGTGCACTCAGTTGCCGCGTGTTTTGTACATAGAGCTGGAAAGCAGACTTAAAAACGTACATAGCAACATTTAAATGCGAGAGTTTAGAACGCAGAAGCTCTAAACGCACACAACCACACTTACATAGACTTTTCATTGAAAGTGGTGGCTTGAAGCCCAGTGTGAACATAGCACGAGTCACAACTGCTCTTGTAAGAGCATATGGACTGTCTGCAGGGCAAACGCAGGGCTCGCATAAAATATCAAGGTCGTAGACCGCTTGGTGAGCCTGTAGAGGGAAAATGTTTGTGCTCGTGCTTTTTTTTTACGGGCAAACTGTAGGCGACAGATTGCTGGGAACACTTAAATAACACGTCAAGGTAAGTAAGGGTGAAATATTCATTCATTCATTCATTTTCCAATCCGCTCTATCCCTTTCGGGGTCACGGGGTTGCCGGAGCCTAACCCGGCTACTCATGGGCGAAGGCAGGGCACACCCCCGGACCGGTCGCCAGTCTTTCGCAGGGGCCACAATCACACACCCATGCACACTCACATTCACACCTAGGGACAATTTACAGTGACCAATTAACCTATGAAGCATGTTTTTGGACGGTGGGAGGAAGCCGGAGTACCCGGAGAAAACCCACGCATGCACGGGGAGAACATGCAAACTCCACATAGAAAGGTCCCCCAGCCAGGACTTGAACCGGGAACCTTCTTGCTGTGAGGCAGGAGCGCTAACCACTGCGCCACCGTGCAGCCCAAGGGTGAAATAGGTGAGACAAAACCTTTTTGTCTAAATTTTTCATCCTAACCCCTCCAAATCCTGAGCACTGTACAGGGGCCCGTTTAGTTTATGGAGCATGACTGCTATAAATTGACATTCAAGTGTAGTTTGTGTGGGCGTTCTACGGGCACTTACGTATCACCCGCACACCCAGTGCGTTCAGCATTTGGATGCGGTCAGTAAGGAGCCAATAACTGCTGCTTACTAATGACTAAAGGCGTAAGGGTATGACTGCATGACTTGTATGTCATAAGGCCATCTTACATTGGCCTCCCACACTTTTTGCTACACTTACCAAAGGCATAACAATAGCACATTTAATTTTCATGACGTTTCATGCGGTCGGTGTAAGCCTCAAGGAAACTGCAAAACACACCTGTCTGCCATACAAAAAAAAGAAAAGATTTGATAGAAATCTTAAGAAAGGTTGCCTAATAATTACTCGTTGGATTTATAAAAATACGTTCATTTGGTTCAGTGTGCTGATTGGATAGTTCTTGATGCACAACACTTTGGGCTTTACTGTTATTGTAATAGTAAAAATGTTATGTTTGCAGAGAAAATTTCAACAAATAGAAGCATTGTTCTGTTATATTTTAGTGCTGTCAATATGTTTTTGGATCCCCGTTTTTTTCTTTTTTTTTAAACTCGACCCAGTTAGAATTCCCACAAGCTATTATTATCGTTAAAGACGGAATTGTACAATGTGTTTCCTCAAGACTGTTGTACTGTACTCTCAGTGCACTGCGGTGTACAGTACATTCAACCTGCCAGGTCTTTGAAAAAGCTGTCACGAGATAGGGTTGCTGTTATTCAAGTTGTTATGTGAATAAAGTCTGAACAGCCGCAGGGCTTTCTACAGAGTGAAAGGGAGCCGATATTCATTTCTAAAAATCCAACGTCTAACTAAACACACACACACGCACACTCTCACACCATCAAGTGCACACACACACACACACACATGCATACACAAGCATACATCTCTACTCATAGTGTGAAATTGATAATACATTAATCCAATTTGTGGTGACGACATTGTAACTGGGTTAAATTATACCTGGCACAACTTTAGCCTCCTCTTTTGTCATGAATTCTAGCAAGGCTGTGACCACTGTCAGTGTGAAACATTGGAAAATCAAATGTTTTTGTGAATGTTTTTGCAATGTGTAGCTGAATTTAGTAAAACATTTTGCAAAGTTTGACAAATATCTCACACAAATTATATCACATCTTCTGCATGTTTTGGGAAAGCAAAGCAGGAATTAATTTTTTTCCCATGGGCTAAAGGCACTTTAGATACAACTGTAATACCACGGTTATACCCCCCTCTGCAACATGTGTTCAAGCAACCACTTCAAATGAAAAGTCTATGCAAATGCGCATATTTGCGAATTCAAGCGCATTCAAGAACCTGCGTTTAGCGCGTTTGAGAACGTGTGTACGTAGTTTCAAAAGTGACTCATTTTCCCACAATTCTTTGAGCTCAACCAAATCCAGATCATTAGAACACAAAGAAAATAATATAGTATAAAGTAAAAATATCTACAAATCTGATACCAATCAAATAGTTGCAGTATTTAAATTGCTTACTTTATTTAGTCTTACCCCTTTGTGGCCTAAATTAGTGGCCCTATTTAGCTCTTTTATTAATATTTGCAACACTCTTTGGTTAAAAAAGTAGGATAAAAAATACACAAATCCATAAATGTCTTGGTAAATATTTATTTTGTTCAAATGTGTGTTGATTTACTTGATGTTACCCCGCTGAAATTCCAATGAAAGTGTATTACCTTATACTGGGTAAACATTTACGTAACGCCTAATGAAGTTGGAAAACTAGATTTTTAACGAGTCCAACATGTTCTCATTAGCAAGACTTGCAACTATTTATTAAATCTTGCACCAACCAGAACTAGAGCTACTAGAACTGCAGGACTGACAGCTGTCTGCATTTCAAATGAGTAGTCTGTGCTATCTTTGCATGTGACCTCAGTCCAACATCTCCTTTCTTCTGAAAGAAGTAAAAAAAAAGGTGAATCAACACTTTTAAAAAAATACATAAATCCTTTTATGGTATTCTTGACTCAAAGGGAAAGTCACTTCATGTACCCAAGCAGCATTGCCAAAAGTTTTGTTTTCATTTTAAAGAGAACATATTTTCAGTTTTCAGCCAATGGGGAATTAATTATCTTGTTTGAAAAATCATTAAGCCACAAAAGATTTACCTCGTGCATTCTTTCAGGTCACTTTAATGTTTGTTTTTCTCAGAAAAACTTGTAATGATAGTCTTAATTTACAATTATATGGAGTTAATGGTGTAATTTTCAACAGAGTTCAACAATAGCCGACTAAGTCTTCTCTGCTTGTACAAACGTCTTTGAGAACCCTGAGGTGGTCTGTGGATGTTTTGCGCAGGGCTTAGCCCACAGACATTCATCTTTGGGCTTTTCAAATCAGCCTGACAAGTTTTCTCCCCCTTAATTTGTCATCATATAAGCTCTCTGACTTTGCTGAACCACCTGCCCCCACTCTGCTGTCCCATTTGGAGGGCTAATGGGGTCCACTTGAGATAACTCCTGTTTGCCCAAGTCGGTCTCAAACTTTTGTTTCAACAAGCAGAAAAACCCAAAAACAGACTTGGGCAAAGAGAAACTACACAACACTATCAGTTTGTGGCATAATCACAACTTCATGTCAGACAGATTTTGGTTATTTTTCCAGTTTGTTTCTGTGTTTTGCATGAAATGAAAGATTAAAAATAATGGACAAAGGAACAGACTGATATGCAGTTTTCTTCAGGTTTGCATTTACCGTATTTTCCGCCCTATGTGGCGCACCGTATAGAGTTGGTCAATTTTCTAATTGATGTCATATATGAAGCACACTGAACTATAGGGTGCATTAGCTGAGACACAAGAATCAGAGATAAGTCTGTTGATCAGTCAGACTTTGTCAACTACATTCACAGTAACTCTAGAACTTGTTGGAACATGCTTCACGTTAGCCACGCTAGAAGCGTTCGCAGAATGTTGGAACTTAGAAGGGGCCCGGCACCCGAGGGCAAGGACCAGAACCCGCACCATAAAAACATGGACACCCTCCGGGCTCACATTGAATGTGATCCCCCGCTCAAGGTCTTGCCAGAGAACTAAGGGATCCCTCTCCCCTCATGGGGAGGGGGCCGCTGGGCCCAGGAGGCCCACACCTAAGAGAAAAGACCACCGCTGCTGAGGGCCTTGTTCCCTCTGCCAGGGATGGGGTAGGAGACAGAAGATCAGAGTTCCCACCTTCCTTTGTTTAATGTATTTGTGTGGTGGTGTGTGTGGGTGTGTGTGTGGGTGTGTGTAATAAAAGGTGCAGGTAAAATTGGCGAGCAGGGCACTAAGAGGACATCTCCTGCTTGCTGGCAGTGATGTCCAAGCACCCCCCACCAAGGGTCCTACGTGTCTAAGATGCACTTAAAACCGAGAGAGAGGGTAAAAATATGTGTAAACCACGAGGGGGGGGACTACTGCCGAGTGGCTCCTCCCCCGATGTGCATCGCAAGCCGATCCCCCCCTTCCACCCTAACAAGTGGTCGTGTGAGGAAGGAGGGTAGGTCGGGGACAGCTGCCAAACTGACCCCCGATACAGACTGCCGTTTTGACAGAGCGCCGTGTACCTCAAAATGCTACAACATCACTAAGCAAGACCAGAATTATCTTTATAAGGCGCTTCATATGTAAGTGATAAAATATGCTTCCTAAAGTGAGCCAGCCATCCTATTGGGAAGGAAGACTGCATTCCAGTGATATTTATCTAAAAGTTAGTAATTGTTTTATCTGAGGGTAAAATTGAAAATAAAAATAATGAATTTATTTAAATACAATTATTTTCCTTGCTTTTTTGTGTCAGATACTTAGCCATAGTTTCACTTGACTGGAAATATCCAAAGTGCAGATGAACGTCAGGTATTACTTATTAAAATATATGTTTTCTGGAAATGTCAAATTTTCTTTTGATGAGGGGTTGAATGATGCAAAAACTTTCAAGCTTCTTCTCCTAATAACTCTTCTGCAAGACTTCAAAACTCAGTAGCTAATGAAGCAGCCACGTGCCATAACTGTCGCCACCTCCCTGAAAACAAAACGTCTAAACAGATGACAAATTACTTCGGAAATTACTGTATTTAACAGACACTATTATTTAAAAAAAATTACAAAGTTAGCATTCTCAAACTTGGGCAATGGTTGCCAAGTCTGTAGTTAAAATCCCAGAGCACCAACTAAATAGATAAATAAATAATGTAGTTAAATAATGTTTTGTTTGCTCGTATAATATTTTATTATTTTTCACTAATTCATTCATTGATAAAGTATAGTTTTTTGCAATGTTAGGCTATAGTTACATTACTCATGACTTTATGTAGAAATCTTCTGAGTCAACCTGCTAGTTCAACTTGTTTGAAAAGCCCATAGAAAACTGGACAGTTCCTCGCTGCTCTTATCAGACTCTCGCCTCTGTTGTTTCCGTTAGAGAAAAAGGGCTATCTCCCCTTGTCCTCCACAGTGTCCAGTATGTCCACCTCAGATTAGAAAAAGCCTTAACAGGAGTCTACTCACTTCTTTAAAAACGTTCATGTCCATGTGGATGTGAGACTTAATCAGTTAAAAACATTAATTTTTTCTTTTTTGCTCTTCTTTCAACAGGCTGCTCTGGACCTCTGCTCATTGTCAGAACTTCCTGTCCTTACCCATTTGAAAAGATAATTTAAAAGAAAAACATACCGGATTTATCTCTGACAATTTTCCTGAAAAGAGGGTGATAACGTGGGATTTCAGAGGGAACAACAAATATTGTATCTGCATAAACAGGAGAAAATCAGTTCAGTTTGTGCTCTAATATGCATTTCCTGACTCCACAGAGTATGAAGAATGCATTTTTTTCTGCATCTTCTAATATAATTTAAACGATAAACTATACATTATAATAATTCAGCAGAGAAAGTCTCTTTTTTTGGTACAATTGCTGCTGTATTTATCACACTATAGGGCGCACTGTCAATAAATGATCAATTTTCAAAATTATTTCATCTGTAAGGCACACCAAATTATAAGGCACATTAAGTGAGACAAAAGAGTCAGAGATAAGTCGACCAGTCAGTCAGACTTTACTAGATGTGTTGACAGTAACTCAATTACTTTTACTCTTTTCTACTCTATTACTCTACAACTTTTTTGTAACACGCTACATGTTAGCCACTTACAACTCTAAACCTTGCATGCAACACAAAAAACCCAGACAGATACCACTAAAACAAATGTTATTGTGACCACGCTGACTCTCAACCTTGTTAGTAACACAAAAAACCCACAGTCGCTACATGTTAGCCCCATTAAAAGCATTGACCATGTCAGCATATTCACAATACCTGCAACTCCCAACATTGTTTGCAACATGTAAAAAAAAAAAAGTATATTGCTAAAACAAGAGTTACTGAGACTATACAAACCTCCAACCTTGTTATTAACGCTTAAGTAAAACACAGCTCAACACAGCCACATATTTGCCATGTTAGCGTATTTACAATAACACCCAAGCTTTGGAACTTGTTACAAAACAAAAACAAACGAAAAAACAGACTGTATCTCTCAGAGATTGGTTATTGGTTTAGTTTGTCATTTTTTATTGTTAACATGATATACTGTGCAAACATACAACTAATAAAAAAAAAGAAATAGCCAGAAGCTTATAAAGCTTATTAAATGCCTTTTCTGCCATTTTATGCCATGCTTATCCATTTAACAAAGAAAATAGATATAATCAAATTTAAAAAACAACAAACCTTTACAAATAGATACAAGTGAATCAGAATTTTTTACATGTGTTTTGTAATCATTTCAACATTTATGTTTTAAACTTTTTTTTAAACAACAAAAAATGAAATACTTACTTTTAATTCATCACTTAGTTTGTTCCATGATTTCACACCAAGAACTGAAACACATCTTGCCTAAACATTGGTTCAAACTTTAACCTGTTTAAAGTAATAAAGGCCTCCTAAGTTACACTGAAAAACTCTTAAAGTAAACAAGTAAACAATCTGTATATTTTTGGAACTGAACTATGTTTAACTCTGTAAACAATTTGTAATACTTTAAACAGTATTCAAGTGGCAGTCACTATAGATTTTTTACTTTTCATTTGGTGTACAACTTCAATCACTTGGACTGACTCCACTTAAAAACATTGTATTCATATTGGAATCGATTTTACATTTAACGTCACTTACAACTGGTATGTTTTCAGCTAATTTAGCACCAACATTTACAAAGAACTTGTTGAACTCATGAACCATTCTCTAGAACTGTAGTAATGTAATGTAGAACCTTTAAGTTCCACCTTGAAGTTCTCTTCAGAACAGAAGTCACAGTCAAAATGGGTGTCATTGCAGAAAGGGATTTCTGGGTCATCACGTTAATCCTTACACGATGAAGTGAATTAGATTGAAAGATGTTCATTGATCTAAGAATTTTGATGGATTGAAAGAGAGTTGATCAGCAAAAACAAAAGCAGTCAGTGGCCATCTTCAATTGTCCACTCAAAAAAAGTTTTGACATCCAACCCCTCAACTTAGCCAAGTTACTACACGCACTGATGTTTTAGTGAATTCACAATAGTTGTGTCAAAATCGCCCCCCTACTCCCTAACTACTAAGAAACTGCAGTATATGTCATGTGGGACTATCTAGTGACCTGGAATGTTAAAGCTATTCAGACAACATGCCCACAACGTTTTTTAAATGCCAAATAAAACATCACTGATTTCCTAAAATAAAACCCTATTAATTGTGAGCATTTTACAAAGACTATCTATGAATCCACCATGTCATGATAAAAAAAACTTGGTTGATTTAGAGATGAAAATCAATAGAAACACAATGCATTGTGGTTTATATAGTGGCTATTGATGCACACTAGATGTTCTTAGAGTCTTCTTGAAAACTTCTTGGGCACTCAATGTAGGAACTGTAGATTCGGACAGCTCTATAAGACGGCGAATGCGCTTCATATAGTGCACTAAGCAGTGAATAGCAAAGGACACAACCGACAACACCCAACCAAACATTCTGAGAAAGCGCCGTGTGCCTCTCAAATTGCTTCGGCATCAGTAAGCATAATCACATTTAGATAATATATAGAGTTAGGTGCAGTGTCACCTTGAAAAAAAAAAGGTTTTTAAGTGCGCCTTTCAGTGCGAAAATTTGGTACATCTGGAAAAAAAGTGTATCTCCATTCCTGCTCCAGACTCTGGGACCCTGATTTCCTAATGTAATGCAACATTTAGTTTGATCCTATAAAAGGACTTTGGAATCTTGAGCAACAGTTCAGTTCTTTTACTCCGTAGCCCTGGTAAGATGCTTCTTACGTTGTCCGACGATTCGAGAGTAGCATGACTCAATGAATTTGACATCTGTAGCCTGTTTCATGCTATTTGTCTATGAGTGGTGGTTTTCAATGTACTAACTCCTGCCTCAGTCCTCTCCTTGTCAAGCTCCCCCACATTGTTAAAAGTCATTTGCCCGACACTTCTATCCAGGCTGCAGTTCCACCTTATTCTTCCACTCAATTTGATAGAATGTTTACTGAACTGGAGGATGGCAGAAAGGCCATTTAATTCCTGGCATTTTGGCTTTAATACTCTGCTTGGAGTTTGATCAACCGCAACACAGTCTAATAACATTCTTACTATGCTACTTTACTTAAAGCAACATGGAGATTACCAGTAATGCATTATTGTGAGAGTCAATTCTTCTGTGGTTTAAAGTCTAATCTGATGATTGATGATGATAAAATGAAACAGATGATATTACAACATCTATGTCATGGCCTGAAATGTGCAGGCCATGTTCAGCTGTCTATGTTGCAGAATTACACATTTTTTTTGGAAAAAATTCTCTAATGAAGTCGCTTAAAGACAACGAAGCTAAGGAGAACTGAAGGCACGTCCGCTCGTGACCCATAACTGGAAATTTATGATCAATTTTCAAAAGGCGCTAACACTTCCATGAATTAAAAGGGACATCATCCATACGTCGCTGCCAAATCTGAGTCCCTGATTGGTCAAAGTTCAACCCGGTTTAACTTTCAACTTTTAATAGTCTTGCGTTTTGTATAGAGCCCAATAAAACTTTGTAAACACTTGCGTAGCTATGAATGAACGCAAGAGTTTTGAACAACTCAAAAGCCTGAAACAGGCATTTCTGTGTAAAGACTTTTTAATGAGGTGGTCCCTTAAATGCGCGGTGTAAACGTATGTCAAACTTTTCAGAGACCGGGTGATACCAAAAAAGTTGTGCTTGTTTGCATCACTTCTGTGTTTAGTGGAATCCCAGAGTTCAGTGTAAAGTCCATCATAAAACCTCATAACGTCATCTTTTTATCTACCCTTTACTCACCATTTTAAGGTTATACAGAAAATCAGAAACAAATCACGAATCAAGCAAATCAGACACATGTGTATATAATAGGTCATTAGTATACAATTGAGATAATCTGGACTTGTTGGGATCATCTGTACAGATTTAATTCATAACAATCACAGTTTTAATGTTTTGTATGACGTTTTTTCTCTCTGTTTCTGCTTTGAGACAACTTTAACTTTGAACGAGAGCATTTAAAAATGCACTAAATTGAACCGATTTGAATGACTACATCTCTGTCACCTTCAACAGCCACCCTTTTTGTCACATCAATGAGTTCCAACAGGGTTTTTAAACAGAAAAGAGGTTGGCATTTGCTGCCCTCTCCCCCCTCTTTTTCATTTTGTTTGCTTCCATTCTATTTTTTTTGGCGCCAGTGGTTTGCAGATAGCATCACAAGCTGCAGCCACATGAAAAGAAAATCCCGCAGTCAATTATACCATTAGTAGTGATGAAGCGCTGGGCAAACATGTCAGAGAAACATACACATGCAGAGACAAACACACACACATGCACAGCGTGCACCTAACAGCCTTTATAGATCAACCCATTTTTTGTTGAATATGTTTTTTTTTATTACACAGAAAATGTCTTTAGACAAAAATGTGACATAAAAGGATTTTAATATTCTAACCTTTTTTGAAAGTAAAATGCTGCAACACCAGAAAAATAAAGCAATGGGAATTTGTTGTAACCTTTTACAAATTAAAGTGTAAAAAAAAACAAGAAAAAAAATAAGCAAAAGGTCAAGAATATTATATAAAATCAAATCTATCATTGACGGAAAGTCTGCTTTGGCATGTTTTTCTCCTACGGCTTCGTGTTTTTTTTTTAAATCTTATTTGGGTTTTATGTCTTTTTGTTTGATTCTTTTTATCCTCACAATTCTGTTGATATCAAGTCTGTAGGCAAGCTCTCCTATTGTGGCAAGATGCCTTCTTTAGATTACACTATAAACTAAATCAAGCAGAGAAACATGGCCGTCATGCTAACAAAAGTAGTCGTGTTTACAAGCTACTTAAACATACAAAAGGGTACTTTTCTTTCTGAAGAACTGAGACATATCAGTTATTCTTTTCTAGCTGTTCATTCTCTTCATTTTCCTTTTCCTGTCTGCACCTTATCTGGCGATGCCTGCAAAATCTCTTGCAGAATATATATAAAAATATATGTTTATAAATGCAGCATATAGTCTCAGGGGACAAATCAATTAACTTATGACATAACTCACAACACAAAATATTATGTGATATTACTGTGAAAAATAGTTCATTTTGCAATGTCGTAGTATTGGGTTCCGTTACACCCCAAGAAAAAGTCACTAAGATGATTTGGAGTCAAAGCAAGTGTATTGGTAAGAGGAGGAATGGTGTAAAAGTTTCATGACACTGTTTTTATGTATGATGTATAATGCCTGCCAGAATGATTGGAAATAAAATTCACTGTATTTTCTATACTATTAGGGCAGGGGTCTCCAACCACTGGCACCGTGCAGAACAAAAAAAACAAAATGATATGCTAACTTAATTTATTTCCATATTTTATTATCTTCTGATTCTGAAGGGAGTTTTATTTTAGGAAACTGATGGATTCTGTTCACCACATTGTGGTTTAAAGTGGCTTCTCGGACCGCTAAGTTAAAAGCCCAAAGCTAAAAAGATCATAAAAAGCAAACAAAACAAAATATATTGGAAAGTTTCTTTGAGAAGAAAGAAGAGGAAACCGAAGAGCCTTCGATTTCAAAGAAAAATAAATCTGCTATTAACAGACAAAACCAAGAGTCTTCCTCCAAATGTGGATTTATTGATACAGTTACCAGCCAGCTCTGTCAGATATGGGGTGAGTGACTTTCAAATATTTTACACAGTGCTGATAATAAAGTTGCATAGACCAGTTGATTCATGCTTATTTTTTTTAGACAGTGCTAGTTTTGTGACGGCTGAGTCCTTTAATTTAGCTTTATTATTCAGTATTCATTACTATTATCCATCACATTTTAAAAGAAGTTAGCTTCCGGCTGTTAGCATCCACCTTGACATTAAAGGGAAAATCTTCATCACAAACTTTACGCTTAAACCCGCCACAAAAAATTCACAGAGAATGAAGATTCAATCAAACAAAAAGACTGACTTGTGGAAGTTGTTTCTGATTTGTGTGAACTTGTAAAAGCGACATTTATGAATTTTCTTACAAAAAAGGGTGAATTAGACAGGCGTCTGTCAAGAAACTTTAGCATAGAAAATGTTCCTGTGTGTTGAAAAAAATACAGAATGAGTCAGGATTCATGTGGAAAAAAAATATGATTAATCTTTTGCCCTGAAAGATGATCTGAGCCTGAATTGAGTTCTCAGTGTTAGGATGGTATTGTATAAAATGTGGCCTTTACTGAATTTTAAAAAAATCAGAAGCGACTTCTACAAATCAACAACTGTTTCATTGAATTTTTCGTCATCTGTTAAAAAAAAATCTGACATTTTCAGATTTGTTTTAAAACTAAACTTCCTGTAGTAGCATTTTAATTTGAAAAATAGGTTTTTCAGAAGCTTAAAAATATTAAATGGCAACTTCTCCCCTATTTTGACTGATTCGTGATAATGATGTTAAACTGGTCCGTGGCCTGAAAAAGATCAGACACCACCGCTACAGGGCAGATTGGATTATAAGTGGCGCGGTCAATGAATGGTCTATTTTCAAACTTGTATCATAAGGCACACAGAACTATGAGGCGTATTTAGCGAGATAAAAGTGTCAGAGATTAAGGCCATCAGCCATTCAGATTTTTGTTGTTTTTTTTTTTTGTAGTAGAACTTTCAACACGTTAGCTATGCATAAAGCGTTAGTCACATTACTTATTCCCAATTAAATGAGACAAAAGTGCTGGAAATAAATCTGTACATTACACAGACTTGCATTTAAAGTAATTCCAGGACTTGTAATATGCTACCATTTGTCACGTTAAAAAATGTTTGCAGCGTTAGCATATTCACAAAAATTTAATGTAACTGACAACCTTGTTTGCAACATGTTAAAAAACAGACTGATAGGCTACCACTAGAATAAACGTTACTATGTCTACACAAACTCCCAACCTTGCAAGTAATGACAACACTATCTGATACTGCTACATGTAAGCCTTGCTAGCGTATTCACAATAACACCCAATTTTGTTAACATTCCGACATTTTGACATAACACTGTGTTCCTCTCAAAACTATGGTGACCCAGAAGGGTCACAACACAACACACTACAATGAGTCACAACACAAAAAAATTAACTCACAACACATTAACTCAAAACACGACAACACACTACAACATGACTCACACTTGTAGTGTGTTGTGTTGCAACCCTTCTGGGCCACCGTACAAAACTGCTTCCCAAATTAATTAATTTATAACGCACTGCAGATTTTAGGGCACACTGTGATTAAAAATTAAAGCTTTTAAGTGCACCTTGTAATATGGCATGTATAGATGCAACTGACAGTCATTGAACTGAATTGCCACTAAATGTCTTTTCAACAAGGATTTTCGCAAAAGAAAACAGTTTTAACAGCAAAAGCTTTCTTTGGCCTTTATATGACATTAAAATGAATCAGCCTAAAATCACAATGATAATCATAATATTTTGAAATTAAACATCATAAAATTCTGTATGTTCATGTGTGCTTATTTCTGTCCTTGTCTGTGCCTTCAGCCTTTAGAACTGTTTTCCAGAGTGAAGCACACAGCAAACAAAACAATGTCGGGGGTTTGAGATTTTTACCTTTTTTTTGTCACAAGTTTTGAAGAGTTTCGCACACAGAAACAAAAGGCCAATGGAATATTAAGCACACACACAAACTCCATCTCTTTTCTGTTTTGCTGCCGCACTAAAGATCGTGACGGTTCTCGTTGGTTTACCACTGTTGATTGCATGATGTTAACATGCTGAGGCAGACAGGAATGATCCACCCTCTTGGGCGATGTGTGAACTGACACCAGGAAAGTGGAATCAAAACAAAAACAGATCTTGGATATGCCTCTATTGCACAATATCTGTGTGAGAACAGCTGTACACTGTGATAGCTTTGTTTGTGGTGTTATGGACTGAAGTTAGCCTATCAAAGGGGAGAGTGGGGGCGGAGTTTACACTGATCCTCGACAGCCTGGATGACAGGACAGACAGGCTGTGTTGCAACTTGAGTTAGGGAAAGCTTGATGACCAGTAAATAGTAATAAACTTTGTAAATGAGTAATGACACACCAATCTTTTATCTTAAATCCAGTGCAGTTGATTTGAACTTCATGTGGGGCAGTAAAGCAGAAAATGAAGTGTTCTGTTTTATGTTAAATTGTCAATTTGAATAATAAATTGCAATTCTACAAAGAAATCAAAGAAAACTTAAAAAATAAAATAAATAAAATAATAAACTGTAAGTAGCTTTATTTTATAAATTTATTCTATGAAATTCTAGTTTAAGCGCTAACTTTTGAGGCTAAATTTAAAGACCCACTCCAATAAATATTGGATTTTTGTGTTTCTAACATGATCTTGTTGTATTTTTCTCATGATGGATGTAAAGAATCTAAGCTTAAAGTTGCATTCCTGAGTTTTTCTTTATTCAAATCATTGTGAATCAGGAGCAGATGAAAAACTGCTGTTGAAAAAATTCATTCATTCATTCATTTTCCAATCCGCTTTATCCCTTTCGGGGTCACGGGGTTGCCGGAGCCTAACCCAGCTACTCATGGGCGAAGGCAGGGTACACCCCTGGACTGGTCGCCAGTCTGTCGCAGGGGCCACAATCACACACCCATACACACTCACATCCACACCTAGGGACAATTTAGAGTAACCAATTAACCTATGAAGCATGTTTTGGACGGTGGGAGGAAGCCGGAGTACCCGGAGAAAACCCACGCATGCACGGGGAGAACATGCAAACTCCACACAGAAAGGTCCACCAGCCAGGACTTGAACCGGGAACCTTCTTGCTGTGAGGCAGGAGCGCTAACCACTGCTCCACCGTGCAGCCCTTGAAAAAATTGTGATGTAGAAAATACTCGGGGCGGGCTCCAAGCTCCGTGCTTCACTCCATTCTGATGCATCCACTTGTAGATGACTAGATCCAGCTAGCTAGCAGGAGAGCATGTAAACAGACAACTCTCAGCAACGGGAAAGGGGGTGGAGTTACTCTGCGCTAAGAGTCCCGCCCACAACTCAGAGGTAAATTTCAAATAAAAAGCTTCAGCTCTGCAGAAACTACGCCCTGAATATCGACACAGGTAAAGTAAAGGTATGAAAATGGCATAATCATCATGAAAAGACCACTGGGAAAACTTTTTCAACAGATGATCAGAGTGGGACTTTAATAAAACAAAATAAATATTTGATTTCATGAATTTGCAATGAGGTGTCAGTTTGAAATGAAATTTCAGTTGCATTGCTAGTCTGGATGCTATTTTATTTGACAAATGTAATCTTTTGGCTCACTTTACCCTAAAATGCATGAATAGGATTTTTACTTTCATGACATAATTTTTTAAATGGGTCTCTTGGTAATGAAAAGTACGGGAAAAAAAAAACTTTTTTTTTTTACAAGTTAATTTCTTATGATCAAAGACCAAGTACCGAGTGACATGTAGTTCTTCCGACCTTCCCCCTTTCATGCATTGGTCTGTAAACAAGTAGACGGCCTGATCCCCTCATCAGGACACTGATGTAAATGACAACAACTGCAGGATCACTGAACTGCAACTGACGATGACTGATTTGAGAGTTGTTTATGACCGACAACATCCGCACAATCTCCACCTGAGTTAGATCACGATGGAACTGATCAATTCTGAACTGATCAGTTCTTCTGGCGTACGACATTTTCTCTGATAAACTGCTCTGTGAGGGAGAGAGGGGCGCTACAGCATATTCTTCCTAATTTTGTTATCAGGACAACATGAAATTTGTTTTCTTGTTATCTGTCAAACAGTCAAAAAACAAAAAAAAGTAGGCTATAGGACGTTTTCGGCTTTCGTAGCAAACAGTTTTCCATCCTTCACTTGTTTTCCATTTTCATGTGGGAACTTAGGTGTTGCAATGTCTGGGGCAGGAAAACTATACTCTTATTTTGAAGGAAGCAATCCTTTGAGCAAAGGTACTGACCTTACATTGTTTTGTTAGTGTATGGCCTCTTAGTGACATGTAATCATCTCTGTGTGTTACACCCTTTCTTAAATCCCAGGCCTTCTCACCTGTCACCCTGTGACAGTAAAAGACAGCTCTCTGGATGGAGTGACCTCTCCATCCTCTTTTCTCTTGACACTTTGTATTCTCTACTGGTGTAACCAAAGCCATCTTGAGTAACCCCTTACTTCCTTTAATCCCCCCACCTACCCACTCTGTTATCTCTTCATATTTCTCTGTCATCGCTGTTCTTTCCCTCTTATTTTCCTCATTCACTCCTCTCTCCGATAGTGTCATCACCTGCTGCGGTGTTCGGTTTTTGAATTGAAGAAATGCCTCCAGATGTTTTTGAAATGCCGCCTTTCCCTACGTGCAATTCTGCATTCCACGCTTTTCCCGTCATTCTGAATAAAAATGAGTTACCTTAATGCTCCCTTATACCATACACTTTGAAGTGCTTTTTTTATTTTGAAAGAGGGGAAATTCCCTGCAACACAATTTATGTACCCACAGAAGACACAAAACAAACACGTACATCCAGATTCCTTTCAGTCGTGCAGCAAGTGTTTTTCAGTTGGAGTGTTGTTTGCACAAAGTCCTCCTGTACAGAAATAGTCAGTGAGACATTTTGCCTACGGGAAATTACAGTTTAAGATCCAGGAGATTAAATATTTCAATGAGTGTTTGATATCGCTATTGGTGTTGGTCAAAGTAAGAAAACAAAGTATTTTAGATTGATTTATTGCTTACAGGCAATCAGACACGCTCTGATAAAGATGTCACAAATATATTAGGCCACGGTCACAAATACAACTGCCACCGATGAGAAGGCATTGGCAGAGTCTTTAAGATTTTCTGAAAATCGTTAGCGTGGTCATAAATGTAGACGGCGGCACACAGGCGGCCATCAGGTGTGCCTAATGACCTGCTTTTTCTATACCTTCGGGCTACCGGGGGGCTGGCGGCACTCGATACGAGCGGCTGCTGTCCGGAGACATTTACACATCGTCCAATCAGAGCTGCTGCCGCTCAGCGATATGCCGTGTGACCACCCAGCTGTCACCCAATTTTGTAATTGCGTCTTCCCTGCCTGTCACTGGACTGCCATTGCGAAATGTGCCTGGGCCAGCACTAACCAATGCTTTTAGAGAAAAAAAGTCTGGTCCTCTCAAAATTTTAACTTTTTCTCAAAACCTCTGCAGCCAACGCACAGCGGGTAAAAATGAAACAGCCACCTCCCAATTACAAATGCCGCAGCGCAGCCACCTGCTTCAACATTTCACACCAAGCCTCTTTCAACTGTGGAAAAGAAGAAAAAACTTGATTAAGATTAAAAACAGTAGTGTAGAAATTCAGTTGGCTGCAGTTGTTTTTTATTTATTTATTTTTTATAGTCTCTGTCGTCCACATTTCTCATTGTACAAGCTAACACACTCAATTAAGAGCACTGACTTTTGGATAAAATTACCAGAAAAAAAATAAATAAATAAGCACTCAACAAATACTAAGGTGTGGTGTGACCTTGTTTGAGCGCTGAGCCGGTCTAACTTTTTAAAATTTTCTTTTAAAGGGAGAATGTTTTCTTAGAACTACTCATAGGAGAGGATCCACGCACTCAGACACCGTCTGTAACTGACGACATCTGACTGAGTCAGTGATTGTCAGAGTGAAATCCCGGATGTGTGATAAGCAAATACACAAACAACGTATGTTACAAGTTCTCCCACGTGCAAATATTTTGAAGGGAATGGCAGTTGGTAGGCACCCAAACCACTTAATTAGGTCAAAGTGGTACAATCCATTAACCCATTTACACCGGAGCTATAGCTCTAGTGTTTACATTATTTTTGAAAACCATATTCTTCAACTGTTTGCGCTTTTCTTCACATCAGAATCAACTGATTTACGTTGGTCACATAAGGGGAAAGAAAAATAAAAAGTTTTTACTTTTAAAAAGTTACTCTCGAGTAAAAAGTAAGGAAGTAGTACGAGAAAAAAAAGTAAAATCTTGTCAAATCTTCTCATCACTCAACAGTTAAAGAACAGTATGTGTATAATTCTGCAAGACTCCTGACTACCCATAATGCCCCAACAATCCATGAAGTGGTCTGGATTCAGTTTAATAAACTTAAAACTAAAACAGTTAGGAGAGATTTTTGTGCCCCATTTACAAAAAAAAAAAAACAACAACAGAATTTTAACTGCACCTTATGGTCACAAAATATCGGAGGGTCAATTAATTAGCTCTGATTTCATTTTGGTTCGTTGGATTTACAAATTCACTTATGTGATACAGGCAGTCTTGTTTTGAAAGTAATTCATGTGGACCTCTGTCAAAAGCTATGAACCATCACATTTTGAAATTTTTTTTTTGTCATATTTGTTATATATATATATATATAATATAATATAATATAATATAATATAATATAATATAATATAATATAATTGTATATATTTCATGTTTTAATAACAGCATAAGTAAATATCTGTGTCCTATTTTTCTAAAAGGTGAAGACTTTGTGGCTCCTATTGGTCAGTGAGAAAAAGACCTGAATGATTGGTCGAGGAGTTTTGGTGTTTCAAAGAGTTTGTCATTTGGGTGTCCCAGGTGATATCTCCACTCTTAAAGGATTCAAAAGTTCCACAGCTGCATTACATATTAGAGTGCAAAGCAGAATAACAAAAGCAGGTCCCAAAAAAACAAGTTTTAATGACCTGAAGCAACATATCAACTTTACCTTTCAAACTCCTTTGTTACAGAAGTGTTTTTTAGATAGATAGCAGTGGACTGTTGCTACCCGATGCTAGCGCATGTACTCACAGTTGGAAGAGGCTTGGTGTGAAATGTTGCAGCGGTGCAAATCTTGCTCCAGACTTTTTTCTCTCACAGCTCTATTCTGATAAAGGAAAGATTTGGTGTCATATAGTTTCAGTCGGGCACAAACCAAAAATTCTAATTTCTTCTCCAAGATCAATTTTCAAACACTGCCATGTATTGAAAAGGACGCCATGATTGGTCGAAGTTCAACTGGTTTAACTTTTAATGCATGTTTAATGGCCACGTGCTTTGTATATAAAGCCCAAAACTGACTTAAAAATGTGTGTAGTGACGCAAACGTTTAGAACGCGGGAACCTGAAATGCACACATACACGCATTTACATAGACTTCATTGCAACTGGCCACTTGAACTTGTGTTTCCAATACAATATGAATGTAGCATTACACTTGTTGGTTGGACATAATGGACTCTTTTTCAGACCACTTTCAGTTTTGGTGTTCCTCACCCTTATTCAACCTTTTTGGATCCTTTGCAGGCTTCGGGCAGTAGGTAAAAAAATGACATGAATTTTAAATGCTATGCTAATGGCTCACAGCTCTGTTTGTCTTTGAACCCCGAGGAAGGTAATCAGTTAGTGAAATTACAGACTTGTCTTTGAGGCGACATGACCTTTCATTTTCTTAGCCTGGACTCGAATAATTGATGTCATTTGTTTGATCCATGAGCTCTTGATGCTATTGTGAAGTGATTTTTTACTAAGATAACAAAAAAGCAGCATTCTTTAAGAAGAGTATGCTGGAAAACTGAGTTTTGGCTGAAAGAAGTAAAAGTATACAAGTAATCAAATAAGAGCTAAACTTCCAAAAGTTATTCCTCCAAGTTTTGAAAAAAGAAAACAGGTCAAGTGGACTTTTTACTAATTCACAAAAACACCTTTTTCTGCTATTTCTGTTTTTTGTTTTCAGCTCCCCTTCAGTGAACTGACACCCACACATGGTGGAGCTAAGCTGTCTGGGGCCTTTGCCCTTAGTAGGGTCTCCCATGGCAGACAGGTCCTGGGTGACAAGCCAGACAAAGAGCGGTTCAGAAACCCCGATGAGAAGACAAAACACAGATCCAGTAGTGTTGCCCGGATTGGCATTACCGGGGATAAATAGCAAAAGGCTGTCATAACTTGACAATAAATGCTTTAAAGTATAAAGTGGAAAAAATGTGGAAAATGCAAGGAAGTACATATAAGAGTAAGTTAAATTGAAAGTGAACAGCTTGATTGTACATTTAACTTGATTTTTATTTTACTAACATAAACTGTCAAACATCTTCAGTTTCTTTTTGTATGTCCAGTTTTGCACTCAATATCCAGTCAATATAATTATGTCAGCAAGAGGCCCTGGTTCAAATCCCAGCTGGAACCTTTCTAATTGGAGTTTGCATCTTCTCTGTGTGCGTGTGCATTAGTTTAAATGAATGTCTGATTCAGATGTCCCTTTGTGTTGCCACACGATGGACTGGTAAGTGTTCAAGGTGTACCATGTTAGGGTTCTACCCTTCATTGGCTCTGTGGCTCCAGCATTCCCACATGACCTAAAACAGGTAAAAAGTGGGTTTATAATCTGGATCAATAGACTCAATGAGTCTTTTGGTAATTTATATAGGATTAAATTAATCCCAAAAACTAAAGTCCAATGGTACCTCTGAAGTTACGTTCACACTTCTCTCTGCCACACACATTCAAGTGGCCAATGAGTGACTTCCAATGAAAAGTCTATGTAAATGCATGTTTAGGGCTTCTGTGTTCAAAACTATCACATTCATACGTAGCTATTTTATATTACATACGTTTTTAAGACTATTTTTGACCAATCAGGGACTCAGACTTGATAGTGATGTATGGATGGCGTTCCTTTTAATTCATGGAATTGCCAACCATTTCAAATTAATCATAGAGGAGAAATGAATAATCGCCCTGCTGGAATTAAATGACACAGAGTCTTTGATGTATCGGAATACGAGACAGAAAAGCCTGGAGCAAGATTTACCAGATTTGCACCGCTTCAGTGTTTTACACCAAGCCTCTTTCAACTGTAGGATGTTAGACATGCACTTGTAAACAGCAGAAAAAGAAGAAGACCCTCCCTGTTTGTCCAGTGTGAACACCATAGGCTAAATATTAAAGTAATAATATATATTCTATTAATATATAATAAAATAAAATATAATATATTTAGGCTAAATATACATTTAAGAATCTGCATTTAGTGCGTTCTTGAATGCACATGAATCTGCATTAGCTTTTTGTGTCACAATCTTAAAAAACCTTTAAAACTTACATAATTCAATTATGCTGAGAGGATGGTGTGCAATCAGTGAAAAAAACAATAGGAAACACAACTTTTTGTACATGGTCTTTTGACATTTTTAAAGTTGAGTTTGTTTGAATCATTTAGTTATGAGTAAGTTGTTAGACAGTTAAACCACACAGAACCAGTATTCTACAGCAGTGGGTGTTGTGGTAGGTCTTTTTCTTCGGTTGCATCAGCGACGTGACTCAGTTTCCAGGATTTGACAAGGCAATTTCATGTTATTTCATGAAGATAGTACAGTGTTTCTATAAACTATTTCATCTTGCAAAAGCTGTTTTTAGATCAACAGTTTGATTTGACAATCTAGATTTATAATGCGATAGCTGTAGAGTCAACAACCTGATACAAACCCGTTGACTGTGGAATTACAGAAAACAAAGTCTATCTGCAAATGAGCTTCTGTGTTCCACCTTACAGCATTCCGTGGAAAAACATTTTGGTGATTTAGCCTGATAAGGGGTGATAAGGAGTTTCTGCTCTGTCACCGTTGCATAACCCATCTTGGAAAGAGGAGCTTGACTGAAGTTACGGCGGCCTGGGAGGTCAGTCAAGTGTTTAGCTCTGCCTGATGAGAGGCAGCCTGTAGCATTGAGCTATGACGTCTGCTGTAGGGTTCAAAGGCTACTCTGCACACGTTCAGTGAAGCTGAGAATAGTTTATGATTTACAGATCGTTCCAATGGGCAGTGGGTACTCCAAGAAGAATGGAATGCACTGTGTCTATGACAACAATTTGGCCTGCCTGTAAGCAAACTCGCTTTGAATCAAAGTTACGGTAACGCCTGAATCTGAATTCTATTCACATTGATGTAACATGTTCAAAGGAATCTAGTTTGAGCCTGAATATAATTTACTCAACAACTGATGCCAAATGAAGGCTGAAATAACTATAAAACTTCAACCCTAGAGGCTTTCTGGAACTGTTGCAACTATCTCTGTGTGGGAAAATGCGTCAACACACTGATTGGAAGAAGTGACAAACCTTTGTTGTTGTTGGGTAATATTTCCTCCCAAGAAACATTTGTGCCGCAAGATGCGGTTTATTCTACATAGAAGTTGACAATTGGATTTCCGTGGGAGTTCTTTGCATCAAGATGTAAAAACAGTCCAGAACGAAGTATTGGCAGAGCTACATTAGAACTCCTACACGAGAATGCGCACAAAGAAAATGTTCCGAAATTTCATAAATATTACTTTTTACCTTTCTGTTTAATTTTATTTATTTAGTCAAATACCAGTCAGGCCTGTTACCAGGAATCATCCCACTCCATGCTTAAGAGTCCTCATGTGCAGAGTTCACTGATCAAAAGACACATGAAACAGCAAATTTCCTACAAATCGCTGTTTGACTTCCAACACAATAAATCATTCTTTAAACTCAAGACTGCACACACAAAAACATTCCAGATTCTTTCTTTGCCTCCGGGTAAAGATTTCTTTTATTACACTAAAAAGAGAATTTGTTTAGTTAAAAGATACTGAGATTATAGTTTCAGAGTGAGAGGGAAGACATTTGCATGTTTACTGCTGTCACAAGGGCAGGTCATCTGTAATCTCTTTGAACATCAGGTTTGGTGTCTTGTTGAGTGCACTTAGTAGAACTTAGAGTTATCAGGCGTTTGAAAAAATTGACAGGCCTACATGTAGCAAAAATATAAAAAGAATCATTAGATTTGGTTCAAAAAATTAAAAAGCTCAACTCAAATTTAGTCTTCCTAAAGCCTTAGTCCCATGCACCCGCAGAGGTGATGCAGGTTTTGGGGTTGGAACAGGAGGGTAGACGTAGACAAGAGTTCCTGCATCTTAAGGGTGTGTCTTGCAGTTCTCTTGAGGTTTATGCAGCCACCTCAAGGGACGTCATGAAAATGGAACGTACTATTGTCGTGTGTGCGGTGAGTGTATCATGAAGTATTTGTCAGGATAATGTAAGTTGGACCCACATATAACAGCAGGAGTGATGCTGTTGTGCGAAAAATCCGTACGATGTGCTTGAGTCTCAGCTACCTTACCCATACTTACCCTGACGTGTTGTTTTAGGGTTCATTTCAACCTGTCACCTACAGCATGTAGAAAAACGTGCATGAACATTTTCACTCTACGGGCTCACCGAGCAGTCTAGAATTTTAATATTTTGTGCGTGTCATTGGCATGTCCTGTACAAGTTTGCCTATTTTCCACCTGCAAACACCCCATATCCACCTGTAAGGACAGTTGTATCAAGACCTTTTGTTTAAAATGATTGCAAATGCTTAAAAGTCAATCCAGAATGGGAGGACATTTCACATCCCATCTATCATATTTCAAATGACCCACATAAAAAATACTAAAACATGTAGTTTCTAAATAAACTTACTTAACCTGTGACCAAAGCTACAAATAGTGAGAGAAAAGATATGCTTAAATATACCAAAAAAGTCTGGAGTACCTGCTAAAATGCTATTTTTTTCCTTGTCTCACCCCCCTCTAATGTTCAAATTCAATCTTCCACAGGCAAATGGCAACCTGGAGAAGACAACAATTAAAGCCGCAACAGCCAAATACCTCCAACGAGTACTGAGAAGCCAGCTCAATGGCAAGAACAAGACAATAGTTACACACTGCCATTCAATCAGATACCCTGCAGGAAAAATCAGATGGCCGAAAGAAGAGATACAGACCACAGATGTTAAGACACGGAAGCTACTCACCATACATGGAGGGTTCCATCCCAAATCCAGCACCCTGACACTGTATGCTGAAGCACTCACCCTGGCAGCTCAGGAACAAACACTGATCACCAGAGCGATAGAAGCTCAGATCTACCACACCAGACAAGACCCAAGGTGTAGGCTGTGCAAAGAGGTGCCTGAAACAATCCAGAACATAACTGCAGGGTGTAAGATGCTGGCGGGCAAAGCATACATGGAGCGCCTGTGGGGTTATGGATCCAGGACATTTGTTGGTTTTGTGTTTGGTGTCCACTTCCTGTTTTATTTTGTTGTTGGTTGTACTTCCTGTGTTTCTCCTCTGTTTTTTTCAGGTCTCTTGAGACTGCCCTCCTAGTGTGTGTTCTCTCCCTCCTTAATTGGCACACCTGTTTTCATTTACCTCATCCCCTCCTCCTGGTTATAAGTCTTCGTCTCCCCTGCACTGGTTGTCGGGTGGTTTTTGTACCTTCATGGATTTGTGTTCTGATTTCGAGTAATGATTCAAATAAATGAAAGACTTTTCATTTATTAATACCGTCTGCTTCTGTGTTCGCACGTCAACCCTGACATTACCACCCGACCTCTAACATGGACACAGCAGATGCGGAGACGTTACGGGCACTACTCCGCCAGCAAGAGGAGCAGACGTCTTGTCTTCGTCAAGGGTTGCTGGAGATGTCAAGCCGTCAGGAGCGACAATTGCTGTGTTGGGAGAGCAGTTAAAACAATTGGCGGAGCGGATCCAACATCCACCGTCTTTCCCTTCGCCACGCCCATCGCCTCCCACGCCGGTCCAGGGGACCTTGGATGGAGTTCCTGTCGCTCCTGCTGCACAGCTGGCCCGCCCAGAAAGGTTTTCCGGGGACTGCCGGGCCTTTATTACCCAATGTGAGCTCCATTTCCAGTTACAGGCTCCTCATTATCCTACGGAACAAGCCAAGGTGGCCTTCATTATATCCCACCTCACCGGCAGAGCCGGAGCATGGGCTACCGCCGAGTGGCAGCGTGGAGCCCCTACCTGCGCATCTCTCTCGGCTTTCCTGGAGGCTTTCCAGCAGGCCGTACCAAGCCAGGCAGAGAGGCAGCTCGTGCGCTTATGAAATAAAGACAGCGGGACAGAAGGGCAGCTGACTACGCCATAGAGTTCTGGACCTTGGCCTCCACTAGTGGTTGGGACACTACTGCGCTCACGGACGCTTTTGTGGAAGGACTGTCCGAGGAATTAAAGGACAGACTAATCTCACTTGAGTTACCATCTAACTTAAAACCCCTCATCGCCCTGGTTATCAGGATAGATAACCGATTACAGGACCACAAGGAGGAGCATGGCAGGGTGGTTCCCCGCCTACATCGCAGGCCCACCAACTCACCTGACGGTGCTGTTTCTCCCGCAGAACCCCCGTTACAAGTGCAGGAGGAACCCATGCAGCTCGGACAGGGCAGACTGTCTGTTTCTGAACGATGGCGGCAGGTGAGTGCCTTTACTGTGGTAGGCTGGGTCATTTCTGCAGGGAGTGCCCAGAACACCTCTGCTCGTCAGTAAGAGTGGGCGCGCTGACGAGCGGTGATTCGGCGCTCACTATTCCTAAACCTACTGCCTGCTTATTAAAGATTCGGGTAATGTTCCATGGGAGGGGGGTTTTCGGTTAAAGCTTTGCTGGATTCAGGAGCAGAGCAGAATCTCATGGACGCCGAGCTAGCTAAACAGGTCGGTCTTAAGTGCGAGTTGTTGCCCCGTCCTTTACAAGTGGTCTCCCTCAACGGTCAAGAGGTAGCCACCATCTCACATATAACCGAACCCATTCATCTGATTATTTCTGGCAATCACCACGAACTTCCCCTTTTTTTTCGTTTTTTCCTCCGCCCAGAACCCACTGGTTCTGGGTTACCCCTGGCTTCTGGCGCACAACCCAGTCATTGACTGGCCCTCCAGTCGGGTCTCCGGCTGAAGTGAGAAATGTCACACCACCTGTCTGCGCTCAGCTCGGCCTCCTGGGGAAGACCCCGCTGTCCCAGTAGGGCGGCCGCCCTCACCTGACCTATCCAGGGTACCGCCGGAATACCACGACCTAGCTGAGGTGTTCTCCAAATCACGAGCTCTCTCCTTACCGCCTCACAGGCCATATGACTGTGCTATTGAACTCCAACCAGGCGCTACCTTGCCTAAGAGCAGGTTATATAGTTTGTCTAAACCCGAGAGGGAGGTTATGGAACAATATATTGCTGAGTCTCTGAATTCTGGACTTATCAGACCGTCTTCATCACCAGTGGGGTCCGGGTTTTTTTTTGTTGGGAAGAAAGACGGGTCTCTCCGACCATGTATTGATTATCGAGGGCTAAATGAGATCACTGTCGGAAACAGTTACCCCCTGCCTTTAATGAACTCAGCATTTGAGGCATTGCAGGAGGCCAGGATTTACACCAAACTGGACCTTCGCAACGCTTACCATCTCGTGCGCATCAGAGCCGATGACGAATGGAAGACCGCCTTCACCACTCCTTTAGGACATTTCGAGTACCTGGTTATGCCGTTTGGCCTCTGTAATGCTCCTGTTGTGTTCCAGGCTATGATTAATGATGTATTACGAGACTTTCTACATCGTTTTGTTTTTGTGTACCTGGATGATATTTTGTTTTTTTCCAGGGACACCAGCGAACATCGGCGGCATGTTTGTCTGGTGCTCCAGCGGTTACTGGAGAATAGATTATTTGTGAAGGCGGAGAAGTGTGAGTTCCACTCTACGTCTGTTTCGTTTTTGGGGTTTTTGGTAGCAGAGGGTGAGGTGAGACCCGATCCGGCTAAGGTGAAAGCGGTGGTGGAGTGGCCTACACCTGCTAACCAGAAACAATTACAGCAGTTTCTGGGGTTTGCCAACTTCCTGCGTCGCTTCATCCGTGGCTACAGCTCGGTGGCCGCGCCCCTCACGGCTCTCACCTCTACCTCTTCACCGTTCGTCTGGACGGAGGCGGCGGAGGCCGCCTTCAACAGGCTGAAGCAGCTTTTCACCTCTGCACCTATCCTGGCCCAACCTGACCCTTCCAGGCAGTTTATTGTTGAGGTGGATGCCTCTGATACAGGGGTGGGTGCGGTATTGTCTCAGCGAGGGGTATCTGACGGTAAACTGCGCCCTTCCGCTTTCTTCTCCCACCGGCTTACTCCGGCGGAGCACAATTATGATGTGGGAGATAAGGAATTGCTAGCAATTAAGCTAGCTCTTGAGGAATGGAGGCACTGGTTGGAGGGGTCAGCAATGCCGTTCTTGGTCTGGACAGATCATAAGAATCTGTCCTATCTGCGAACTGCCAAACGGTTGAACTCCAGGCAGGCACGGTGGTCTATATTTTTCAACCGATTTAATTTTGTGGTGTCCTATCGACCAGGTTCTAAGAATGTAAAGCCGGATGCCCTCTCCCGACAACAGGAATCGGCTGTGCAAGACGGCCAACCAGCCTCTATTCTTCCTCCCTCCTGTGTGCTGGGCGCTCTCTCCTGGCAGCTGGAGAGGGACATTAAGGCTGCCCAGGTTCAGGAGCCGGACCCGGGAGGAGGTCCTCCTAATAAACTGTTCGTCCCCAGCTCACTCAGGTCCCAGGTTCTCCAGTGGGCTCATGCTACGCAACTCACCTGCCACCCAGGAATCCGCAGGACTGGCTCTTTTCTGCGTCGCCATTTCTGGTGGCCCAGTATGACCAAGGACGTCCGGGACTATGTTTCAGGTTGTCTGGTTTGTGCCCAGAACAAGGTCAGTACGCACCCGCCTGCTGGACTATTACACCCACTGTCCATCCCGGGTCGGCCTTGGTCACACATTGCTCTGGACTTTGTTACCGGCCTACCTCCTTCTGCCGGGAGAACCGTTATTCTGACTGTTGTGGACCGTTTCTCTAAGGCCACTCATTTTGTGGCTCTAACCAAACTCCCCTCTGCTGCAGAGACGGCTAGATTGATGATAAAACATGTCTTCAGGCTGCATGGCATCCCCACCGACATGGTGTCGGATCGTGGTTCAGTTCATCTCACAAGTCTGGAAGGCGTTCTGTGGGGCTTTCGGGACTACTGCCAGCCTGTCTTCTGGTTTTCACCCACAGACTAATGGTCAGGCGGAACGGACAAACCAGGACTTGGAGGCCACTCTCTAGTGTATCTGTTCCCAACGCCAGACCTCCTGGAGCTACTTGTTGCCGTGGGTGGAGTATGCGCACAACTCCCTCACCTCATCCGCTTCTGGTATGTCCCCGTTTGAGTGCTCTCTGGGGTACCAACCCCCCCTGTTTCCCGAGCAGGAGACGGAGGTGGCCGTTCCGTCGGTTCAGCATCTATACCGCCGCTGTCGGCGTGTTTGGCTGGAGGCTCGGGCGGCCCTGTTGCGTTCAGGGGCTACCAACAAGAGGCTGGCTGATCGTCGACGCACTCCGGCACCTACTTACCTACCAGGCCAATCCGTCATGCTGTCCACCTCACACATCAAGCTTCGGACGGAATCCAAGAAGCTGTCCCCCAAGTACATCGGTCCTTTCGAGATCCTGAAGGTCATCAATCCTGTGGCGGTCAGGCTGCGCTTGCCCAGGTCCTTGCGCATCCACCCGGTCTTCCATGTCTCTCAGCTGAAGCCGCATGTTACGTGTCCCCTGCAGCAGCCTTCCTCTCCGCCACCCCCTCCCCGCATCATTGATGGCCAGCCGGCCTACACTGTCCGTCGCCTGCTGGACGTTCGGCGACGGGGACGTGGCCTCCAGTATCTGGTGGACTGGCAGGGGTACGGGCCTGAGGAGAGGTCCTGGGAGCCTGCTTCGCGGATTCTGGATCCTGAGCTCATCAGGGACTTCAATTGGCGGCACCGGGACAGGCTTCCCCCTGCGCCAGGCGGCGCGCCTTGAGGGAGGGGTACTGTGGGGTTATGGACCCAGGACATTTGTTGGTTTTGTGTTTGGTGTCCACTTCCTGTTTTATTTTGTTGTTGGTTGTACTTCCTGTGTTTCTCCTGTTTTTTTCAGGTCTCTTTAGACTGCCCTCCTAGTGTGTGTTCTCTCCCTCCTTAATTGGCACACCTGTTTTCACTTACCTCATCTCCTCCTCCTGGTTATAAGTCTTCGTCTCCCCTGCACTGGTTGTCGGGTGGTTTTTGTACCTTCATGGATTTGTGTTCTGATTTCGAGTAATGATTCAAATAAATGAAAGACTTTTCATTTATTAATACCGTCTGCTTCTGTGTTCGCACGTCAACCCTGACAGCGCCACACCTGAGTGGCTGGAATAGAATACAGGAACATGTGTGCAAAATATGGACTGGAAACCCCAAAGTCAAAATGGGAAACTCCTCAGAATGTGGTAGAGAATGAGAGAGCAAAGATCCTGCGGGACTTCCAGATACAGACGGACAAGATGGTAATGCCTATTAATTAATGAATCTCAGCTCAAAAGTGAAAAGTCTAGAAGGCTCGCAGTATTAAAAAAAAAAACACAAGACGATCTGGCGACTAGTGGAAGGAGCACGCAGCCTAAAGACGGAGGGTGAGACAATTTAGCACAGGTGCACAAATCAAGTGGACAGGAGAGCGTGGTGGGAATGAGGAAAGAAGACAACAGAAGGTAAACAACAAAAAACGGGAGCACAACTACACCCACGAACCCAAGCTCCCACATCCACGGCAATTTTAATTTCTTATAACAACACTTCTTCGGGCACTATCCCGCTTATAACATGGTCACTTACAAAAGAAATAAATATTCAGTCCAATTTTTAGTACTTTATTCTTTTGATTTTTTTCGGTTTAGATTGATTTTTCGCAAAAGGCTGACTATCTGATATGTAATGTGGCCCGGTGTCACGATAACACGAGAACGCGGCAGCGACCTAGACTGCAGAGGCAAATGAAAGCGACATATATAGCTGATCGTCACGATAGGTTCAATAAAGTATCAGTTCAGAGAGAATGTTCACCTCTTATCCTTTTTTTTTGTCCAGAAGATGAAACTAAAAGTTTGTTTTAAAAAAGCCTGAACGTATAGAACACCATGACCGGAACATCTTTTTTAGACGTGTGTCCACATCAAGCAGCCAATCAGAAAAGAATATTCACCCGGACCATTTAAAGTGCAGAAACACCATGTTGCTTTCTTATAGCTGTATATCAGCATCTTTGTTTTCTTGGAGTAATACTGCAGACATAAAAGTCTTTACAGTTCTGATTATCTTACTGTTGATGTGTTTTCTGCACACAAATTAAACCTTTGAGTTAACATTTTTTTAATTTAAACATTTCAGACAATTACAGGAAGGAAAAATGTTCTCTGTGGTCTGTTTTTGTTCAAGAACCGCATATTGTTTAAAATATATCTAGTAAAACATTGTGATTAATCGTGATTAATCACAACCCAAAAGTGTGATTAATCAGATTTTTTTTTTATCAATTAACAGCACAAATATGTTAAAAAAATATATTCCTTCATTTCTTTCTTTCTCTGTATTTACTTAATCTAGGATTTTCTTGTAGCTTGCGTGGTTTTCTGAAAGAGGGGACCCTAAGGTAAATCCATGCCAAATTTATACACATAGAGAGAGGTATTTTTAAAGTTCCTCTTACATGTGTTGTACTTTCTCTGTTGCTTGGATACTGTAGAAACCATAAGAATCAGATCTTTGTGCGTTTAGGCTGTTTCATGGGCGCCAACTTTTTTATTTATTTTCATGTCAAAAGTTATTGAAGTTTAAATGCAGCTTTTCCTGAAGGCCAAGATATATCTAAATCTGAGAAAACAGATACATTTCAGCAGCAAGCACAAATATGTTCAAAGCTGTTCTAATGTTTATCCGGAAAAGTAAACACAGAGATAATATTAGGTATGCTTTTGCATGTTGGATGTCAAAGTAATGCGAAAATGGACTTCAAAACAGGGTATGACTGTTTTCATGTAGCATAGCCTGTGTTGAGATAAGATGAGGTTTTATTGGCAAATAGCCTTGGTTCATTTAGGTTCATCAAAACAAGTCCACAAACACAGATCTGATCGGTTATTTTGGCAACTTCAACAATAACTGTGCTCCCTCCTGGTTTGTGGGTCCACATATCATTCTCATTGTATGGTTTGTGCCTCTGATAAGACATCAGAGAGTTTTTTTGTTGGTGGTGTCGCTGAATTCCTGGCAGTGGACGTGCCTCTATAACTGTGGTTGAGATGCCAGAGGTCACTAAAAAGATCACAGGCGGATGATGCAAAGCTAAAAACAACACAGATTCTGGTGGGAAAAAAATAAATCAAAGAATCGACTCAATCCCATTTTGTTTCCAAGATGTTCATTTGTAGAGGCTAAAATCTACATTTGTTTCATAAGTGCAGAAGTTTAAAAAAACAAAATTTGTGGAAATGTTTCAACATTTTTAAGTGTCTGAGCATCACTTTGAAATGTAGAGATCTATTCTATAAATACCACTGATGGGAGCAGTTTTTGTATCTATGTTGGAATTAACAACAAAACAACAACAATGATACGCTTTCTGTGTGGGTAGTTTAAGGAAATTACACTGTCATAATTGGAATGAAGACTCAAGCTACAGCCCATCGGTTTGGCTTAATGGGTGCGCCCTCGACTCATGCCAACAATGACGCACCTTGTAGATGGACCAATAACTCAATTTGTTTTGCTTCCCAACGTCTTTCTAACATTAAGTGAAAGGGATTTTACTCTAAGACAGTATTATTCAAGTAGAAGTAAAGAGTAGTCATTTAACATTTTTAATTTACAGTCTCAAAATTGTGGAATCAGAATAAAACCCAATAGCATAATCATGAAGGTGTAAGTACTGGTTTTAGTCTCAGATACTAAAGTTAAAATTTAATGATTACAAATAGACAAATAGTACTTTTTCTTTACATTCTGTTTCTACTGCTGCGTTCATTCTGGTTTTACAGTCAATCCTATCTTTTTTAATGGAATTTTACCATTTACAAATATGGTAAATGGCGTATACTTATATAGCACTTCACTACCTTTTTGAAGGCCCAGAGCACTTTACAGTCACAGCCCCATTCACACACGCACACACACATCCAGACACCTAGCCACTGATGCCAACCTTGAACTACCAGGAGGAATTTGGGGTTCACTTTGACACACGGGGCGCGCTGGGTGGGAACCAAACTTACAATCTTCCAACAAGAGGTCGACCGCTACACCTCTAAAACCATAGCAGCTCCCAGATATTGTCCAAATGCTATTGCTAATCATTGAAAGTACAAATGTATATAAAAATCAGACAAATTAAGCGAATTGTAACTGAGTAAAAGTACTTTACTTTTTATTTTGAGTTGAGTAGAGTAATGATTAATGTCCAGTAAAACAACATTTAAGTTCCTTCCATAAAGGCAGCTTTGTATATAAAATTCCATACTATGGGCACACTCGTTGATTGTATTTACCAATTTTTCAAGTGATAAGGATATTGATATTTTAAATTTTATATTTTTATAATGATATTTTTTGAGCATGTACTTTAAAAAGTAAAAAAAAAAAAAAAGTTGAAATACAAGAAATATCCAAAACGATAACCAAGTTTCTTACCACACTCAGTCCACCCACTACTATGTGTTTCTGTCCTGTTTGCTCTCTAATGAGCACACACACATTCAGTTTGAGATACCCATACGCGCACATATAACTACACATTTAATTATATGATGATTATATATATGTAATTATACTCATGGAAACATAGCACACACATTTGTCCTGTATAAACACTCATTTGGTTCTAATTAAAACTTAACACACCCAAGTGCACCCCCACACGATTCAAATATATATATTTATAAATATTAACAGATATATCACTGTTTATTTATATTTTGTACGTGCACATATCTATTCATATTCACATTTCTATATTTGCTCTGCTTTATGTTTGAGGAGTAAACTGGTTCTGTTTAAAAAAGAAATTGTTTTTTGTTGGTGTGAGCCTTGTGTTTACTAAATGGACTTTTCTCCCATAAACGATATTTTTCCTCTCTTTTAATGAATACCTTTTGTATAATTGTTAGTAGTAAATTGTTTTCTGCTTTAAATATTATTTCAGTTTGAGTTATTTTGACTGTTGTTGACTTGTGATCAAGGTAACTTACTTTGTGAATAATTTTTACAGTAATGAAAGTGACTCTAAGGTTGACTTATTGTTATTCCCCCAAACTTCTATGCGCTAAGAAAACTATAGTCAAATCATTTTACAGAATAAAGCGTGGAAAGATTTGAATAAATGATGCCACGCAAACCCCCTACTCTTGCTTCATGAAAGGTTAAAAGAATTCTAAGACCACGGTTTTCATTTGGTTCTTCCTCTGTGCCTTAAGGCTGCCGAGTGAGTCTCTCAGCAGGGGCTAAAATACCTGTCCCAACCCCTTTCCTGATGCCCCCCCACTACTCCCTACCATAAAATCACACCCATTACTCACAGAAGGTGTGCGTCTCAAGTTACTCCTGGGTGTTGAGGACACGACCGCCTCGTTGTTACAGTTGGTAAAATGTGAACAATGCTTTTTTGATTGAACTAGGTTGGGCTGTCATTAGCTTCCCCCATGGGGCGCTCAGCCTCCTTCGAGGGCAACCACATGTGACCATATTTGTGTCTCCTATTTCAGTTCATGCTCTTGAATTTTCTTCCAATTCCAATCTCTTAAACAGTCAATTCAAGGCTTTTTCTTCTTCACTAAACCAGAATTGTTTAGATGAGCTGTAAAAAAATATGACTCGATCATCGACAAATTGTAGAAACAAATTGTTGGAAATGTAGGGGATTTTTTAATGGTTTTTTACAGTAGTCTTTATCTGCACAACCTTGAACAGGTTCTCTTTCATGAGTTTGAAGGGGAAAAGAAAACATCTCATCCTTTCATGCAATACCTGTGCTTCGGAGGGATGCTGTGTGAAACTCAGCAGGGATGTGTAATTCCTCTCCAGTCTCCTTTCTGCAGTCTTGGCTATTTACAAATGACCAGTGGCTGAATTCAGGTGTTTAGCTCAAGATGTGTCCCTAAACTTTACCGACTCAGATTCAGCTTAGTTTGATGATGGTCGACAACCTATTGATACATTTACAATTCATTTTTTTTCCTAAAATACAACATTGATTGATTTTAATAAACAAACACATATCTCTAGTAATGGTGTGATCCTTGTTCGCTGTGTGTGCCATCACTTGCACGGGCACGTTTTGGTGCACGTGTGCAACTGTTTCATCATCCATTGCTCACCTGTCACCTAACCGGTCTCAGGCAGAGAACCAGGGCTCACAATGTGGAATGTCTGTTGCCATTTAAGCTCCATTACTACCTGCTGCTGCCCTATTCTCCCTGCCCTCTATTGCCTGGGGTTTGTATTGGATAAGAGCCGTAAAGCTCTGCGTTTCATGGGGCTGGGCAGGGTGTAATTGGAGGGAGGCAGGCCCCCTTATTCCCGTCACTGTGGGGGGCTACAATCACAGGCTTGCCCTAGCCTTTGGGTCGCCCCACCAGGTGCTAAAGAGGGTGTAAAGAGGGAACTGCAGGGGACAATATCAAACACCTTTGGAGTCCCTGGATAACAGCAAATAACCCTGCAGGAAAGGGAGCACACGAAGAGCACATGTTTATTCCATTCAACAAAGAGATGGATGGATAGATATAGATTTTATGATTGCTCTCAGTTCTAAGCTCCAAATAAAGTAAAAGGAGAGGCTATAGTTGTGGCTCAACACAAAGCATTTGTCATACAGAATTGTTTGTCAAACCTGTTGCATACTCTTCCTGTTTTTATGTGTTAAAACATCACAGACCCGTGTGTTTGGACAAGTCATTTAATTACATTTCTGCATTCTTAGGGGCATGTCTTTTGGGTTAGCAGGTGGGTCATATTTGGTTCATTCATTGTACCCAAAATTAGGCTTCATTCGCCCTGCCCTAAAATAGGTAAGAGTTTAGTATAGGTATGTGCTTTACAGGCATATTGAGTCTAGAAAATATTTTTTTTCCGTCTTCTTGAATCAAAAAGCTTACAAAATGTGAACATTTTTGAAGGGCTAGACCTGTAAAACTAAACAGGTTGAAACTTTTATTTTCAGGATGAGCAGAATTTCTTCAACATGGATGTGACAATAGGAATGCAGGAGAATGGGCAAGCGGTGATGCATTATGCAACAACCAGTTCAATAGGATTTTGAATAAAAATTGCTGTGTACTTTCTCATCAATGGATAACTTCAACTAGCAAGCACAGACAATAAGATAATAATCTTAATAAGGGTTATAGATTATTAACCTGCAGTCAGTCAGAAATAATAAACAACACTCATGTCCTCAAATATTTACTTTAAGTAAGTTTTAGCCAAACATTCACCAACAGCTCCTTCTGAATCTGTATATACAAATGAATTGTGAATACAAGTTAACACCATCAATTCAGCATAAAAAAAAAAAAAAACTGTGAAAAATTGAAAAGCCCTTCATTGAACTTTTTTAATGCACAGCTGTTTAGTGCATTCATTAGCACAAACTGTGCAAAAGTAAATTAACCACCAGAAGATGAATGCAGTACGAAACCTTTGACCAGACATGCCCTGTCGCTGTGTTCTTGCTATGCATGACCTGATGCGTCAGTAGAGCTAAACCAGCCTAAACTTGCCCTTCTGCATTCAGCATAAAATCAGTCCTGCTGCTAATATTCGCACGCCCGCTGATGACAAAGACGTTACAAATCAGGATGTGTCAGCCAGCATGTCATTAAGAACAAAAGCAGCACAAATTCAAAGACCCTACGCTGATCGTAGTCTTTCATGAGCAGATCATCTGCTTGTTAAAAGGAATTCTAGTACTAAGTTAACAGTGTATGAGAAACGTTGTATACGAGGAAGTGTCAATGTGAGAGGGCAGGGTCATGTTTGTGTTTCTAAGGAAGCTTGTTGACATTCAAAAGTGTGTGGGAAAACCTTTAAGCATGTGTGTTTACTTTTGTTAGGATTCAATAGAGGGCAATGGACACTATTTTAATTTTGAGCTTTTGTTTTCCAATTTTTGTGAGAATGTGTGAATCAGAGTGCATGTGCATGAGTGTTTCTGTTATTGTGTAGAGAAACATTCATTTTTATGGAGGCAGTGACGTGGAAGTTGAAAGCCCAGATCCGGAGTCCGTTGGGGAATGTTGTATTAGTACAAAAAACCCAACAGAAGCCATCTGTCAGGTTTTTCTACAAACACATACAGTAATATTCTTTAGATTGTGTCAAGGGCCAGGTGGCAATGGCCACATCACCTGTAGGTCAGGATTTGGCAGTTATTCATCCACCTTTATAGCTTTGTTCGCATCGGCCTTGGCAATGCTCGTTCAAGCAACCACTTCAAAAGAAAAGTGTATGTAAACACGCGTCTATGTGCTTTTCGGGCTTCCACATTTAAAGCTCTTGTGGTTACGTAAGTTTTTAAGACTGTTTTACATACAAAACGTATTACAAAATTGACTACGCAGGAGAAATTAATGATTGCGGTTTGTGCTTGGACAGAATTATATGCCAAAAAATCTTTTGTACACGAGAATAGAGCTTTGAAAGAAAAAGGCTGGAGAAAGATTCGTGAGATTTGCACCACAATGACATTTTGCAACAAGTTTCTTCTAACTTTAGGTGCCGGACATGCGCATGTGTGTCACATGCCCGGTGTGAATGGGACATCGGACATTCAGCAAGGGCTCCTGGTCTGCAACTGAACCTGAGTTTTGTACATTTTTATGCTGAGATTTTTATAGAGGTACTCAAAAAGTCGAACACCATGAAAGAAGACAGAATTCAATCCACTTTTATGCACCTTTTGTTCCCTGTTTTTTAGCTTTTCAAAAAGTACCAAATATTGCAGTTCCTCAAATGACCATAGGAGCCGATTTCAAAAGAGAGCAATTTTTATTGACCCCATGGTAAAAAAATACCACTTTGCATTCAAAATGAACCTATGAATGGTAAAAGGCAAATACTAATATAATGCTTTACCACTTTCTAAGAAGGCTCAAAGTGATTTAGAGTCCCATACACCCATGCTCACATACGTTCACACACTGAGGGCGGCTCCACTGGTGCCAACCTATAAGCACCAGGAGCAATGTGGGGTTCAGTGTCTTGCCCAAGGACACTTCAAAACACGGGCAGGCATGGAACCAAGCTTGCAATCTTCTGATCAAAGTTCAACCCCTCCAGCTCTGCACCACGGCTGCCCCATGTCGAAATGGTTTCACTGTCTGTTTCTCTGTCTTTTTATTCATGACAACTATAGGGATTTTATCCGAGGTCTAAGTTTCCCATTAATACGTTTCTGATTGGCAGATAGATATACCCACCTATCCACAAAATTCTGACTGAACTAATTCTCGACAGTTTTTGTAACGCTGTTGAGGTGAACGTAGCAAAGATTGATTAATGTGCCTGATCACTTTAGAGTTTTTTTGGCTCATATGTCCATGGGTGATATCAGAGATAGTCTATTTTGTAAAGAAATATCTACAACATGCCACAAAACTCGCCCTTCTCCATTTTATCATCCAACAAACTGAGACCTGAACATAAAATTGTCAGTTTCAACATTTTTATTCATTTCCTGCGCTTTTACCACCCCATCCCATTTCTTCTTCCTTCCTTCATGACTGTTTCCTGTTTTACCTTTTTACAGCAAGTGACAACTGTGGCCTGAAAGAATCTATTTGGAAGCAACTCTAAGTCCAGTAACAGTATATACAGTCCCCAATTCATCCCCTGGTTTTACTGTTGTTGCCAAAGACTGCCTTGAAGTCCCTCAGGGGGTTTCCAGGATGCCATCCTCTGACCCTCCTAGCTACGTCAAGGAGGACAGTTCCAGTCAATTGCCAGTATCCGTGTAAGCCCAAATGATATTTACTGTCTTTTTCATGAGCTAAAATCTAAGGGAAGTTGCCCTTTCATCCATTGGTGAAACACCCTAAGCTTTGGGCCTCAAGTTGGTGGATGTACAAGTTGTCCAAGGCCTCCCACCTCAGTCTGACTTCACCTTTAAAGAAGATCAGTTCCAAAGCTAAAACCCTTCATGATTCCACCTACTGTATATCAACCAGGAGCAACTTGGGCCTGGCAAAAAAAGGTCATATTATGCAAACACTACACTCCTTCACTTTTACTTGTGTTCAAATAAAAAAAAGGACAAAAATCAAGTGGAAAAAAGATAAACATGCAGTCAATGAGCAGTAACAGAGACGATTAAATAGTACAGTTTTGTCAGATTTATGACTGATTAAAGAATTGGAGAAATATTTTTGTTTGAAAAATTTTTTTTAGTTGTCCCTGAAGCAACTGATGGTTTAATCATCAGAATGTTGCGTCACACTTGCTTGTATAATCCACACTTTTTCCTGCTAGTATCGTTGTCATGTAATCGTGATGCAACTGCAAAGCAGCTACAATTGATGGATGCGTGCCTAAAACGCTCACTCGATGTAGAGCTTTCTGCATTAGATTCCAGCTTTTTTATCTCAAAACTTAGAAAAAGAGAAAAAGCTGAAGCATAATTCAATTTGACACCATCTTTTATTTCACTTCACAATGACTAAAAATAGCCAGGGACTACAACGAATGACAGAAGCAAACCTCTGAGCAAGTGCTTGACACACACCCCTTACTCAAAGCTATAATTACTTTGCCACCTTCGTTTAAATAGCTACCTCATTATGTTGAATGGTCACACTCAATTAAAATTCCACTTCCTTGAACAGTCGCTTAAAGTTACGTTATTCAATTAAATGGTCATTCATCTTGAATTGTTGCAGGATAGTCACGATTTTAGCACAGTTTCCAACAAATATAAGTTAAAAACTGCACTGCAGTCTGCAGACTGGCTAATCTAACAACACATCTATCTCCAGCTGGGCCGATTGGTGTTCCCACTGCGTTGGCTCTGCATTCTTCGGACATCCACACCCACACATGGGAGTAGGTACTCAGTCCACCTGTTTGATCATGTGCTAGAATGACAGTAATGACGGTGTTTAGTTCAAGCGAGTCAGCATTGCTTTATAAGAGCCAACAACTCTCAGGTATTTAGCTGCAGGGAATTGGATCGTGCAACTGAAACATGGCGAAAGGATTTTTGAGGTCACGATGGGAACATCTTGAGCATTGAGGGATCCAAATTAAAAAAGTAATGCTTTGAAAACTGGACCAATTTTTTTTTATTTGTCACCAATATTTCTGATTAAAGTTAGTAAACCTGCCCAAACCTGCTTTTTGCTGAATTCAAACGAAATAAAAATCTGTTTTGCATTAGAGGCAAAGGAATTCTTGATCAGGTTCCAAGGACAGTACTGTGAGGATTGGCTTCAGGCACCATGAACCTTTAACAAAATGTGAGAGACTGTAGAAAATAGGTGAATGGATGGATGCCAAGGACAGAAAGTATAAAAGTGGAAGAAGAACTTTGAGTTTCTGAATGTTCTTATTTTCCTTTGTTCTGTAGTTAAATTTAAACACAACATGTACAGTACTTACACAAATCATTGGGAATGTGCAGAACATACGTTTCAGTTTTCAAGGACAACAGATTGAAGGTCATCCGTTAGTTTAAATTGAATTGTCTGTACATGAAATGTGCTATACAAATAAACTTGCTTTGCCTTGCCTAAAGTAGAAAAAAAATTGACGGTGCACCTTATAATCCAATGTGCTGTATAGTGCTTAAAATACAGTAAGTTGTTTTCTTTTTCAGTAAGGTGTTGTTAGCTTAATTTTGATTAACCTTATTTTTAAACATCAAAATTTAGGACATTAGGAAACTAGTACTTAAAGCAGCATTTTTATCCTAATTCACATCGTTTTTCCTTTCTACAAAAACCTGAGCATCTGTCACATCAGACGCGGCACATTGCAGACTTAACAGGAACTAAATCATTTATTCTTCATCTTATCAGGCTAATGATATGATCCCTGTTGCATGAGTTTTTGAGTGTACCCCCCATGCTCTGGTTTTCTGAGTGAGAAACGTCATTCCCACACAGTTTTGTCTCCAGCATTTTCCTCAACCGTGGAGGTTGGATGTGAAGGGAAACCCCCCTGGAATCCCCACTTTCTGTGTGGCCTATGAACCCCACTTTAAGATATCTTGTTGTGCCTATCTCAGAGTTTTAGAAGTAAAAATAAATATATGTCTTAAAAAAAAAGTTTGAGTAGACACACAAAAACTGGAAATCCTAAATTTGATCTTTTACCAATATGCAGTTCTTACATTTCTACTACAGGTGAACACAGACAGTCAGTGACTAGGAACGTCTAGGGCTAGACCACAAACTAGCCCCCAATGGCCCCTGTTTGACAATTTTGGGCTAACTGATGGAGACAAGCCAAAGAGGGGGAAGGAGACTGGATCTCCTTTGGAAGCACTGTAGCTGTTTAAGTGTATGTTTGTCTGTGTGTGTTTCCTTACCTCAAAGGAGGAAATGCTAGTCCTCCAGAGACTACAGCATCATTAGCACGAGGACGGAAACTGAACAGTTGGCTTTCCTAACTTCCCACTTGTAGGAGAAATTGCACCCAGGGCCTCAAAGTCTACAAGTCAGATTGATTTTGAGATACAAAAAGTAGTGAACTAAATACAAAACTTTATATTTTGTGGTTTACATTCATTTGCAATAACAAGCAACTCAACTGACTTCTAGGCTTTGGTTTTACGGAAATGCCAATCAAGGGCACACAGTGTCACCACTCAAAGAACTAAAGTCATCAGTCTTTCAGATGCGCATTCCACAAGTGGTTGTTGTGTAAGTATGACGGTACGAGATGACGTCCCTGAATGAAAGGTGTGGGAAACAAGCATTTTGTGTGTTTGGTTTGGTTTTCTTGCTGTAACAGATAATCTAAAGTCATGATAACGATCAGTAAGTTAATTTTTTGCAAAAATTGAATCTCAAGAAAGTAAAAAGGCCCATGTTTCAAGAAAAAATATATTTTTGGTCTTGCAAGACAAGTAATCTTATTGAGAAAGGTTTTCATTCACAAAATAATTTTAGTTTATGACAATATGTCTTAGTGACTAGAACTTTTTACGTAAAAGAGAAATTCTTACAAGTTTGGTAAAACCTTTTTTCTTACCCCATTGGTAGATTTTTTTTTTTTCAAATTTAAAGAACATTTTTTAAAAGGAACATTGCAATTTTTTTTAGATGTAGATCGTATCAATGATGACATGTTTGGTTATTGGATACGTTTTTGCTCACAACATCATTAGCTTAGTGCTTAGGAAAAAAGCACCTTATTTACCCACTGTCTCAAATTTGATGCAAAATGTTTTAATATGGTACAAGTAGATTATAGAGAATTGTTTCTCAACATATTTTGCATTTTCAATACAGCAAGATGTCATTTAAAGAAATTAATAACAAAGCATGAGTTCAAGTGTTACGAGTTATGAGTTACCATCAAGTTTTGAAAATTAGCTAAACTTTTCCCACCAAAATTGTTTGAGATATCATGGAAGCAGCCATTTTGAAATAAGGGAAACCCCTTCTACTGCCTCTAGTGGAATGATGAATAACTGATACAGCCACTATGTTTCTAAAACAGAATGAAAAACAGCATCAATGTCTAAAGTAGGATGGCAGGATCCCTGGTAAGATTTTACAGCACATTGCTCAAAAAAGTAAGAACAAATTTCTCTAATAGATATGTTTTGTTGCTAAGTTACTTTGAAAATATTATCTTAGATAAGTTCATTTAATTTGTTCTTTCTGGACTATTTTCACTTATGTTTTGTTTTCTAAATCTTGTAAATAGTTTATGATTCTCTTTGGCTAACCCTTTGTGTCCCAACTTTTTGCAAGGATTCAGTTAACATCACTGCAACAGTTACCGTTTTGGTAATGCTTAGTGGGAATAAGTTCATACTTTTTGTTGCTTTGAATTAAATCCTATGTAGGAGACCAGGGACAGTTGTAACAATGGCAATTTCTCCAATCAGGAACAAGTAACCAGCCATCTAATTCACCCTGCACATGCTCAGTCGAGTCCCTTGTCTACACACGAAAAATAATTTTCTTGCAGTAAACACAGCTAAATTTGGAAGAAAAAATATAATTGATTAAATAATTGATTAATAATTAATTGGGAACTCTTGTATTCTTGTATACTCTTGTAACTTATGTATTTGAGTCAAATTAATATATATTTTTGAGTTTCTGTCAAATTGTGCTAGCCTAGCCTAACTAAAAACGTGCAACAGATGTTTGCAGTCTTTTACATTTCTAGAACACAAGCTCAACACGTTCCTTTCTGATCAAATAAACTGACAAAAAGTACTCAGATGTAACAGTCAGCCAGACTGTAACATAACCGGTAGAACAAGTATGAGCAAATTAGCATTTAAAAAATTGATTAAAGCAGAGAGACGTACAAATTTTCCTGCTCCTGCTTTGAGCTATGTGGAATCCCTCCAAAAAAATGTTCCTCATGAAGCAAAAGAACAAAAAGAAGAAAGAAAAACTCCGGCTTCCATGAACCAAGGCACATCTTGTTCGTTCCCTTGAGAAACCAGCCACAAACTGACTCTGTAATGTAAAAAGGAAGTGTTGATTCTTGCTGCAGAGAAACTTCAAAGGCCTCAAATAGGACCCTAATTTGCACAGAGAGATTTTCTATTAAGATGCTATTGCAGCAGTGGCACCACCGTAGCACTATCAGTCATCTCGGAAACCCCACATTTGGATTTCTGTAGTTCTTTCTTTAATAGTCGGGCCTCTGTTCCTTCATGTTTCACCGCTCAGCATCCTTTTTTTTCAGTTTTCTTTTTAATCCTCTGCTCTTTTGAGATGCACAGTTCACACAGCCCATGCTTCGCATACACAGTTCTCCACATCAAACAGGAAACACTGATTATACCAACAGTCAATTTGTTTGTCTTAAACGCTGATACCCATCTCCAAGTCATGTGTTATTCTAGTCAGGGCTTTCAAGTGTCCCATCAAACACCCCCTGATAGTCTTAGATGAGTTTCTGTCATGGTGTGTTTGACCAGAAATGTGAAAGTGCACAAAAAATGACTTTTTAGTTTGTCAATACCATGTCGGATGTCTTGTAAGCTTCCCCTCATTACTGTTGGACTGCCTGGTATAGCATGTTTGTATGTGCGCTTTTGCTCACTTGGTTTCACAGTCATTATGTCCATACAGACACTCATAAACATAATTGGCTGATAAGAAGAGGAGACGTGATGAGTTGACTTTCTTGCTTATGAAAACACACAAACGAACACGCACACACAAGACTGGGAACACTGTTGAAGGCTATCACAGACCATGTCATATACAAACAAAGAGCCAGATGACAATCTGGACAATAGGAAGTCCAGACAAATATGTTAATACCTGCACATCAGAGTGATTATCGCTCAGTTAGAAACGATAAGTGAAAGGAAGACAGCATTAGCATGTCAGTGACTCGACTGCTACGTTCATACCGCCCTGTGCAACGTGCATTCATGCATAACACACGTAAATGTGAGTTTTACGTGTTCAAAATTCTCACAGTCACACTAATTGCAATTAATAATTGTGGTTCGTGTCCAGGCATAATCATACAATACCAAGTATTTTATTTATCTGAAAGAAAAAGCGGCCCCTGCGACAGACTGGCGACCGGTCCAGGGGTGTACCCTGCCTTCGCCCATGAGTAGCTGGGTTAGGCTCCGGCAACCCCGTGACCCCGAAAGGGATAAAGCGGATTGGAAAATGAATGAATGAATGAATGAATGAAAGAAAAAGCCTGGAGCATGTCAAGCCTCTTCCAACAGTAGGTGGGAGACATGCGCTTGTAGTAGAGTTTATTGAACACTTATTGAACTCCAAAACATGAAATGAAGGGGAAAAGTTAACTTAGATCACAAAATCTTCAGTTTTACTCAAGTTGGTTGAAGCAAAAATGAATCCACCCTGCATCAATAACTATTATAAACCATTAACAGAACCATTAGTTCCAAAAACAGGGATCTTTGTCTCATCACTCCAGTAGTCTTCTTGTTTTTCAGCATGGGCCCTAGCAAATTCTAGATGTGTTTTTTTATGCATGGGCTTTAGGAGAGGCTTCCTTCGTGGACTATACCCATGCATGCCATTCCTCTTCAGTGTGCACCGTATGGTGTCACAGGAAACGGTCACACCAGTTTAGCTTTCTGCTGCTTTAGCTAACTGCAGTGAGCTCGCATGGCCCTTTTCTTCAGCCCTTCTCATCAGCAGACGCTCCTGTTGAGATGGTAACTTCCGTGGAGGGCCTGGATGCCTCTGTAAGATGATTGCACTTCCATCCTTCTTAAATGTTCGGATCACTTTTGCTACAGTATTTTGACTATTTGTTAAGCTTTACTTAAAAGCTTGTAGTCCTCACCTTTTTTTGTGTAAAGAAATTATTTCTTTTCTCAGATTTTGTGACATTTCTCCTCCTTGATGAGCCTTTTCTGACAGCATGAGATGGGAATTGTTAAGCAATACTCTTTTATAGTCACCTGTTCATTAGAATTTTGTAGTCTTAAGTGTGGCTTTTCTCTTAAGACTACACTTGGGGTGTACTCATTTTTGCAACATGGGCTTGAATGAATTAGTCGGGAAAATCACTTTTTTTGTGTGTGCAAATTAACAAATCTTGTTTGCAAAATATGGCTCACATTTGTGGGAGTATTTTGTAGTATAATATCTCATAGAAAATGTTGATTTCCTGAAAGGTTTCCTGAAAAATGTAGTGGGGTGTACCCATTTATGCTGAGCACTGTACATCCAAAAATATTAAAGAATGCTAACTGGGGCAATACTATGACTCAGCTGTAATAAAATCATGAAATCATAAAAACATGAGTGCACACATCCTGATGGCTTTCCTGCTTTCCTTCCAGCTTGATAAGATTAACATCATAAATGAGTGTGAAAGCATTTTAAACCATGACTTTTTATTTGCTGTGTCCATTTACCAACTGCTGCCCTTCAGTGGTGCCAGTGTGCACAGCAAGAGCAGTTTGTGAAGTCTGTGTTGTTTTTGCATGCAAACCACAGATATGGCAATAGTTAATTACCATAAACGAATGAAATCCCTCCTTCACCTGTTGGTTATTTCACAAAAAAAAGAAAAACACTAATCCTTTTCTCAGTCCTCTTCTTCCCTCTCTTCTCAAGTTTCAATCCCTTCCTCCACCCCCTTTCTCTCAGGGCTCAATGGCTACCAGCAGGTTAGATCATAACATTTCACTCATATCTATCTTCTGTAAGAGGATCTACACACACGCAGACGCGCGTGCGCACACAGCTTTTGTTTCCAACCCTGCTGAAAGGCTTTACAGAGGCCTTTCTTGTGTGTTTGCATGTGTGTGTGCTGCACCTTTGGGAAGCGTGATCAAAGCTAACAAGTCCTCTTTGCTGGATCTCATGGAAAGTGACACTCAAAGATAGATTTTTTTGATACAATTCTTAAAAAAAGACAAATTCAGTTAAAAATTGGTATAATGTATTTATACATATTGTAGCATGTGAATTTCTGCTTTAAAGTGTTGCAGATCCATTTTAACCATTGATGCCTATTGATGCAAAAATGCACCAAACAAATTCTGTTCCAAATGTACCTTTTTGTAGCATCTTCTTTATTTTTCAGAGTAGAACTCGTGATTTTTTTTCATAGTTTGGCCAGGGATGTGACTTACACTCAGAAGCAACTTATATCTGATTTTTGTATTTCTCCCTCTAAAACTAACAACCGCTAGCGGGCACTGTAGGTGTTTGTATCAGTATTTGCTACTGACAGCTACCAGAAAACAACTTTGCTGTCCACCGGGCGGATGGCTAGCACAGGGGGCTCATTCCCTTCATCTCCGTGGGCTCTGTGACAGGCTGGCGACCTGTCCAGGATGTATTCCGCCTTCACCCAACAGTAACTGTACAGTCTCTGGCAACCCCGCGGCCCCTGCAGCGGGTTAAGAAAATGAACAGGTGTTCAGGACAAAAATCCTCGCATCACACGGCCATATTTAATTCAATGTTCTAATCTTTGATGTAGTCACTAAAAACCGAAAGCTGAGTCCCTGGCGCCCGACACCAAAATCGCGTCTTTACAATGACCCAACATTGAAACATGACACCTGCACCGGCCGGTGTGAATACAGCCTAAGAAGTAAAAAGAAAATTTTTTGATGCAAAGAAAAAAAATAATCTCATCAAGAATGTTTGTTTTTTAAAAGTATTGGTGATGGGCCACTGGGAACTGCTGAAGTATCCTTATCTTCATCAACAATCTGCTCAAAAGCTCAATATGACCTCATTAGCTGAAGTAAACACAAACAGGATTGTTTTTTGGCAAATGTCTCAATCACAAGGTTGGAATCCAAGTACACTGCAAAAACTGAATTTTGAGAGTGAAAAAAACCTGTGCTTTAAAAAAAGTTATCTTATTTTTTTGTCTCGCAAGAACAATCAAGTTTTAATTTAAGAAAACGAGTCTTTGTGAGTTGAATGTTTTTCCTAAAATTAAGAATTCTTGGTGACCATATTTCTGACCTCATTGGCACTGTTTTTGGTGAAAATTTAAAGAATAAAATCATTTTTTTTAACTTTGAACACTGTTTTTGCAGTGTAAATGTAGTCACAGAAAAATATTGGTTTAGACAGAGTTACAAAACCATTTCTAAAGCTTTGGGATTTCAGGGAACCACAGGGAGCGTCAATATCCAATTGACAAACAGACCCAAACCTTCCCAGGAGCTGCTGGCCGACCAGTTTTACCAACAGAACTTTGCGAGGCTCCTGCTTCATCTGCGAAAAAAAGGATACAAAAAACAGAAAACACATGTCTAGGCACTTAAACTAGGATTATCTTACTATTAAAAAACTATTTTTCTTGAAACAAATGTCTTTTTACTCACTTTGGAAACAGGTTTCTATTCAATTTGATCAAAAATGTTTTAATATGTTTGACAAATATGGTACATTTTGTTTAAAAAAAATAAGTGGGGAAAACTTTTCAGAGCAGTACAGCACTGAGAATGGCCTTTTTGAATGTTGAAGGTAGTTATTTTCACCATCAATAGAAGCAGATATTTTCATGTTTGCGTCATTTAAACATTCCATTTATAGTTTTGTAAATAAAACATTTAAAGCATAAATGAAATGCTTTTTCCAGCAAGCTTATTTTTTGTGTCATGCAAAACATCGCCTTTGGCAACGTGGGTTCAAGCAACCACTTCCAATGGAAAGTCTCCGCGCGTTTCAGGGTTCCGCTCCTTAAAACTCTCGCGTTCATGTGCAGCTTTGCAAGTTTTTATGACTGTTTTTCGGCTCTACGTACAACATGCGCGGCCATTGAACGTGCGTAGCAAGTGAAACTAGGTGAAAGGTTGACCAATCGGGGACTCAAATTTAGTAGTCACGTATGGATGGCGTGCTTTGTAATTAATGGAAGCGCCAACTGTTTGGAGGAGAAATTTGTGTCCGACCAGAATTCTATGACACCAAGTCAATCAAATATCGGAATAAAACTGTGAGAGAAAAAACCTGGAGCAAGATTTGCCCCGTTTCCACATTCCACATCCACCAAGCCTGTAGGTGATGAACTTGTGCTAGCATCTGGTAGCGACAGTCCAGTGTAAATACCATATGCAAAACGCGCATTCTTGAACGCATGTCACAGGCCTTGTGTGAACGCAAGAGGTCCACCCCTGTCGGTGTCCATCAAAATCAGTCAGGATGTCTAAAAATGTCTGCAGAGAAGTTCAAGGTCATGTTTTCAGAGATACTGCTGTGGAAAAACGGCATGATTTCAATAAAAACACTCGTGCAGCCGACAGTTTCATGACAGGGGGATGCAAAAGACAACATCTAAAAATACATGACTCGGTTTTTTTTTAACTGGATTTTTGTTTCCATTTTCCTCCCGCAGGTTCTTTGTTGGGTCCGTAGTGGTCACTTTAATGGAGTGAACGCCATCTGATAACCTTTTACAGGAATAAAATCCATCTGACTTTGAATCGCTTCAGCTGGGCCTCCTGGACTGTTTTGCATTGTTCCACTGATGCCTGAAACAACAAAATAGTAAGTCTGTCTATTTAAAGTAGCACTGATTAAAGGGCAGGGCAGAAACCTTTCCTTTATTCATCTTTAAGTCACACGAGTTGATGAGGATCTTTGTTTTTGACAGATGATACACAACTGAATGAATGTTGTGTTTGGAGATTAAAAACATCATCAATCTAGTATTTCTGCTCTAAGAAGTGGAATGAATTGACATCAAAAAATAAATTTAAAAATCTCATCTTTTTGCTACTTTGAGTGTCGGTAATGAACCCCTTATCTCCTATTACTTATGCTTCAAACGTAGCTGTATTTAGCTTCTACTTAAAAGGAAAAACACAAATATTTCTGTTTTCATAGCTAAAAATAAAATCAGACGACGAGGGTTTAAACAATGACAGAAACTTAAAAAGACATTAAAACGGTTTCTAATTAATGTCAAAAACTCATGGCCTACAAAATATTGGTGTTTACTTCCTTAACATTTCCAATTTTCTAGATTTAACTTGATGTCATCATTCATGTCATATTTGACAGCAATTTGTCAGACTTTCTTCCATGTTTAGACCTTATTCAGACGTACTTTCAGGTCATTTCGGTACTGCATCTTCCAAAAACAAAGCTGTTGCCCCTGGAAGAAAAGGCATTTCTAAGGTAATTACATCCCTTTTCCCAGGTTGGGAACGTGTTGATGCAGGGAGAATCTGTGAGCAGAGGCAGACACTTCCTGATCAAATCATTTCAGTCATCAGTGTCAACACAAATTATTACCTCGCCAGTAATTAATGGTATTTCATTCCCCCACTCACACACACACTTCCAGGTGTTTGCCTCACCGTGTCAGTTCGGCTCAACTTTGACATGTCTTTTCCACAAAGACATCTGGCTTAAAATTAGCACCAAAAAGCAAAAAAAAAAAAAACAGGAAAATGTGAGGAGGGAAAAATCAGAGGAGTATCATCTATTTGTGTGCAACTTAAACAACAAAAGAAAATAACCACCAAAGGAAAACCCTTTCTAAAAACGAGCTATTATTTAGAGCAACAAAAGCTTTTGTTTCTCACAAAGCAGAAGTCTTCCTAAACAGAGAAAACTATCCCTGCGAAAGCTCTGGCTGGCAGTATCAAATATGCATTTAACTCCGCATGTCGAACCCTCTGTCATTGGATCCTGTGGAGAAATCACTAAATTACACCACAATGGCCGCGGATTCATCTCATTCACACAGGCCACATGAAAAGAGACGCAGAGAAAGAGGGAAGTCTGACTTCCATGGCTCAGGCTGGCCAGACAAAAGGCTCTGGAACAGCGCTGCCTCGGGATAGAAATCATATGACACTGGTGCACAGGAAGTCACCCAAACTGTCCTTTGTCTGGGACAACATCAAAATCTCTGCGATGGGGGAGTGAAAAAACGCTGGTAGGTAACGGAGGACACCGATTTAGTCATGTTTACGTTCAACGGTTTCCCTTTAAGAGACAAACAAAAAATCACTTTTTTACATATATATGTATATAGTGTCAGACTTTTGGGAGAAATTTGTGAACATAATAATTAAACAATAATGCTTTATTAGCTTGTGAAAGATATGAGGAATCTAGTATATCTGCCTTTAGAAGCCCCCGGTGTATATTCCAAAAGTTTGTCAGCTGACCTGGCGTTTACTCTTGTAAACGATTGAGATAGACGCCAGTTGGAAACAAGCTTTTATTTTATCACAGACAGATCGGTGATGATAGCAACTTCAGTGTACTGTTCTTGTACTGTTACAATGACAATGAAGACTTCTGATTCTAATGGGTTCATTTTGCGGTTAAATTTGGTCCCAATACCAGATGAACTTTTCAAGATGTATTGAAATAATGAAAAAATTTATATTCTGTTCCAATTAGCACCGGCTGAGAACGTTTCTTTTCTCTTTAAAGCATCATCAATCACCGTATCGAAAAGTCCTTTTCACTTTCATGTGGATTTTTTTTCCTGGAGACCTTTCCATCTTTGCTCAAAAATCCATGATCAAACCAGTTCTTCTGATTTATCGCTCATTTTCACCTCCACCAGGAAATTGTTCACTTGTTGTTCCTTTTTCTACAGCCGTCTTCTCACTATAACCCATCAGATCTGGTTGCGCCATTCTCTGATACGTTTATTATCCACGATGAAGATGGGCGGATCTCTTGGTGACCGGTGTCTAACAGTAAGAAGCACCTGTTAAACCCGGCAGATATTGGAAACCGGTGTCAATTAGAGGCAGAACACAACTGGAAGAGATACGGTAAAGTAGCACAACAAATAAACAATTATTAAGCCAAACATAGCATGAAGAACATGCTAACAAGTCAAATAAACTAAATAAAATATATAATAAAAATAAACTCTTTATATCACTTTGATCACTAAATGTGTTGAATTTGTCATCCTCTATCACTTTGAACAATACTACCAAGCTCAGTGCAAAGCTGCGTTCACACTGGGCATGTGATGCACATTCAAGATCATGCACTAAATCACACGTTTAGCCCATGGTGTTCACGCTGCACAAGCAGGGAGAAATGTCTTCTTTTCCTACTGTTTACTAGCACATGTCCACCATCTACAGTTGGAAGAGGCTTGGTATGAAATGTCGAAGTGGCGCAAATCTCTCAAGTCTTTCTCCAGGCTTTTTCTTTCACAGCTTTATTCCGATATATGAAAGACTTGGTGTCGTATAATTCCAGGTACAAACCACAATTATGAATTTCTGATCCACGATTAACTTTCAACCGGTTGGCACTTCAGTGAATTAAAAGGGACACTGTCCATACATCACTACCAAATCCAGTCCCTGATTGGTCAAAGTTTGACCTGGTTTAACTTGCAACGTGTGATCAATGGCAGCGCGTTTTGTACGAAGAGCCCAAAAAGGATGTACAAACTTGTGTAACTATGGCTTGCTCTTCCATGTTTTGTATAGAAGGCTACCATGCGTCACTACGAAATCCGCGTCCTCGTTTGGTCAAAGTTTGACTGGTTTAACATTTGATGTAAAATTGCCACGCATTTTGTAAGCAGAGCCTGAAAACTGACTTGAAAACTTGTGTAGCTAGAACGTGAGAATTTTCAACGCAGAAGCCTGAAATGCACATTTACATGAACTTTGCATCGGACGTGGTCACGTAAACGCACGTTGCCAAGGGCGGTGTGAACATAGCTTGAAAAAGTGAGTGGCGCTTCTTCTTCTGTGTTTCCTTAAATAGCAAAAACTAATAACACACCTACAGTGCCCTCTAGTGGGCACTGCGATTTAAAAAAAAATCACATACAAGTTGCACCTCTGGACAAACTATGCAAAAAACAGCAACTTATACTCCAACAAATATAGCAATTCAATTTAAACAGCCCTCTAGTTGTGTTATGTCTGTTTTAAATCTGGTTTCATGCAACACAACTACTAAGAATAACAAATGCAACAACACACAAAGTGGTTTTTGTACATTGTTGTCCAAAAAGTTATAGGTCAAAAGGCATGCTGGCTGTATGAATTGAACAGGAAAAAAAAAGCTGAACCAAAAGGGTTTCTGAGGACTCCACAGACATTCAAATGAGGACAAGTGTGCAGAGCGAGTTATGGGAGCACCAAACATCTGTACGTTTCTAACAGCCTTCCCTCCCCTCTGATTAGGAATGCATCTTGAGCAGGTGATTACAGTCAGAGTGGTGTGCAGCCCTGCAAGCGCCAGCCTGAGGCCACACAGCTTTCATCTATTCAGCTGCATGACTCCCACAGACAGCCGGCTCTGCTCTGGCCTCTCCACACCCCCCCACAGATGACCCCTTATATCCTACATCCAAAACTATGAAAAGGTACAAGTTCTATTTTAGCTGGTGACTTTCAACTCCATTCACTGTCAACAGAAGGTTTTACAGATCAAATGTGACTGAACGTGGTCTTTTGTGTTGCTGTTAATGCTGCTTTAGAGTAGCAGACGCACAACTGTAGGATTGTCAGATTGAATGATTGTGTCTTCGACGGTGTGCATCTAGAAACCAGGCCTCATCAAGAGCTCCTGAGATACAGATAAGGTTCTGATTAGCATCTACAAAACAAGCTGTCAGTCCTATTTGAGCTCTTTTGAATTGCTAAGACACAGAAAACTCACAGAAACCACCAAAGCACCACTGGAATCACAGGAAGAAATTGTTGAGACAGCTAAAAATGGAAAGAAACTAGCATTTAGAATGAAAAGAAGACAACTTTTTAAAAAATCCTATTTGAAGATGAACTATCCAACCACAAAAAAATAAGCTATTTTCATGATAGTGTTGACATTTTTTCAACTTTTGCCAAAGTTCTAATATGCATTTCTTTTTCCAAGAGCCAACACATTTCAGTTCATGTTTCACTTTGTCTTTAATCTGCTCCTAGAAACATGTTGGAAGCATCCAGAGCTCTTGTTTAAAGATCGCCCAAGGCAAGACACTGAATATCACCAAGTCAGGTGACCACAACCTCTGTAACCTCCAGATGGGGCAAGAGGGGGAGGAGTCATGTCATGAAAGCTTTAGGCCCACGGCTCCTGCGGAATCTGTGAGCACTGTGCGCACGGCCGGACTGCAATCCGTGTCTGCAGTAATCCTCCTCTAACTGAGCATTGTTTCTCTGTTTGCTCGAGTGCGAGCGCTTTGTTTACCCGTCTGTGGGTAGAAACAAAAACGGCTAAACTGGACGCTTCCCCTTTGACAAACTGACACCTTAGATATGCACTAGAACGTGGATTAGCTTCTGTCAGTTACAGGTGTTACAATCTGATTACTGCGGGATCATCAACAGACGGGAGTTAGGAGGGGCTCTACAGAAGAGTGGAGGTGTCGACTGCTCTGACAGATAACCAGAAACTACATTTATGACGTCGCTCTTGCCCCCACACAATCTGAAGTTAAAGAAAAAAACCTAGAGATGGACAAACAGATTGACAGCCTCAACAATAATCCTGCTTGTGCCCACAATGCGGCTGTCTGAACCTGAAATCAAGGAACATCTGCGGCAGGTTTAGAAAACGGAAGTTGGTGGCAGAAACTTAAACATTTAATAAATAATCTTAGCCATGACAAACCCCACTGAGAACCCAAAAAAGGTGACAAAGCAGATGACCTGACAATGAAGAACTGAAAGCCAGAGACTTAAATACACCGAGGAGCATTAACACAAATCAAGACAGCTGTGGATAATTATCAACCTAAATCTGGTGGGAGTGAGAAGGAAAACAGCAGAAAGAACACGACCCAAACCAAACAGAAGCACTCAATCCTCACATTAATCCTGCTGTAAAAAAAAGTCAGCCTTGACTGCAAAAAGTTAAAAAACAGACATTACATCAATGAATCCTAGTTCTTTATTTTTAGAGGCATTTTGTACAAGTTTTTGAGATATTCTGTCTTTTTCCTGGCTGATATTTAACAACATTAAATATTTACCCCATATAACCATTCATAGTATTTTTGATACATGCATGTTTGAGATCCCTATCACTTTCCTTAAAAACCCATTGAACAGAACTTGGTCCATGTTTCATGGCCTGTAATTCATCATCAGTCCACTAGGGGTAGTAGAAGGGCTTTTCTTGGTCATTTCAAAAAGGCTGCTTCCATAAATTCTCCAAAAGTTGAGCAAATTTTCATGGTGAGAATAAGTCATCTATTGTTATTTATTTTTAATGACCACGCACTGGGTTGAAAAAAAAAATCAAAATTTTAAAATAATTAATGCTTTTGAATGAAAACACACCAAGTTAAAAATGTGTGAATCAAATTTGAGACAGTGGGTATATAATGTGTTTATTTTACCTTTTTAAAATAACATTGTTGTGAGCAAAAACTTACCAAATCAGCCAACGTTTCATCACTGATAGTATCTATATCCCAAAAAAAATGCTAAATTTTTTAGGGATTTCATCAAAGGGTTTAAAAAACATTTTAGTTTGCATAAAGATTGAATTTACTTTAATTTTTTGTGTTGTGTTCTTAAATATATCGCAAGTTGAGGTTGACTAAAAACTTTTGTGGTGCACCTGATTTAGATTAGGCCTTTGCCAAAAGAAAACTGGCGAAGCACGGAGGTGGCTATATAGTAATGAGTAAATGTCTTTTATTAGTAGAGCCTGAAAATAGGTCAGTATTGCTCTATTTACTTTATTTAAAGTAAAATGTATCTATAATATCTATAAGACATGATACTGTACAAAAATTAAAGCTGTCGTGTTAATTAAACAAATATCTGAAGTCTGGGGATTGACTTCTGCTTGCTGTAATTTGATATTAAGTCAAAAACTGCAACTTTAGTTGCTTCAAACTGTGCGAGTCCTTATATTTTTGGGTGTCAGTGGTAATCCTGCTAATCTGCAATGGGTAAAATGAATAGGTAACTGTCAACATTTTCTCACTAAAATCTAATGCAAAGACTCTGACTAGAGTTGCGTTCACGAGTTGCAAAAACATGATTCTGAACCCTCTTGTCTTTTGTGCAATTTTTGGAGCAAAAGTGGGATGAAATTGTTACAGTTAACAATACTGACAGATGTTACGTTTCCTATTAGGCCAAAAAAAGATTTGTGTACATTTCTTTTCAGTTGGAATTACAAGTGGAATCCTCATTTTTGCTGTCAGCAGAAGTTTGTCTATCGCCTTCTGTTGATCTTTGCTTGAGCTCCTTGCTGATTATGGAAAGAACCAGCCAAACAAAACCTATCATTACCTTACAGTCAGGCTTTGGAAAAGGATTAGTTGTGCCCACAAACTGACATCCTTTTAGTTACCTTTCAAATGACCTTAGCCGGCCTTTTGGAGTGCGAGGGACAACAAAATAGACTCAGTTGCAAAGATACATTTTGAAAAATACTTAATAGTCTGCATTTGTGAATTTTTAGTGTTTTGTCCCATTTGGACCAATAAAGGTGCTCAAAAATGGAATATTTTAAAGGTGCTGGAAATGAGAACTAATCCAAATCCTGTTAGATTAGTGAAGAGTAAAGCTGACCAGCAACACGTGATGTGTTCTTTTTTTCTTTGGCCACACCTAAAATGTCAACAGTTTGTCTTAATTCCACAACAGACAGGAGTGATTAACGTGGATCGAGTCCTAATCAACCACGAACACGAGTCATGCTCCAGTTGAACAAATGATCAGGATGTGAGCACAACAGCACGTAGCCAGTCCTGTTGCTTTACATCTGCAGCCACGTGCAGAATTTATATTTATAAATGTATTTGTAAAAATCTCTCAGTTGATACCATCTTAACTTGCATTATACTGGCGGTATTGTGTTATATAATAAAGCGTTGCAGCTTTTTTAAAAAATTTTTTTATAAGCGAAACATCTTAAAATTTTGACGAACGTATTATCTGCACTACAAGGCACGCTTAAAGCCTCAATTATATTAAAAATGTCATTGCTCCTATAATCTGGAACGTGTTATAAATGCATGAATTCTTACTGATGTTGAAGCGATTCTGAGACGTACACAGGGCCCTGTCAAAGTGACTGTTTTTTTGGTACGAGTTGCAAACAAGGTTGGATGTTATTGTAAATACGTTGATGTGACCAAGGTGCAGCGGTGTCAGACTGTGTTTTTAAGTGTTACTAACAAGGTTGGAAGTTGCAAGTATTATGAGAATATGCTAACATGTATCAGTCAAACTGTTTTTTTAAACGTGTTACTTTTGAGGTTGGAAGTTGGCATAGTCCTAGTAACGTTTGCTTTAGCGGTGTCAGTCAGGTTTTTTTTTTTATGTCTTGTGTTACATGTATTGTGAGAACACTCATGCAGCTAACGCTAACCTGGCTGACTTGTAGTGTGTTACAAACAAGTTCTAGAGTTATTAATATGACTGACTAACAGACTTATCTCTGACTTTTGCCTCACTTAATGCCATGCGCTTAAATAAATGACATAAGTTTGATACATAGACCATTCATTGAAGTTGCGCCTTATAATCCGCCGCAGCTTGTCGTGCAGATAATACTGTAATTACTGTAAATACTGAAATTTAATAGAGAAATTCAATGGTTACAGAAATGAATGACGGCTTCACAAAAAACTATAAAGTTGAAAAAAATGTTTCCACTTTTTTTGCTTTTTGGTTCATAGTTAGACGTCCCCAACACACACACACACACACACACACACGCACACACATACACAAGTGTCCCAGCACAAATTTAACACCCCCTGCTAGCCTGGTATCTCATGTTGTCATCTCTCCCTTTCAAGTTACGGGGTTCTCTGGCCAGACCCCAACCTCTCCCACCTCTTTCCCCAGCATACACACACATGCACACACAGAGGAGCACTGTTCTACCCTGGGGGGATGGATCCAGATGAAAGGAGGGGTGGTTAGGGTTTACCAAAAGAGCAGAGAAACAGATGACCGAGGTGACCTCGCTCGTCATCTTCTATTTCAGTATCTCTGTGTCCTTCATCAACCAGCCTCTTCCTCCTTTTGAGGATGTCTATCTTCCTGACTGCATGATCCAGATTTACTGTAATGTTGAAAATTCTCCTCCACTTTCGTTGTTAGAATGTAAACTATTTCATTCTTCATGTACATTTTTTCAAGTGAAACGCTGAATGTTGTGACATCACAGCCAGTGAGTTTGCTGTCGAGTGCTGCCACCGTGTGGAAAGTCTCAGCACTGCAAGGCAGCACTTGACAGCAGAGTGGTTGAAAATGACTTTATTACTTGCAATTATTTTCAGTAAAGAGAAAAAATGCCCCCCAAAATATATGATGTAATCAAATTGGTGACTTCCTGTACCTGTGGGTGTTTTTTTTTAGGTGAAATAATACAATTTTACCACATATTTGTTCAAGGAGGGGGCTTAGAAATGTTTGTTCAAATTCAAAACACATTCAAAAGCTTTTACTATTATTTATTTGACCAAATGAACTGTAATGTAAACATGTATGCATTGGACGATATTTTTTTTACATAGAAGTGATGGGATGTTCATTCTGATAATGTTTCACACTGAGTTTGAAAGTCTGTTGGAAGCTCGTGCAGAATCCGGCTGGCTTGTATTGCACGCTCAGTCATTATATTTGTCTCAACAACCATTCGTGCTATACTACCTTTTAAACATGTTCTTGCTAATCCAAATATTTGTTTTCATATTTATTCAGTAGTAGTAGGGGTGACTTTCAACAAGCTCAATCCTGATCGGCGAGACCGGTTGCCATAGAAATTTTGACTCAGAGTGACTTGGACCAATCACTGCTAATTGACTTCATCTGGCGTCAAAACCAAGAAAAAATTGTGATTGACTATGGGTGACGTCACGCTCACTCAGTCCAGTTCTCATTCACAGTCAGTGATACTGAAATGAAGTCCTCAGTCTTCAGTTCTTTCCTTTTACAGGTGCAGGTGTAGTGCAGAAGAGTGGTTGGAGCAGTAAGCAAACTGGTCCAGCTGGAAAGTCGTGGGTCCGTTTGGAGACCGTTCACTTTGAAATCACCTCTTCATTGTAATGGGCGTGAGAGCAACAGTTCAATCGTCATCCAGGCAGGTTATGGTGGAGAGCCTGCTTGTTCAGATTCATTGCTGATGTTATATCTATAGCTTAGATCCTGCCTGAGGAAGTCACTGTCATTTTTACGCATTTTCCCTCGTAACCATGTTTTTGATCTGCTTTCACATGTTCCTGCAAATGTTTTGTCTTGAAAGACAAATAAAAATCTCTCTTTAATCCTTTGCTGACTCAACTAATAATTAATTACAATTAATCACAATCCAAATGTGTGATTAATCTGAATATATGATTTAATCCATTGACAGCACTGGTTAAAACTGGAGATTTATTATTTAAACAATTTTTGTATTTCAATAGAAGAGAAATATTAATACTTTTTAAAATTAAAATGAAAAAAATTAGCATAAAAATGTCTTTGTGTGTCACTGATATATTTTCTGTTGAATTCCAGTAAGCTCACATCAAACCATAACATCTCCACCACCATGCCTCACATTGTGTTCATTCCAAAATATTTTGTTTTTTGCAGACTAGTTAGACCAGAAAGACCAGTCACATCGTTTTGAGTTTTATTTGTTCAGTTTATTATTTTAGAAAAAGAATACTGACCAACAATCTATGCAAAGATTCAAGCATCAACTTCAGCCTGCAAGGAAACAGCGAGATAACTATCACTGACATGCCAGTGTGTGTTACACAATAAGTGGATCGTTGTGTTTATGTGTAGAAAAACACACAAAGCTTCTATCCTGCTGTGTTTAATTTCTTTTACAGGCATCTGACAGCGTTTACCAGGAGCGCTTGCTGAATGAGGTAGAAGGCTGGGCCTAATAAAGCCACACCTCGAGGCTTGGATTCAGATCTGAGCGCAAAGCAGTTATGAGAGATTATACAGCAGCAATTCTTGCTAATTAATTTTACAGGCAGCTCCTAAATGAGGACTGATGGTTGGAAGTGTCTGTTGAACATATTTTAGCTGCAGCTTGCAGGCAAATGCACACACAAGAAGCCCCCCCCCCACCCCCACCCCAAATGCACAAACACCATCTGGAAGTCAGCTGACAGCTGCCTGACAGCAGAGGCGGGATTTTATAGAGTAGTAAATGACTGTGCAGTTCCTTTAGATTGTTGTGGATGGTGTTGTCGTTTCTTTTGCTCTCTGAAAATAAAATAAACGAATACAAAAAAAGTTTGATTTTTGCGAGTTCACAGTTTGAATTTGATGAGAAAATGTTGTTAAATCAAGCTTTAGAACACGAGAAGATCGAGATACAAAGTAGTTGGGACTCCATGGTTTGGATGCAGAGCTGTTTGGGTTAAAGCAAACCTCATGAGGCTGAGACTGAGACTTCCTTCCTAGCAACAAGCTTTTATTAGCATCTGACAACACTTCTGCTGCTTTAACGAGTCGCCCTGACAACCATATAACAGAACAGACACAATATTCATGATGTTCCCTTATGGTACAAAACAAGTTTTTAGTTTGACAGCATCTGATGAGAGTAAAAGGCTTCTGTAAGCGTTAAATGCCAACCAGCAGCTGCTTAACGTTACGCTCAACAAAAAAAGCAATCTACATCTGTGAATGCTTTCATAAAAAAACTATACGTTTTTGGCATTTCCGCTTCAAGCTGAAGACAGGAAAATGGTAATGCTGCCTAACAGTTTCGGATAAGGTGTAGAACCAGCTGCTCAAAGTCTGCCATCATCCTATGCCAAAAGCTCCTCCCGAGCAGAATGAGTCCAGAAAAACTCCCTTGACAACGCGCGTTCAAGCAACCTCTTGATGAATTAAGTCTTTGGAAACATGCATTTATCTGCAGTTTTCCTACACCTTGTCTAATCCCAAGAGCCCAGATCATCATCTCGCCACCCCTGTGCTTGATAATTGGCCGATTTTAGTCTTTCAACAGGTTTTTCTCAACCGTTTACATCTTAATCAGGTCAGTGTTCACATATAGCCTCAAAACTTGTTTGAAAACTTCTGAATGACACAAAAACACAATTGAGGAATCCAATTTAAAATTAATTCTGAGTGAATAATCTCAAATTTAAATAGTTGCCCAGCTTTCAGTGTCCTCAAAGTTAAAACTAGTGCTGTCAATCGATTAAAAAACGAGCCAGATCGATCACACTTTTAAAACACAATCTTTTACTAGGTACATTTTATAGGACAAAATGTGGTGTTCTGGTAAAAACAAGCGGTGAGAGGTGAACTTTCTCTCTGGACTGATGCTTATCGTGACGGTCACCATATTTATGGCTTTCCTCTGCCGCTGCAGTCGTGGTCTGCTGAAATTAATGCACGCTAGGGACGCCTGAACCATCCAACCCTATCCTAACCCCCTATCCAATGCAAAGCAAAAGACAGCCGCTTCTGACAGGTTAATTCATTTGCGTAAAAAAATATTAACGTGTTAACTTTTTGTTATTAATCGCATGCATCAAAGCGTTTATGTTGACAGCCCTAGTTAAAACATACATTTTATGAACACTAAAAGGCTGTCAAGACGTTCTTCTGCTTGAAATCCAAGTTGAGACACCCTAGACCACATTACAAGACAAAATTTGGGTTTTAAAAACTGCAAATGATATCAATTATATAAAAGCGCGGTTACCTTTAGGAAAAAAAACACTTTAAACCACGACAAACCAAGAAATGCTGTTTAAACTGATCCACTCGTGGAATTTCGAGGTTTTATTTTCCATTTTTCCAGTATTTCTTACAACGATACAGACATCACAGAATACATAGTTTTACAAACACAAAGCACACCACCACCTTGGCTGCTGATGCTGCTGCTGCTGTAACGGAGGGGGAAGGGGGGCGCTGCAGAGTTCTGGAGATTGCCAGTTCGGATTGGGACATCCCTCTTCACAAGAGCTTTCATTCATCTGCTTGTGTTTAGAAAGAACCTGCCCTTTTTGGGCCTTCTTTTGCAGCATAGCGCAATGATGGAGGAAAAACAAAAGATATAAAGGATTAAAAAAACGTATAAAGGAAACTGCCTATGATATGAACTGAGCATGTTGCAGCCCCTAATGACAGGAACAAGAGCCAAATAACTTCTCCACTGGTTGTCTGTGTCGGGAATCTTGTCCTCCGCCACGTCGCCTTGTTCAGATCAAGTTTTTTTCAGGGTACCCTACATCAAAGTTACACCACCTAAACTGCAACCATCTAGTGGTTTTTTTATTCCTGTACAATGAAATAAAACTTTGATGGATTTTTTTTTCTTCAAAAATACAGAGGACTTTTTATTCCCCCAACATTTTTTTTCCTAAAAGCCTTTTTCCCAAACTTAAAAAATTCCCCCAAACTTTTGTTACTATATACTTCGTTTTGTCCTTAGATGGTGATGTTTGTGTGTACATGTGAGAAACTCTATGTCATTTACACTCAACATTGTAAACATACATAGAACTATATTACATGTGCTTGCACTGCATCTTGAAGGGAAGAAATTTTACTTCACTAAAACACCACAAATGAAGGCAAGGTCGAGAGGCGAAAAGCGTGTGGAGATGAAAGGCTTCCTGTTATTTCTCAGTTTGGTTCAAAAGCTCAATTTCCGTGTCTTTTTACATAGTCCAGAGTGGGAGGAGAGTTGTCTTTCTGCAGGAAAGAAAAACAGGAAAAAACAAACAAAAAAAGGCATTCCATTGAGTTATGGTAGTGCCTGGTCCTGTCCAGCACTGTTGGAATTTGACAAAGAAGCAGGAAAATCAATGTTTTTTTTTTTTAAGTTTGTAGTAAGAAGTTCTTTTTAGGTTCATCTCCAGCAGCATGAAGCTACCAGGTGAGGGTGGAGTTCAGCAGGGATGACTGTTCTTCACCTGCATGGAAACCCTCTTGACTTTCACCTTTCTTCTTGATGCCAGACTGCATACTGTCCTCTAGCATGAAAATCCTTTATCAGCCTCCACAATGGGCAAACAATGTCCCAAAAATGTCTCGGCTCTAGGAGGCTTTGGAGAATCCAGTCCACAAGAAGAGAGGAAAAACATAAAAGAAAACATGGAGGATGAAATCCAAGATGGAGGAATGGACTGAGGGGCGCAAAGGCAGGGTTGTGCTCTTTTACAAATAGACGCGCCTCAGGTCTCCGGGTGAGGTGATGGTGTTGCACTGTGGGCATAGCTTTTTGTTTCCCTGTGATAAACAGACGGAACAATTAGCAAGGTAAAAAACTGATGTTTTTCAATCATATTTATACATTTTCAGAATGGCACACTGAATGCTGCAACAGCTGCACCCTCTTCCTGCAGTGTAGGTTGAAATATTCCATCTTACTCGAGCGCTGCTTTGATTGTCTGCCATCGGCAGTAAAGCAGCAGGTGATAACAGGCGGCTCAGAACCCAACGGTGTTACAAGATTGTGACTGGGTGGTCTCCAGCGCTAACTTCCTACAAGCGTGTTTGGTTTGGCGTGGGCTGGTAAATGCTGGATCCAAGGGGATCCCTACTGTTAGGCTTTACTGGACACGAAAATTCCTGTTCAGACTTTCTCTACACTGAGAGCGTCTGTTGCTCAGGAACGAGTGGACAGTAGTCATTCATCAGCCATATTTAAAATCAGAGTGTGCAATATTATGTTAGAAAAAAAGAGTAATTATTGTGGCACTACATATCTTTGACTTAAAAACATACTGTGCGGAAAATTCTGATTTTGGTCCCATTCACATGTTTTTGTGGCATTTTTCTGACGATGGAGGACAAACATTAAGAAAATTGGCTGAAATTTGCATTTTTGAGAATTTTTTCATTTAAATTGTTGCAAATCATGAGCACACAAAAACATGCAGTTTGAAAAAGACCGTATTTGTGACGTAAAAAATATAGTGGACAGCCCACAAGCTAAAACAGGCGAGTGTACTGTAAAAGCTTGGTTTGTTTTTTAGCCTCATAAATAAAACTCAACATGAAGCTTGATTAGCCACAAAGCCTCTTAAGGTGTTTTAACTGGCCTGGAATCTCCTGAAAAAATAAAATTATATAAAAAAGAGGAAGAACACCTGAAAGAAGTTTGGGATGATCCCTTAGAGCAGGGATAGGTAACTCCTGACCTCGAGGGCCGCTGTGTCAGCATAATTTCTAGATATCCAAGCTCTACTCACGACTGATTATCTGGTTCAGGTGGGTCCAGTCAATTAGAACATGCCAGAGTATGGTATGTTGGAAAACATGAAGGAATGCGGCCCTTGAAGCCTGGAGTTGCCTATCGCGGTCTTAGGGTAATGAAGCATTTCCCTTTCGTAGGTGTAATCCTGTCAAACTCCTGTATAGAGAGGGCACGACGTGTGTGTTTGCGTAGCTGTCAAGCTGTGCACCAGCTGCCTTTTTCATTACAGCAGTAAGAGGCTGGAGGTTGGACTTAACTAGATTTGTCTGCATTTACTTTGATCAGCCCGCCACTTGCATTTTTATTTCTCCCTCCAGGCTACGGCTTTAATGCCCCGCGCATTAGACCCCCGATCGCAGCAAACAATGTCTGCATGCACACAAACAAAGGGCACAAAAAACTCTCAAGACAGAATCTGAGAGAGACGTTGACTGTGTTTTTTTTTCTTTTTACGTATTACTAACATGGTTGGGAGTTTGCGTAGTAACAGTAAAGTTTCTTTTAGTCAAAATGTCAGACTTTTACCTGACTTGTGTTTTGCATATTGTACCTTTTAGTTTGGTGCGCCTTGAACAGTGAGATGAGTTTGAAAAATAAACCTTATAATCCGGGAAATAAGGATTATATAACGATAAGTTGTTAATCTTAGTGATGATGCTTTGTGACGAAAATGGATCCAAATGCGAAACAAGTAAAGTGAAGACTGACGAATACCATTAGAATATAGAACGAGATGGTGCCAGAAAAAGAAGACTGTTTATCATCTGAGCAAAAGGAACCCTGTTGTCTTCTACGGTCCATTAACCTCATTAGCTATGGCTAATTTTTCTCTACTGAATATATTAGACTAACTAATGACCAACACGATCAGAGGCGTGTGCATCCCAGGCCTGAGGCTGAGCATAGATTACATATAAGGTTAGAGTCGACCACTTTATTGCAACACATTAACAAGCCTTTGGGGGCCCGTTCCATCTGCGCTCCGACTGAGACTGCCTGGAGAGCAGGACTCCATTTTGGTTTGTTCCCAGGGGGCATAGAGAAACTGACTGGCTATGAAATGAGTCTGGGATAAGTGAAGAGGTGCAGGATAGAGGAACATGTATATGTGTGCTTAGTTGTAACATACCAGAGTCCGGAGCCAGCACTCTTCACAATGAACATGCCAGCATTGAATGGAGGTGAGGGGCATTGTGTACGAGTCCTGGAAGACAGAAAGGGCGACAAAAACCAAAACCATGAAACCAATTTTATTTCAACCAAACCAATCAGACGGCACCAAACAATCAAAGCTCTGTATTTCTTGACTGACCACAACAACAGACCAATATTTATGGAGTGATGCAGCCATGAAACCACTAAGCAAGGCAGCACGCTGTTGAACCGGCAGCCTGGAGAAAACACAAACGCACATCGACATGACATCCAGCAGGCAACGACCGATGGAAGAAGGCGGGCACAAGGAGGACACCAATGAGCGAAGATTTGTTTCTTTTCATTTAGAAAAGAACGCAAAGATGACTCAAGAATGGAAGGATGAGGGGAGGGGGGGCGAGGGAGGGAGGGAGGGGAGGAGGGAGGGAATGCCTTACCCTCCGTAGGGGCTGTGGGAGGAGCCTCTTTATGCTGCTGCCGTAGCCACCAATCACAAGACCTCTGTACAGACAGTACAGACCGAGGGGGAGGGACTTAGCTTGCCTCTCTCCGACCTCATTAGCCAGTGCCCGGGACCCTGGCCACGCCCCTATGCTCCTGATCTCTGCGCCTGACTGGATAGTAGGCTTTCTCTGCGGAAGGAGGGGAGGTGGGGGTGGGAGAGGAGAGGGGTGCGAAAGGTGGCAGCTAATCATCGAGGCGTCCTGATCACGCAAACACACGCAGTGCATAAAAAACACACTGATGTGGACACACACAGATACAACAAGGGCACGTAGAGGAGTTTGTCTTTAACATCCGCAATGGGATGAAGCTCTGATCGACTCAGAAACGTCAATTCGCGATTTGACTCAAATGAAGAGATGTGTTAAAATGACGCTCATCGCTGACAACTGTGTTAACAGAAACCACCAAACAAAATCCGACCCCGAATACTGATACGGTGATATTCCGCCGTGCTTTGCATAGAAATGCCTTAATAATTCTCTTGCCTCTAAATCATTGACTGTATAATAGAACTGGACTGAGGGAGAGTGTGACATCATCCACGGAAAAGGTCTTCCTTCCAGTTCCAACGAAACTGTTTCCATCTTTCATGATACAGACACCTGTGTTGGAACCAGACAATGTCAACAAAGTGGTGATTGGTCCAAATTGGTCTGAGTCAATGTTTCTATGACAACCACTCTCGCCAATCAGGATTGAGCTTGTTGGAAGTTCACATTCTTTCCACTGAAAGCGAACTCGGGAGAATTTGTCAATCGAACGTTAGACCATCGCCTTTTATTGAGGCATCTGATTGGCCAGTTTATAACTAGAATAACTTGCACTACAGAAAAAGAACCACGAAAAAATACAATTAGCAATAACCTTTTAAAAACATTAGCAAAGAAAGAATGGCTATTCTGACAAATACAATGACGGAATAATATTTGTTTATTTCTTAATAGAAGTCATTGAATTTTGGCTTCTGGGAACCAGCAGGCATTTCCTATTTGGAACGCGAGGGGGGAGGAGTCACTTAATCCACTTCTCACATAACAACTTCATAAGTTTCATAACAACTAACAGTGTAAACACTGTGTAGCTTCCAGTAGAGACGCTGAAAATACAAACAAATCCAAAAAAGGGATCTGAACATGCCAAAGAAACCAAAGATGCACGATTCAATCAGATTTTTGTTATTTGCTCAAATCATAAATCATCAATTTACCAGGAGTGTTTTTTCAAACAACTTCTTTTACCTCAAAGGTTTCGGAGCAAACTACTTTTTTGTTGTTGATTTAGTTGTGTCCCTTCACCTTTATGCAGTGTGCCTTCTAAAAATAACTTGTTTTCTAAGATGGTTATAAACACTCTGTGATACAGTGAAATCTTACTCCTAAGTAAAGATAGGAAAGAACTGATATTCATGCATCCCTCTTTATGTGGATTTAATGCCATAATTTGGCCTTGAACATCAGCCTCTTTACAATAAATTACTGGTGGACTTAAACACACAAATGACTGAATTTAATTCAACATATAAAGTAAAAACATCACTACGCTTAAACTGCAGTTGAGTTCAACAGTAAAACTATAAATAAATAAACAAATGTATCAGTTTTAGCTGAATATAGTTTCAAAATATAAATTTAAGAGAAATTGTTTTAACTTTAAACAGTTATAAGAAATGTTAGTCTTTGGTTTCACATCTTTTGATAAAAAAAGTATTTTCCTTTTCTGGATAACATGTTTATATCAAAATGTAATGATTAAACTGCCCAAAGGGGGGCGGTAGAGTTCCATTGAAAATTGGATGCTGTTACAACTAAATAGCAGGTGAGGATCTGTTTGGAAGAAGAGAAAAATATTGAGATGATATTTATGGTGACAAAAATCCTCACTGACTGTTTACATGAATCTGATGTAATCCCGTCTAGGTGTAGCCAAGAGTGTTTGTCCAGGTAATTTGAGACTACTGCAAAAATCTTCAAAATGCATCTCGGCAGCCGCTTACCACCACCGCCGCCGCCCCACTCTGCCAACAAGTGAGTAATCAGATGACTTTTAGATCAGACAAAGTGACAGGTAGGGAGCAGAGAGGCAACTTAATGACAGAGACAGATTAGAGTGAATATGTGGGTGTGTGTGTGGACATATTTGTGTTTCTGTGTAAGCTCTAGCTCGTGTGAGAGATAAAGGACAGTGACAGATGAGCAAAGAAGAGCCATGCCTCCATTGGGCAGTGAGTGATCAATCGCTGTAACTTGCCCTTCGTGTCACCTCAGGCACCCAGCAACCTTTGGGAAGTGCAGGCGTTGGTAATTACCCGCTTTACACAAAAAACGCACCACCGTGCACACAATAGTACAGAGTACAGGCAAACGATGCAGATGCTAGGATGGTACCTCACATCAAGAAAGGGACAAACTGCTGATGGGGCATTTGAGTTCAGCTGCTTAGAAAGAGTCTGAACTTAAATACATTTGACAGCGGTCCAGAAGATTACAATTTATTTCTTAAGAAGTACCATCATTTCCGCACTATAAGGCACACTTAAAGCTGTAACTAAAAAAAAGAAACAGTGCGCCTTATAATCTGGAATGCCTTATATATGGATTAATTCTAGTTGTGTTTACTGATGACAAAGCAATTTTGAGAAGTGCACAGCAATGTCAAAATGACTGTTTTGTTTACAAGTTACAAACCAGGTTGAGAGGTTTATTGCGAGTATGCTAATGTGACTAAAGTGTAGCGGTGTGCTACTAACAAGACTGGGAGTTTGCGTAGTCACACTAACATTTAGGATAAACACAGTAATTAAGCGGTATCCGTCTGGTTTTTTTACATGTAGCAAACAAGATTGGGAGTTACAAGTACTGCAACTATGCTAACGCGGCTAATGCCTCTAATGTGGCTAACATGTAGCAATGTCAGACTGTGTTTTTCATGTTACTAAAAAGGTTGGGAGTTTGCATAGACACAGTAACATTTGCTTTAGTGGTATGAGTCTGTTTGTGCCTTAAAGTTCAGTACACCTTATATATTATAAAAGTTCAAAATTATTTGTTGACGATGCATCTTATATTATAATATGGAAATATGGTCCTAGACCAGGGATATTATATATATTATATTATACTTAGCATAATACAAGTCAAAGATTTTTTTGTTTTGCTTTTTTCTGGTTATTGTGTTTAAAACGACTGAATAAGTTCACTTTAGTGTTTTCCTGGCCAACTGAAATTTTTCTAGAAGTTCTGATCAGATACAGCTGTGAACCTTAGCTGTGCTTCTGCCCCCTCCATTTCCAACAACCCATCCCAAACCACTTGTTTTAAACGTTTACCTATAAAGAACAGTACCATTGATCATTATGATGTAGTTATTCTTTGCGACTTTTATGAGGTTCAGGAGATTTTAGTAGGAGAATTGGGCAAAACTGGCAGCAGTATCAGGTCCTTTTTAGTTTTGAGTAATCTCCCTCACCTTTATTGAAGAAAATGGCAGGCAGCGAACGATACATATCTTTAACCAGAGCACATATCTGATGTATCCAGAGCAGCAAAAGCTCAAAATATTTGCTCTTTTTGGCACATTTCATAGTTTTATTCTTTAAACTCTTCATTGGAGCTACTTTTTTTTTTTAAATATTTGAATACATCTTCGTTTGTGCAATATACATTGTGACTGCTTTAAATCTAGATGTACAAGAAAAAAGATGGGCTCAAAAATATTATTATTAATTATAGATAATCCAGTTAAAGCACACAGCCATGCAGTTATGATCACATCACAACAGCAACAGTCAACTTTTCATGATGGAGATGGCAAGGACACTGATGCAACACAACGTCAAGCCAACGGCAGAAAAAACATCTTATCTTGGAGAACAGCAACATGAGCAAAAAGTTAATTGAAAACGTCAAACATTATTGTCCTTCTGTGTATTTTTTTGCATAAAGGATGAACTTTTCGCAGAGTACATTGTTCAGAGGTGGTAGAGCTTGACCCACAGAAAAACGAAATAAACATCATCTTACTGCACCAGCATGGTTATCTGCTGGGAGTATAAGAGGACTCAGTTTGCAAATAGCAAAATTCATGAAAGAATATTATATTCACAAAAAAAATGGCAAAGATAGAGATGGTTTCGTAGGGCCGTCCATCCCCTCCCAATTTAAACTCGTAACCAACTGGGGTTTTACTTGTTCATATCAATGAAATGGTGTTTGAGTATAACGTTTGAATTCCCGACAACAGCGTAAAAGCTTTTGTTTTGCAGCATTTAGCAATCACATGGACTCACCATACAGATGAGACACTTGTATCTGTCTCCTCGTAGTATCTGCTTCTCCAGCTCTCTGATTCTGGCCTTCAAAGCCTCCATCGTGGTAGCTGTGGACTCCTCCTCTGTAACCCTAGACCAGAAGAAGATGTACAGGCAACAGTTTGAGTTACACAAGTGCACAACCTCTTCTTCTCAGTATGGTTATGAGCTTGGTGCAAACATTTTCTCCTAAAAGGAACTAGTCAGTGTCATAGCACCTTACATTCAGTCTTCAAAATCTGTGTCTGGTAATTTCCCTGCATTTGCATTCATTTTTTGATTCTTCTGGACGCCCAGAATCTGCTGTCCTTCACTCAACCCCTTTTCTTTTGAGCAACCACTGACTAATGCGCAACATGATTAGAGAAAATGTGCATTTAACACTGTCCAACAGCATATGAAGCAGCCATATCTAAATCAATACAGACGACAAACAGACCACAATGCCGATGACAGCTCAGTGGAGGGAGACAGGACCACACCAGCCAGATGATGTTTGTTATGGCCCCCCACTCGCTCTCTGACAAGATCAAATAGTAGTGTGTATGTGTGTGTTGAAAGGAAAGTGTGTATTTATGGTGATGTGGTCATTTTGCAGCTTGATAGCTTGCTGATCTATGGTATTGATCCGGCTGGGGAAGGACAAGCACAGAGGGAGGGGAGAGGCTGCGAGTAAAAGACAGGAGTAAACGTGTGTGTTTGTGTGTGCTGTTAAAAACGGCTCCATTTGCTGCATCTTCTAACAACAAAAAAGGGACAGTTACAGGAAATAAAACGTGTTTCATTTTTATCCAAAGAACAAAGTTAAATAAATAAATGTTAGGACAACAGCACGAGGAAGACAGCTTTTGCGGTACATGAAAGAGGGGCACAATAAGTCTTAATTGCTCCTCCAATTTTCGAATGTTTGGCACTTCCATAAATGAAAAGAGACCATCCATATGCCACCAAAAAATCCCTTGATTGACACTAAAGTCCTTGATTGATCAAAGTTCGACCTGGCTTAGTTTCAACGCACGTTCAATGGCCAAAAAGGGACTTAAAAATAAATGTAACGTTACGTGAGAGAAGAAAGAATGACTTTTGAACTCTGAAGCTTGAAACGCTAGGTTTACATCGACGTCTCATTATAAGTGGTCACTTGCATTGTTCAAGGAGGTGTGAATGTAGCTTAAAAGTTCGAACTATTTTCTGTTTTGTTTTGCGGCTTAAAAGTAAAAGTCCTAATTATTTGAGATATTCCATAAAATTTTAATATTTTTAAATAGATGGAAACCAAGTGATTTAGACAATTCATAAGTCTGAACACAAAAAAGTTCCCCAAGAAGCAGCAGAAACAAGTTGGTTGGTTTATGACGATCAGCATCACCAATTTCTATTGAACAACAAAGTCCCAGTTTCACCCCAAGTGTTCTAGTGACTTCCATTTCCTGCACTCGATCTTTATGAACAACTCATCTGCACCAACGTCTCCCTGTAATCCTGTCATCTTCCTGCTGTTTATAAAGACCAAGCCTGAATCACCACCCTGGTGTCCTATAAACTGCTTTACCCTCTCCCCTTATTAGTGCTGAGCTTGTAAAAAGCCATTTAGCCTTGATTAGCCTCCTAGCTTGTAAAGCCCAAGTGGAGCTTGGTCTGGACAGATCTGGTTCATGGCTAAACCTTACTGACTTGGCTCTAAAAAATCCCTTTCCTTTGACACAATTCTCTTATGTCGTGTGATTTGGCTTTCGATTTGATAGTAGTAGATCCATTCAGTATTTTGGGTTTTCACAAGACAGTGTGTGTGGTTGCGTTGCCCAGCAACAAACTAGTGACCTGTCCAGGATGCACTCCACCTTTGTCCAACAGTGGTTGGAATAGGATCCATCAACTTTGTGACCCCAAAGGGGATAAGGAGGGATGGAACTGTACTCAGAGAAATTCATTTCATTTATTTAATATATATTTGAAAGGGAAATAGTGTTAAAATGAGACTGTCACCTCATTTTTAAAATACAACAGACAGGGCATTTTATTTCTCCATTTTTTTGAATGATAATGGTTGGCTGTACATCCGGCCAAGATGGTGGTGACTGGAAAGGTTAAAAACTGACGTTAAACTAGACCAATGCAGGATGTGACCACAGGGTTCTGCCAAATTACAAGTGAGTATGGTAAATGGAGTTGAAATGTAATATTTTTGCTTAAAAGTTGTTTATTTTTCAGAGTTTGCTGTGTATAAACTTGCAATGTTGACCTAAGAGGTTGATGGATAATTTGCAAAACTATCATACAATCTTGCTTCTCTCCTAAAACACATTGTGTGTGGTGAAAAGCGATAGGAACTGTTGTATGTTTGTGTCTCAAATCAACCCTGGAGCAAAAAGCTGGAAGGAAGGTTCAACAGAGATAGATAGATGGCTTTGCTTCCCCTCTATTTAGCGCTCTGTCCCCAATGTGTGGGGGCCATTTCTCATTTCATTAGCGTGGCTGCATGTGTGCGGCAGAACATCTCCACCATCCGTCTCAATCAGCTGCGTGTCTTTATCTGTTGTCTTTCCACATTTCGGCCTCGTTCAGCATACCTCTCAGCACAAGATGCAAAACCGACACAATTAACCAACTTTATATTTATACGTGTATGTTTTAGGGCTGTCAACTTTAACACGTTAATTAAATTTACCTAGTAAAACATTGTGATTAATCACAATCCAAAGGTTGACAGCACTAATATATATAAATATATATATATATATTTTTTTTTTTCTTTTTTTTTACGTCGCACTGGAGTATAGGTCGCACTTTTGGGAGAAATTTATTTAATGACATGCAGAAACAAAAATGGACATTTTATCTTGAAAGGCAAACCATAATAACGAAATAGATAACAATAATAGACTGAATATTTTCATGTTACACTATCGTAATACATTGATGCTTATTTAGCTTCATGAAACATAGGAATCTAGTATATTAGAACAAAATATGAACAAATAATTAGATAACTGTTACATGCTAACACGCCAGCGAAACTCTTCATATCGTTTCAAATCACTAAATCCAATAAATTCTTCATCCTGTGTCGCTCTAGAACAATTTCGCTAAGCCTGGCACGAGACTGAGTGGTGCTTCTTTTCTGGATAGCTGTCAGTAGCAAACACTGATACACACCTACAGCCTCCTCTAATGGTGGTTGCTATTAAAAAATAAATAAATAAACACATAAGTCGCACCCATCAGCAAAACTATGCAAAAAAAGCAACTTCTGTTTGGGAAAAATACAATTCATATATTTAATAGATATAGATATCTGAGGCAATTTGTTCACCTCTGTACGGTGGTCTCATTGTCCGTGTTGGGAAATAAACCTCTGGCATATATGTGCTGCACAAGCAGCAGCTGTAAATCCCTTTGGAGCCCCTTTCTGTGCTGCACCCTGTTAACTTAGGTCTTAACTACACTGACAGACCATGATAAAACATTTAAGTCACTATTGATTTCCCATGCCTCTGCCAAGGCCTGTGTGTCTCTGTGTGCTCGGATATAAGGCTGCAAAAGCGAACGCTTAGCGGTTCAGAGAAATCTTGGGAGAACCTGAATGGAACTGAGACGGAATGGGATGAGAGAACAGGAGAATTTGAAAGACGGAAAAATGGAAAGAAATAAAACGAACAACAACAGGAGAGCCTAAGAAGTGCGTATGTGTGTGTAGACTCGTTTGTGGGGGTGCTCCACCTTCATCACTTCCAAATTGAGGACAGATTCAATTATTTGCAAAAACCACATGGAAATCACTCTGCATTGTTCCAGCTGGAGCACCAAATTTGGCAGCAATCGCATTGGCGGCATTGAAAGGGCCATTTATCTTGGAGGGGAATAAGCGTCTCCGGCCTTGTATGTGTATATGTATGTGGTGGTGGGGAAGCAAGCTCATTTATTTTGCAGGGGAATGAGCAGGGGAACGAGGACGCCCCAGGAGGCGACCAGATCATTACCCATCTGGGATCAGAGACAGATAGAGATTTCACTAACGCTACACGCACACACTCACACACAGGCACAGGTACAATGTATCAATGTAACGAAATGAGACAAATCTCATTTTCATTTGAGGACGGAGGGGCACAGAAGCTCCACAAATACGTGCATTTACAGCAAGCGGGGGGAAAAAAGTGAGGCAGGGAATCGTTCCAGCAAAGCAGCTGACTGCTTGTTGCAAAGCAATCATTCAGCATCTCGTTGGCTACTTTTAAATGGATACTTAGATTAGAGCATGTTCCCCTCCAGGTAGCATGTAAATCCTTAAATACAACATCAAGCTGCAACACACACTGACAGCAAAGAGTCTGATGGAGAGAAATTAGAACATATTGTGTGTATTTGTTTTCATATTTGACTTCATACTTGAAAAAATATTTCTTGTATTATACCTGACATTTTTTGCTAAAAATAAACAGATTTTTACTAACGTAAGTGTGATTGAAGAAAAAAAAAAGTTCATATCGTTGATCTTAATATATTAGTAAATCCTGTCATTTTTATTGCATGCACTGGTAAATGAAATTACATTATACTTCACTGTATTTGCCGAACAATAGGGCTTAGCAATAGGACCTAAATTTCATACCCCGTTTTAGCTAATTCTACATCCCGATAACAATTTACAATATGATTTAGCAACTGTTTGTAAATTCATTTAACCCCTTACCACCAAAGTTCTAGCTCCAGTGTTTACATTCTTTCGACTACCGAAACTCTTCAACCCCTGATGCAATAACGTAACTCCAGTGGATTCTGGAGTGGGGAAAAGCTGCCTTGTGCTGATATGGAACTCTTTAAAGTAGTAAAGTGCTGACGCAATCGATGTAAATCAGCTGATTCTATCATGCAGCTTTGAGCAATTACGCAACACTTCACTTTTGTTCATAAACGTTTGTAAAATGTTGATGAAGAAGAAACCTGCCCAAACCTTTGCACGTGCCATTATTTTGCTTTCTATTATTTTGAAAGGGGAAATGATAGAAATAAAGCCTAATGTTTTGACATATTAAAAGAAAGTCTCATCTGTAAACTGATGCCTTTAGAAGATTTTTCAAACTTTCTTTGGGTTCTTTATGCACAATAATAAAGCATTTTAACTTGGGGTGCCCAAACTTTCGATCCCCATTGTATATAGGTCCTTGAAAAGACGATTTTCCTTAAAGTGGGTCTTTAAGGTTACTATGGTCTGATTTACATCTAAATTCTTAGTCATATGCACACGTGTGGAAGGGAGGGTTGCAGCGGATTTTTTGATTGTCCGGGTCCGTAGGTCATAGACATGATGGGCTGCAGCTTAAGGGGAGCGCAGACGTGTTGTGAAGTCCACTTGAAGCTCATGTGACCACCGTAAGGAACATAAAAAAATGGAACATACGATTGTCGGGCAGGTTGTCAGGGTATCATAAAGAATTTTTAAAGATAATGTTAATTACGTGCACTTATGATGTAGATGTGATGCCATATGTGTGTCATATGTGCCCTTTTACACAGCACTCTAGTCATTAGTGAAGTGCGTGCAAAGGGACCTTGACGACAGCGCTAAATGCTGCACGCATGGGACGCGCATTTGATATGTAAGTTTCGTGCGGGCCACCAGTCTGCCACATACAAACTTATCCACTCTCCGCCCACAGGCAGTCCATATCTAATAGTTATGGCGGTTTTAACTAAGACATAACACTATAATAAATATTTTCTATATTCTAGACAAAATGCATCTTCACACCATCCAACCCTACCTGAAACCAACACAAGTAACTTCTCCCTGTCATAACTGGGCTTTGCTGGTGATTGCATGGATTTTTGTCTCCAAATAAAAATGTTGTAAGAACCTTCAACTAAAGAGGGTAACCTCATCAGTCTATGTTGGCAGGTTTGGACCAATCAGCATCATCCATTACCTGTCTTTAAGCAACACAGCCATGCCATCAACGCTTTTCCAAAAGTGCAGACGCAGAGACACCCAAACTAAAATGGGGATGATTAGACTGCAGGCAGCAGCTTATTGAACATCTCTCTGCTTTACAGACACACACTCATTCCTTGCCTGACAGCTCTGTTTCCAATCAATAAACTTCAAGCTGCTCTGCTTATTCACCAATTATCCCCTCTACTGATATTTAATATGGAGTGGGCACACCCACACGGTGCTGATGGATTCATTTAAAAGATCAATTGTATCGAATCGTCTCAATAGTGAAGTAGCACGTTTGGTAAAACTGAAAGAAGATAGTGCACTCACTTTGAGTGTGAGCCGTTGTGTTGTTTTAGGTGTAAGGTTGACAGATAGGGTTGAATTGGAAGAGAAATATTGACAATGTTCAAACGATCATTTGTTTTTTATGAAGATTTCCAGATGATAGTTCAGATGAGCTTTTACAATTACCTACAAACAAGTTTTCATTGAGAAAACAAACTACTTTAAACTATTCAGTCTTGATAGGAACTTCAACTTCAGTTAATTAGCCTACCAATTAACTGTACAAGTATTTTGAACAACCACACAGTTGGAAATACTTCTGCAGAGGAATTTGTCCAGAAAACATTTTCTTAAACCTGATTTGGCTGTCTGTGCTTTGAAAAGTAAGGGATGTGGGAGGAACAAAAATCCCCAGCTGTAGTGGCTGTATCTGCTTCTTTTTAGGAGGAATCAAGAATGTACATGCTTTACTGGGAGCCACTATCTTTCTTCAGTAACACTAGATACATTTCTTTTGTTGCGTCACAAACCACATTCATTAAAAAAGAAGTACTGGAAGGGGCTAAAAGCTTCTTCGCCAAAAATTAGCAAAACACACAAGATGTAGGGTGAAAGAATGTGTTGATAGTTACAGAGAAAATTGGCTTTTTATATCGGGTTTGTACTGATATGCAACACATTACTGACGTAAAGTGTTGCATAACGGTTCAATGTCACGTTTCTCTGCGACTAAATTAGCTGGAGTTACATTAGTTGTGTCAATGGTTGAAGAGTTACGGTAGCCGAAAGAATGTCAACACTGGAGTGAGTGTTATAAGATTAAACTATTTAGAGAAAAAAGGGAAAAACGACAGAATACATTTACTGAATAACTTGTGTGTGATTTCTTGAAGTGTGACATACTTCTCTATCTCGCTGTTTTTGCAGGTGCGAGGTGCGGATAAAGAGGAGGATGAAGACGAAGGAGTGCTGGGATCTGTCTTGCTGCTTTCCCCATTGCTTGTAGATGGCATTTCTGCGTATAAACAGATGATGCGGATGCTCATTAGAACTTCACTGCTGACATAGCTCAACTGTGAAAAGTAAAAGTAGTAGACAAAAATGCACGCCCCATCAAACTGCAAACACACAGTGAGTGAAAAAAAGTGGTAAAATCTTGCAGATTAAGCCAAACATAATTTTTAAAAAAATCAAGAAAAAATATAAAAAATACAAAGAATAGGCTTTTATTTTATTCATTTAAGGCTTTAACTAATTTACTCTGACAAACGTATACCATATGGTAGGGATGGGTTATTCTAGGCCTCAAGGGCCGCATTCCTGCATATTTTCCAACATACCATGCTCTGGCATGTTTTAATTGGCTGCACACACCTAAACCAGGTAATCAGTCATGTGTAGAGCTTGGATATCTGGAAATCATGCAGACACTGCGGCCCTCGAGGCCTGGAGTTGCTTATCTCTGCCATACGGAATGCCTCGACACAGAATGCCTTTGTTTAAAAGATTTGGGTCTTACCATCGTTGGCCCATTTGGAGAATTCAGGCGTTATTCTGTTAGAAGGCATCCCACCACTGCAAAAAACCAGTTCATATATTTCAATGGGTGCACAGCAGATTTACATTTTGAAAGTTGCAAACTATATTTAATGGTTTTGGCCTTTGTAGATGAAATGCCATACTTGAGTACGGCTCCTCGTAGCGCCTCCCTTTCCCTGGCTTCTCCTTGGTCCTCTCCAGCACCAGAGCATGGGATAATGTCTGCTTCAGTGTACTGGGCTTTGCCATATTCCAAGGTGTCGTCTCCGTCCACATCAAGGTCAGCGTCACTGTCTGCAGCGCTCTCCTTGATACTACATGTGGCAAACCCTGTTCCTATGAAGAGAAAATACAACCTTTGAAGAGTTGAATACACTCCAGGAAAAGCAGGCACAAATGAATTAAAAGACCCACTCTGATACAAATGGTGTTTTGTATCTGTAGCCTTTTTTCTAATGATGGAGGACAGAAAAAGCTTAAAATTTCATTCTGAGTATATTTGTTTTCAAACTGTGGTGAATCAGGACTGGACGAAAAAATGCAGTTTGAGAAAGCTTGTAGTTGTGATGTCATAAATACAATGGGCGGGCCACAAGCTCCCTGCCCCGCTCCGTTCTGATGCATCCTCTAGTAGATGACTAAATCCATGTACGTCTTCCTTTTTCTTCTACAGAGCTGGTACCTGGCTCAAAACTGCACAGCTGGATAGCTCAGATAATGCTCGCCATTTTTGTTGCACCGGTAATGTTAGGTTGGGCATGTGAGGGGCTAGCGAAAGTGTGTGTGTAAACAGATAGCAATGGGGAGGGGAAGGGGGCGGGGTTGCTCTGTGCCCCCCCCCCCCAAAAAAAAAATTAAAAAAAACTCTTGAGACGAATTTCTAATAAACTACTGCTGGAATAATAGATGAAAAGATGATGGGAGTGGGTCTTTAAAGGCATTCATCATTAAGAACAAACAGTTGAATGTGACTGTAACCACACCTAACTTTGGATCACAAAGGTGTCAAAGTTGGTTCATCTTCAAATCAATCTGAATACTTTCCCATGAGCTTGAGATGCACAGGAAAAAGCTGAAATGTGTTTAAAGACTAGAAACGAGATACAGAGACGGCGTTCAGACTTGAGGTGAACTGATAGAGATTGACATGTTACCCATCAATCTTTGAGAAAGAGGGGGGAATATGTGTGTGTGTGAATGGCAGTTCTATAAACCAAGTGATGAACGCTCAGACAAACCCTTACCACTGCTTGATTGCTCCCTTCAGCTTCACTTAACCACCGAGTGCGCGGCGCGTGTGTGTCCGTCACTTAGAAGTGTCTCCTCACTGTTTGTTTGAGACTGTCTTTACTGCTGTCACTTAGGCCTCGTCTCTCCAGCCCCTTGAAGGCGTGTCTCCAAGCCTGTGTGTGCGAGCCTGTCTACCTGTCCATAACCAATGCCAAGGCAAGTGTGTGTGTGTGTGTGTGTCTGTCGTGTGTGTTGAGACTGAAGCTGTCTGAGTGTCTCTGTCAGGTACAGGCCTGACAGCCATCTTATTTACACCTATTCCAATTTCTAAAAGCTCCCAGCCGGACTACTGTGCTGCATGGGAGCACGAGCCAGAAACCAGACGGAGCTGACACCCTTCCCATTTACCCTGCCCATCCCCGTCTGTGAGCCTTCATGCTAGACTTCGCAGAGCAGTCAGAGCACAACTCAACCTTGCTGCTTGCTGGTGTCTTTGTCAAGGGTGCAAATCAGCCACAAAAAAAGGCTCCATTGCAAATGTTCTGGCAGAATGTTTTTGAGTGAGTTTGTCCACATTTTTTCAATAACTTCCTTTTAACAAAAGTTTACAGTGTTCCCTTCCTGTAACACAGTTCACATTTCGTGGTTTCGTAGATTTTTCCGTGAAATTTTGCATTCTTTTATTTTTTTTTTACTATGTTCTGCATCCTGATTGGCTGTAGACCTCATCAATTGATCTCCATTTCGTGTCTTATGCAGAATGTATTTACATAAATCTTCAATCACGTGCAAATCTTTATTTTCATTCTGTAATAACAGATACCCTATTTTCCTTTAAAAGTTTTAACTTTTAGAGTTTAAACAAAAAAAAGTGTGAAAATGTAATTGTCTGAGAAAAGTGTATAAAGTGTATAAAGTTTTAAAACATCTGTTAACCTACATTGTGGATTTTACCAATCGATCGCGGGTCATTTTTAGAATGCAACTCCCTCGATAAATGAGAGAACAGCATTTCTACTGCAGGACTTGAGTGTGCAACTACTTTTTAATTCACAAAGGGGATTTTTGGACAAATCTTCTTGTAGTACACATCCTGCTTTACAGTTTTAGTGGTACCAGAAATGTGGAAAAAAAAACAACCTAAATTTCTTCTGTTGTATTTAGAATCAGATTCTGATGGAAGTTTCCTTTTAGAAAGAGCCAAATTCTACCCAGGACATATAACTCATTCTCGACGCAAGTCCCACTGTCACGTACATAAGCTACTTTCTTAAAGCAGCTGTGCCGACCGCTAACTTGAAACCCCTAAGCTATCATGGTTTACAAAAACAAACAACCTTTGACTCAAAGAAAAAAGAAAGCTGCATTTAACAGACAAAAATAACCGCAAATCAGTGCAGACTGACTGTTTTTTATGCTACTAACAAGGTTAGGAGTTATCATATGATTTATTGCGACAGTTGTTCCAACACAACATAACAATAATGCAGAATATTCATCTACGGGTTGTTATGTTATGAGGATGCAGCTAATTAAGTTTCTCAAACAACAACTTCACATTTATGATTATATTGAGAAAATGGCAATTTTTATGACTTTTTTTCCTTTTTTGTATTTATCTGTCGCACCTTAAAAGTCGAACTAGGCTGAAGTTGGAGTCCAATGTTTTAGCTTCCACTTTGACAGATGTAAGTTAAGGTAAAATCTATATCACATTTTAATGCTTCCTACATGAAATCTAGTGTGCAAATAATGGTTGAACCAGCTGAAGATATTTTACAGAGAATGAAGATAAACTTTACCCTCAAAAGTACATTAAAGGCTAGTTAAGAACTCGTACATGAAAATATTGTCTGATGTTAAACCGGTCCATCCCCTGAAACGGGTTGGGGACCACTGCTTTACATAAAAAAACAACATGGAAAAAAAACCACAATTTTTTATCTTCCCATTGTGGTCTGTCTCTAATTGACGCCATTTTCCAAGAGACGCTTGTTTCTAATAAACGCCGGGCTGGCTGCCAACATTTTTGGAACAAATGCTGGGGCTACTATTAAAAGATTTATGCTAGTAACATTTTCATGTTGACACATTTTTGACATAAATAAGAACATTAACTAATAACTTCAGCCCTATTTATTTCTTAGCATTAATGACACTTTTTTTTTAACCATTCTACAAATAAATCAAGAAAATATCAACTTTACCCAATATGTCTTCTAAAACTACAATGAGTTAAATTTTCTAAGATGCTTTTCTGGTTCTGATTTCGATTTTTGTTTTGCTTATATGAGGCTTTTTAGTCAAACTTCTACACCTGTAATTAAATACCAGTCATCACGTGTGCTCATGCGTGTGCGCATGCCTGGCAGCTGTGTTCGGTGTGTCCCCTGTGACATGTGTGCGGTCTGTTTGCTCTGAATGTGTGTGATCCCAGTGCTTCTATCTGTCCCTCTAAGCGGTCTTGGCAGGCCAATCTAATCTGGCCAGGGAAAGGTCAGCCCCACTCTAACTGCCTTTCACTCACATTATGCACCCACGCGCCCTCCCCCATTCTGCTTATTTTGTTTCCTTTTTTTTATTTTTTAACAATCACTCCTTCCTTTGCTGAACGTATTCTTTAACATTTCCCACACCTGTTACATTTTTCTTTCTTTTTTTCTTCCTCGGTTCATTCCTTCTCCTCAAGTCCACCTCTTTGGCGTTGCTGGTGTGTCTAATTATCGCAAACATCTCCAGAATCTGGGTGACTCTTGAACGGGTTAACTACACATTTCATCCTCAGAGGAACACGGTTCAAGACAGCAATAAAGGAGACCCTCAATTTACATACAAGTCACTTCGACTGGGCCACGTGTACAGATGTGAACAGGCACGCAGGATCAAAGGACACATCAGGCTGACTGGCAGCTCGGCTCAACCCATCGACCGACCTCGGCAACATCCTGTTACCATAGCAATTATCTGGACCCCCTCAGAAGCAGGGAGGAGGGGTGTCAAGGGTTATCATGCCATCTTCCTGCCATTTACAGGTTACAGAAAGTAAGGGGTAGTCACGGGGAATGGAACGCAGGCACAAAGACATGAGACGGTCAACTTTGAAGTTCATGTACAAAGCAGTCATTTCTCCTTCTCTGGATCCGTCTGGACATTTTCAACCTGTAGTAATCCCTGTCTTCTTCAAGCTGGTCTCTCAACACAGACTTTCATTAAACTTCACCATGTCTGTCCATCTCCCACTCTGACGCCTAATGATCTTTGGTTGGACCAACATCTGTTTTCTACCATATTTATCTAAATAAAAAGTTGTTCTGTTATGTGCCCAAAATAAATCGACCACTTTCTTAAAGCGGCTGTGCCGATGCTAAATTGAAACTCCCACACTGGCAAAGTTGACAAAAATTAAAAATTAATCTATTTGGAATGTTTCTTTTCACAGAAGAGCTCCAGTGAGAAAACAGAATTGCCTTTGACTTCAAAGAAAACAGAAAGCTGCTTTTAACAGACAAAAATCAGGAGTCTTTACTCTAAATGTGGATTTATTGCAACAGCTGGGATGTAAAGTATCGTAGTTTTAAGTGCGTACTATAAGGCGCACTTATTCAGGCCAGGTTATACTTTTTTTTTACAGATAGATTTGCATACTTTTTTTTTATTCTAATTCATAAAAATGCTCCAAACATGATGCTACCTCAATCCAAATGGGAGTTTCATTTTGAAACAATCTGTCAAAAAGTGCTAAAGACAGACAAAAGAAAGTTGTCAATCTGTGTTAAAGTCCTCTCTGAGACACAAGGAAGTCTCCACTCTGAATTATAAACTGATCTGTTTCGATTTTTTTCTCCTGTCATCCTCCTTTCCTGGTCCTTGCCTTTTCTTCCTTGTGTTCTCAAAGCAAAGGAAAAGAAAGTGGTACTTCACAGAGCTCACACCAGCTGAGCAACCCCCCCACACACACAACATCTCTACATCCGTTCAAGCAGCCTCTGGGTCTAGAGAGCCTGCAGGATTCAGTTGTGTTAGAAGCACTGAGGTGCTTTCATGAGAAAATCCACCTTCTGTCAAATGTGTGGATATGTGTGTTTCAAGTTGCTCTCTCCAGGCCACCTCAGTTATCTGCACCACATCACAAAGGTTCCCTATTAGAGCGCCACAGTTGGGTCCAGGCTGTGTCTGCCCGCTTTAACGAAGTGAAAGCGAGATGGACGCGTGGACGGGAGCGTCTCGGAGAAGGATGAGGAGGTGGCACCTCCACCTCCCGCCCTAAGAGCGGCTCTTTGCTGCGATTTAGTAGAGACTTCGGCATTGATCTGTCTTGTCTCTTCTCTGCAAGCAGAGGAGAGAGGAGGCTTAGCATGTGTGTTTAACAACAAATCGAACAGGAAGAGGGACACATGAAAGTCGTAGCGAGGCAGGAGAGATTGACAGGGCATCTCAGGGATGATGACAATCCTTTCACCACAACGGCTCGAATCGTCATGAACTGCTGCCACCCACTGTTGTATGGCTCTTTTACACATCTGAAGGTTTTAATGCCAGAAGTTTATTTGGATAATAATAAATATGTTTAAAGTCCCCCTCCAATCATTGTTTGATTTATTTTACAAACATTCCAAGTGGTCTTTTAATTATGATTATGCAATTTTTAGCCAAAACAGAAAAAAATCTGTCATTTTCTAGGACAAAGTTTCTTCAGAGCTTGAGTTGGTCATTAGAAACATGGCTCTGATTGTGGGCGAGGCTGTTGGTGTGAAGTAAGCCCGCCCCCTTCCCCCATCATCCATCTGTTTAAATGCACTCTTGTTAGCTTAAAGCCCCTCACATCCCCTACCTAACATTATGATGCCAGCTCAGACGACGAAAACGAAGACATACATGGATCTATTTCTCAACAAGTGGATGCATCAGAATGGAGTGGAAACTCAATTTCTTTGACAGAATTTTTTTTAACCAAAAAACAATATTTTTTCTGTTTATCACTATATAAATATTATACATATATATCACAGTATTTTTCTTTGCTGGAACACATTTTTGAGGAAAGAAAACATTAAATAAAAAGATGAAATAATCTATCCACTGGGGCTGTAACGAGTATCCAAATACTTGGATATCTAGGATTTGTTCCCAAAAGCTTCCTGAAAATTCAAGATTTCTGATTTGCATTCTTTATAGAATGGCTGCAATAGATGCTCTAAAATGTGGAATAATGTTGGATTTTAAATATATTAACTAACAAAACGAATGTTTTACTGTGATTGGAAGTAAAATAACTTTTAAAGTAAAGTGCTGGTAAAGCTATTGAGTGTTTATAGAAGGGAAAAAAGATAACAGAAGTTCAATTTACTAAAATAAGTTCTGAAAAAAAGGAATTTGTTTTAAATATAGTTGACTATTTGAATTGTTATTGTTGTAAAATGATAAAAACATATACACATACATATGTTTTGTTTACTGATGGAGTTAACCAGGAAGTTGACAGAAAAACTTCTGAGTGTAATATTGTTTAAAGTGACAAATGTTTATTTCTTTTAAAATCTTTGTTTTTACCTGTTAAATTTTGTTATTCGGATCTCTTGTTCTAAATAAAGGTATAAATGATGGAGAGTAAATACATTATTTTAATTTTCATAGATATTGTGAATGGACACACAAGCAGCAACCATTCAGACATATTCAGGTTAAATAAGGATTGTGGTTCAATCTATGAATCGTTGATCTCAATTCATGATTTGAATGAATTGACACCTAAGTAACCATTCCCAGCCCTACTATCAGTGCATCTTCCATTCCTGCTTTCTCCCCTGCAGGATCATGAAGAATGCTAGAGCATATCCCAGTTCACCCTATAGTCATTGTCAATTCGAGAAAAGTACAGAAAAAAGGTAAAATATAAATAATCAGAATTATTTGCAGTCAAGGGAAGAAGCCCACAACACAGCAGGTTATGGAGACCTAAGTGGTTGCACACCTAATGTGTTGTGTCATGGAGCTGCCGCTGCGTTCTCCAGTGACCAGCTCTCCAATCCAGTTCTATAATTGCATTTCTGGGAGCGGCACACGCACACAGAGTAGCGACCAGCGGGTCAATTGCCCAGCTAAATGTGTTTTCCTTTTCCTCGCACAGAGGGCTGTGCGAGGCCGGGCCCGAGCTGACCTCAGGCCGGCCACCACAGTGCTGCCAGCATTACAGATCCCTGGTCGCGTTCAACAGCAGTCTCATGGAGGAAACAGGACTCACAGCGGACAGGCGCATTGAATGATGGATGAGCAGCGCAACAGAGATGCAGAAGGACAGAAAGGAGAGAAGGTGAGCCACAGACTGCTGTGGCTGAATGCCATCGTGGAGCTGACACGGGTCAATAAGTCATACAAGAGGCAGAGGACTGGACATGCGCATCATCACGCAACGCACTGACAATGCAAAGCTTTATAAAACAGCAACAGGGTACCTCTGAAGCCTCCCTCCAGCAAAGCTGTAGCTCTGATCCTCTTCTGCCCCGCCCACTCGTACTCCTCAAAGCCCCGCCCATTCTCTCCATCCATGTCTGCGGAGTCTTCGTCAGCCAAAGCACCTTCGCGCTAACACAAAACACACACAAGAACACATCTTAATATTGCATAGAAGTTTTTGAAATGACCACATCACATCAAGCCGGATGACTGTTTAGGACAATAAAGGACTTCTTTCCATTTAATTTTTTGTAGTCTAGATACATGTGAAGCAGTTTTTAAGGATATATGTGGAAATATTTGATTTTAGGTTAAAAATACATCTCTGCATAAGCTAAATAAATGACATCATTATGCTGCAGTTGAATTGCAGCTATCTGAGGATAGCAGATGCTGTTACGCTACGTACAACACAGGCATGTGATGCGGGTTCAAGAACATGCTAAACGTGGGTTTTTCAGCGTGGTTTTGACATATGGTGTTCACATGGGTCTGTTGTCATCCGATACCAGCGTATGTACCTGCATGTACAGTTGGAAGAGGCTCAGTGTCAAATGTTGAAGTGGTGAAAATCTCTAAACTCTTCCTCCAGGCTTTTTCTTTCACAGTTCTTTTTTGATTAATGAAAGAGTTGACGTAGAATTCTGGCCGGGCATAAATTACAATTTTAGTAATCCCTCCCTCAAGATTGATTTTCAAATGGTTGGCATTTCCGTGTTTTGAAAAAGTCGGCAGCATATGTTACTACCAAATTCAAATCTGGGATTGGTCAAAATGCAACCAGTTTCAACTCTTGCTACACACTCAACTGCTGCGCGTCTTTTGTACGTAGAGCCTGAAAACGAACTTAAAGACTTGCCAACGATGTGTGAACACAAGAGTTTTGAACACAGAATGCACACATTCACTGGCTTGCAAAAGTATTCATACCCCTTGAACTTCTCCACATTTTCTCACATTATGACCATAAACAAATATATTTGATTGGAATTTTATGTGAAAGACCAACACAAAGTGGCACACGTTTGTGAAGTGGAAAGAAAATTATACAAGAGTTCCATTTTTTTTTACAAATAAAACCTGAAAAGCGCAGCTCTGCAAAAGTATTCAGCCCCCAAGAGTCAATACTTTGTGGAACCCCCTTTTTGCTGCTATTACAGCAGCAAGTCTTTTGGGGTTTGTCTCTACCAGCTTTGCACATCTAGAGACTGAAATCTTTGCCTATTCTTCCAAGCTGAGTCAGATTAGATGGAGAGCGTTTGTGAACAGCAGTTTTCAGATCTTACCCAGATTCTGGATTGGATTTAGGTCTGGACTTTGACTGGGTCATTCCAACACATAAAAATGTTTTATTTGAAGCCATTCCATTGTAGCTTTGGCTTTATGTTTAGGGTGGTTGTCCTGTTGGAAGGTGAAGAGAAGCAGCCCCAGAGCATGATGCTGCCACCACCATGTTTGACAGTGGGTATGGTTTGTTCAGAGTGGTGTGCAGTGTTAGATTTCTGCCACACGTAAAGCTTTGCATTTAGACCAAAAACTTTCATTTTGGTCTCATCTGACCAGAGCACCTTCTTCCACACGTTTGCTGGTCACTCACATGGTTTATGGCAAACTGCAAACAGGACTTCTTGTGGTTTTCTTTTAACAACAGCTTTCTTCTTGCCACTCTTCCATAAAGTCCAGATTTGTGCAGTGCACGACTGATGGTTGTTCTCTGGACAGATTCCCCCACCTCAGCTGTAGATCTCTGCAGTTCATTCAGAGTCACCATGAGCCTCCTGGCTGCATCTCTGATCAGTGCTCTCCTTGTTTGGCCTGTTAGTTTAGGTGGACGACCATGTTTAGGTAGGTTTGCAGTTGTGCCATACTCTTTCCATTTGTGGATGATGGACTGAACAGTTGTTTGTGGGATGTTCAAAGCTTGGGAAATCTTTTTATAACCTAACCCTGCTTTAAATTTCTCCCCAACTTCCTCCCTGACCTGTCTGTTGTGTTCCTTACACTTCATGATGCTGTTTTCTGCTCGATTTTCTCTTGACAAACCACAGAGACTGTGCTGTGCTGAGATTAAATTACAGACAGGAGGACTCTACTAAGTCATGAAGTCAACATTTGATCAGTCACCATTCATCAAGCAACTTCTGAAGGCAATAGGATGCACTCAGAGAAAAGGGCACTCAATACTTTTGCACACTGCACTTTTCGGGTTTTGATTTGTAAAAAAATGTATAATTTTCTTTACACTTCACAATTGTGCGCCACTTTGTGTTGGTCTTTCACATAAAATTCCATTAAAATATATGTATTTTTGTGGTCATAATGTGAGAAAACAAGAAGAAGGTCAAAGGGTGTGAATACTTTGGCAAGCCACTATACATACGGTTTCATAGACTTTTCATTAGAAGTGGCTGCACAAACGCAGGTTTACAAGGACGGTGTGAACATAGCTCAACAGTAATGCTATCTTCACACTGACCTCAGCAATCTGAAATCAAACAACCACTTCTAATGAAAAGTCTAAATGTTTCAGGCTTCTGCATTTAAAACTTTCATGCTCACTAGTAGCTACGCAAGTTTCTACGACCGTTTACATACAAAACATAGAAACTGAACGCGCATTGAAAGCTACACAAAGTTGAACTTTGACAAATCAGGGACTCGGATTTGATAGTAACGTATAAATGGAGTCTCTTTTAATTCACAAAGTGCCAACCATTTAAAAATTGATTATGGAGGAAAAATTGATTGTGATTTGTTCCCAGATGGAATTATACAACACTAAGTGATACTTACTGGAATACAGCTGTGAAAGATAAAAGCCTGGAGCAAGATTCCCCAGATTTATACCGCATTGACATTGTATATCAAGTCTCTTCCAACTGCATTGGGCAAACATGCACAACTAAACAGCAGAAAAAGAAGAAGCCCCTCCCTACTTGTCTAGTGTGAACACTTTGGGATAAACGTGACTTAAAAAAATTGCGTTTAGCACATTTCTTGAACGCACGTCATATGCCCAGTGTGAGCGCAGCTAGTGAACTAATATTTAGAAATGTGGTGTTGGATGCTTAGAGTGGAGAAGTAGTATCTCTAGCTAGTTTAATGGAGAGCAGTTAAGAGAGTTGAGGTGAAGGAGGAGTTAAGTAGCAATAGTTGATCTACAATGGAGAAGAACCCATGAAGTTTCTACAGGACAGGCTGATTTTCTGGGCTATCTGGAGCAGCTCAGGCCAACACCTCTGTCACACAGCCAGCAGATGTGCTCGATGCTCACGAAAAAGCTACGTGTTTGCCGACAAGATGCAACCGCGTCATACGGGATACTGTGCCGACGTGAGTGTCGCAGCACAAACAAAAGCTAAATGCCGTCTTTTTAATGTTTCAATAATCAGTTGATCCTGTATGACACAACTGCAAGATGCCACTATGGTCACCTATGGCAACAACAGGAAGTAGAGAGGTGACTGGAAGAACAAAAAAAAAAGGGAGTATAGAGGCTGTCCAAACGGCGGTAGGCGGAGTTTGGGGGCCCTGATTGTACTACCTGGATCAGGCATTGCTCCACATGTCTACTCATCTCCTCTTCGCTCCCAGCCAATGGGGCACTGCACAGCGGACATACCTGCCCCCCCTCCTCAGGCTTCCTCCTCTTCATCTTCCCTATGCGGGCTGGACGAGCAGGAGAAAAGAAGAAAACAGAACAAATGTTGGTTAATTTCAGGGATTTTTAATTAGTTTGACTTGATTTTATCACATTTTTTTCTCATATTTGTCAGTAAAGGCTGACAATTTCAAGACAGGTTTGCTTAAATCTATCCATTTGTAGGAAATATTCAGTAAAAAAAAAACAGCTGGAAAGGAACATATGAATCTTTTCTCTATTTCCTTCCTCCTTCCCTACTCTTCCTCCATGGCATCACCCTGACTTGGACACATTTAATTAGAAATTTAACAGGGCTGAACGGCCGTCATTGCACCTCAGGTCTCTGTCGTTTTTTTTTCCCAGCTGCAAATGGCGCACGGGGACATTAATTTTTAGCAGGCTGGAAAAGCAAAAGAGGCCAAGGCGGACTGTGGCGACGGATGGAAGGAAGCGGAGGAGAAAGTAACTGCCGGAACTGCAGGGTAGAAAAAAATAGAAGGGAATAGAGAGAAATAGAGGGGTTTAAACCTTACCTAGAGAAGCTCTGAGAAAAAGTGAAAATAAATGATTGATCGTTTCAGACTCGATCAGAACTGGATGTTGCATCACGATCAGGGTTTGGATATTTATTTTATACCTATTACTATGATCAGAGCTTTATATTTCAAGACTATTATTACAGATAAATACTCTAGTAGAAGTCTGCATATCAGAAGCGCGGCAGAATACGGAACTTGTTTGAATAGGAGGCACATTAAAACAGTTCAGTAAAGATAGCGAGTTAAGATTTGGACTTCTTGGCTTTAGAACTTTTAAAAAAACATTTGAAACTGACAGCAAGTGTCTCTTTTGATATGTCTCAACTCAAACAATGCCCTATAAAGGCATTTAAAAAGGAAAACGTTTTGATTTTTGCTTCTTTTTAATGAGAATGGCTCTCTCCATGGTGCTGACAACGAGACGCCTGCCAGGGGATCTCTGGCAGGCGTCTGGCAGGAGTGAAAGCTCCAGGAAAAAAAAATGAAGAAATCCCAAATCTCTCAAAAACAACCTAAACTAATAAATGTTTTCATTGATATGAGCTAGACGTGAATTCTCATCATCATATTTATGCGACAGCAACAATTTTAAAAGAAAGTGATAAATATTTTTTTTTAAATGTTATTGGAGTTATGAATCACATTTGATTAATAATGTTTAATAGTTCTGAAGCTACAGTCACAAAACTTTCTTACCTATTTTTACTAGTTAAGTATTTTTTCTGGTTAATTGTTGCACTATTTTTGCTTAATGGTTCAAGCTTCTTCACAGAAATGCTCTGTTTAAGTGTTAAATGTTAAAAGAAGGTAAATAACAGAAATCTGGGCCAACCTGGATCTGTTTATTAAATTTGTTCATTTTTTAAATGTGTTACAAAAGTATCCAATCAACTAGATATCAGCAGATGCTCAAAAAAAAAAATCAAACTGCTCGGAATCGAATCAGGGCCAAGAAACCTAACCCTAATAGAAATCCTTTAAAAAAATGGTTATACATTCTAATAATTAACAAAAAAAAAGGAAATGCTTTTATCCAACACAATGCTAACAGCCAAAACTGAGGAAGTGTCAATATATTCCAAGTTTGGCACCATAACAATGTCATTGCAGCAAGAAAAGTCAAGCCTTACATTAATAAAGTGTTACTGGATGCATTCTCCTTGTTTAAAAACAAGTGAAATTTTTATATTTTTTGAAAGTTTGTCAATAAAAAAGGACCTAAAAAGTAAATAATCACCAGTTTTACACAAATTAAAAAAAACTTTTGTCATGCTTAATCACACAAGTCCGGTTAAGCAACAGGTCTCTACGGTGGCCCTGAAGTGCGAATCACACTTAATGCAAAAAAATATGAAAGATCACAACGACTAATGAAAAAAAAATCAGAACACAATTCCAGAAAAATGAAACAAAATGAAGATAAAACGTTTCGGGAAACTAAAGTAATTTCCAGATATCAAAATGTAAAGTTAAAAAAGGAAGCACAATAAGAAAGCCATGAAAGGTACAATGGGAGATCACTGATTGGATGATGACGTTTCAACTTTGATCTGTCTTCAATGTCCGCATGCTTATAAAAGTTGAATGATGAGTACAGAACATATCCATAATCACTTTATGCCATATAACTTTTGGTCGAAATGTCATCATCAAATGAGTGATGTCCCACTGCATCTATATTCTTTGTTTTCTTTTGTTCCATTTTTACCTGTTCATTTTGATTTCGGAAAGTTACAATTGTTTTCAAAAACGTTTCAATTTTTATTTCATTTTAACATTTTGTAAGCGTGTTTTAGTTTCTGGAATTCTATTATGTCTTCTGAAATGTAAAGTTTTCTTATTTATTATTTGTTCTACTTTTTTGATCGTGATCTTTAAATATGTTTTGTCCTTCAGGGCCACCATACTTTTGTAACTCAAATCTCAAGAGAACAAAAAAACTGCGCTAATATTATTTATTAAACGCATTTCAAACTTAATTGTAGCTCAGTTTAGTAGCAAAATAAGTCCATGTTTTTATTTTCTTTCTTGTTTACAGTTCTGTCTGTTTAAATACAATAAATATCAAGTATCTTGCTGCTTATGACATGGCTGAGAGACTGGAAGTTGGTGGTACGTACCATTCAATCTCGTTTGCCTGTTAGCCCGAACTCGTAAAAATGTCTGCAAGCAAAAGAGGGAAAAAAAACAGGAAGGGACATGTTGTTTAGTCAATCAGGAAACGCGGTGTTGTGTTTACAAACAACAGGAAAGCTTCTCTGAATGGGATTGCACAGGATGCTGCGGGCATTTCTACCTACTTCTCTCTTGTTTTCTACCTCCTCCATAAGTGCCAGCCACTCTGCCGCAGCTGCTGCGACAGGGGCTACAACTCACTCCTGCAAAGAGCCCGGATGTTCCCCCGGACGCCGTACATCACCGCAAACTCAACGTTTGGTTTATAAATGTACACGGATGGGAATGGATTGAAAGTGGCGCCCGGCTCGGCTAATGCTACTCATATTCCACGCCATCTTGGCTTGTTTTGATCACGTGATCGCAGTGGAAGCGAAAGTCTGGGCACGTCTCTTGTTTGTTCGCACCTCCGTCGCTAGGGCGCAGCAACGGATTTCTTTAGAAAGGCTCCATCGAGTTAATGTTTACACACAACTTAAACAATTAGTGTAAGACTAAATTGGCCAAAAGAAAAATTAAGCTTTTATATTGTTTTGACAATTATCAAAACGTATTCGTATTTAAATGGTGTTTCTTCGTTGTTTTATTTATTGTTTTTTAATAAAACTTTATTTTTAAAAAGTGCTTATCATGCTTAAAAAGAAACATTAATATAGTCAAATAAACTGGAATGCTTACATCTTTATAAAAGGTGCTATTCAAATAAAATCGTCTTGCCCTAAAATGCAAAATGCACACAAAACAGCAATATAGACACACCCATTATAGGTGGAACTCTCCATACAATACATCTCTTTACACACCATATCATTGGATGGAATATCAGAAATGTCATTTTGACAGGATGAAATACACAAAAAAGTGTTTTTAAAGACATTTTCTAAATATGAGCTGGCAGCTGCTGACTAAATTATTAATCTTTTTTAAAGCATGTTTACTACATTTTGGGGATCCAGAGGCTACCTCAGGTTTTCTGGGATAAATGACCAGAATCATTAAAAATCAGCCTTACCAAATAAAAGTATAGAGTATTATGAAATTAATAGAGGTCAGCTTCATCTTTCTGTTGTCTGTGATCCTTGATGAAATTTGACCTGGAGCTCTACGTGCTGACGAATGATCGGTTTATACTTCAGTCATTGCATCAATCGTATTGCATCTCTTATGTAATTGTGGGGTCTAGTTCATACTAAAGTTGGCTGCTTTTGCTTCCGACTGTCCACTATGGTAAATAATAAATGGCGTTTACTTATATAGCACTTTACTACCTTCTTAAAAGACCCAAAGAGCTTTACAGTCAAGGTCCTATTCATTGATGGGGCCAGAGTCTGGATCTCGCTGTGCTGTCCCTAGCCCGGATAAAATACAGGGTTGTGTCAGCCAAACTGACGTGCGGTTCAGTGAAAGCTGGTTTAATATGGCGACCCCTGACGGGATGTTCCGAAAGGTGAACAGTCAGAGCGAGATCATGTCTTACCCAGGGTAAAACTCCATGTCTCGAGGGCCGGTGTTCTACATGTTTTCCAACCAATCTGCTATTGAAGCCCCTTTTTGGCTAAACACACCTGATCCAGGAAATCAACAGCAAATTCAGCAGGATTCCTGGAAAACCAGCAGGAGGCCGGCCCTTGAGGACTTGAGTTTGACACCCCTGGTCTAACCCCTCTTGTATTTCAAACGCAGTAGTAACGGCCTTATTTTCAAAATCCTGGGACGTAGAAACTACAAATTTTGTTTTGATCGAGTTTGCTCCACCATTGCGTCTTCTAATGGCTCAAAATAAGCATAGGTTAAATGGTGCCACATGATTGTTCTACATGTGTAAAATTCCAATTGTGGATGATGTCATCAGCTTGCGTCACATTTCACACTGATTGGGGCGATTCCCTTTTGATGGCCCTGCAACCGATGCGACCTGAGTGATTACAAATCGCTATGAAGCATAAACCGGGGCTAAAACTGTTGGCAGTTTCAGGCACCCTGTGTCTGACACCCCCTCATGGTTGGCGCTTCTTCTAGCAACCGTCCAACTTCCTCTCCTGCCGACGCATGATTTATAGGTCCTTTGACTGTGCATTACCACTGCCACCTTATCATTATGATGCAGTCTTTAAATGGCTGCTGATAGGTCAGGATTTTAGAGGAAGTGAAAAAGTGGCGTTCACTCAGGCTGACTGGCAGAGAAAAGGCGGCAAGTCTGCAAATATGCTTTATTTTCCGGGTGCTAAAAAGAGTCACCATCGACTTAATCATTTGTATAATATAAGGTGATTTCAGCAGTTTCACCTAATGAGAAAATCTCCTTTATTGCTTTAAGGTCCTTATGAGCTGTGTCATCCTGAACGTATGGATGTAACGTCTCCATGGACTTATAGTTCTTTTTTTATGGTGTTGGGGGGAAACCCACTTAACCCCGAGATACATCATGAGCGGAGGAATTACTCGAACAAACTTTGACGAATAGAAGAGATAAAAGCGGTCAGGGGGACATCTGAGATTTAAGGGGATTGGCCTGTAAGTCAACTTAACTGCTGAGAAGGCGGAAAAACCCAAATCTGCAGCAATATTCAGTTTCTCTGCTTTATGTCATAAGAACAGACATTCATTATTTGATTCAATGGACAATGGAAGTCCCATGATTTGTTACGATGTTAACACAGCCGGAGCACCAGTGCTGAGAAGGAGTCTTGTGTTTCTGTCGTGATCTTACTGACATTCTGATTAATGACTTCACAGCATCTGAGAACTGGAGAGGCGACGCTGACAGGAGACCAATTGAACGATCACTCGGCTGTCACCTCTTGGCAAGTAAAGGGTTACACTGATAACCGATAAAATCTTTGCAAAATACATGCTTCGTAAAAACTTTAAAGACCCACTGTGACAATAAAAAAAAAAATAATGTTTTTGGTGTTTTTAACATGTTCTTGTGGCCATGTTCTCATTGTGGAGGACATATATAAAAATATAAAATTGTATTTCTTTATTCAGATTGTTTGAATCAGGGGCAGACGCAAAAATGCACTTGAAAAAGCTTGTAGGTGTGGGTGGACCTCAAGCTCCCTGCTCTTCTCCTTTCTGATGAATCAACTTGTAGAGACTACATCCACGTATGTCTTCGTTTTCCTGCACTGGCATCTGGTTCAAAGCCATACAGCTGGATAGCTCCAGTATTGCTCGCCATTTTTGTTTCACCTGTAAATTTAGGTTGGGGGTGTGAAGCTACCTCGCACCGTCCTCGGCAACATGTGGTTAAGCAACCACTTTCGATGAAAAGTTTTTGTAAATTCGCATTTTGGGCTATCATGTTCAAGACTGTTGTGTTTGTGTATACAAGTAAGGTATACAAGTCACTACGACCTTTATAAACTTAATTAAAAGACCACTGGGAATGCTTTATAAATAGATGATTGTAGTGGGTCTTTAATGCTTAATTCAGTTCAGTTTGTATAATTCCAAAGAATAAGGTGCTGCGGAACCGGGAGTAGCTGCTTTGGCAAATATGGCATCAATAAGTGGCAAAATGTGTCAAACGTAGCAGTTAATGAATTTTGTCACTGGTCAAAGAACGTATTCTATTAACGTGAAACTGTTCCGAACGCACAGCAGCATGAAAAGTACTTAAACTTTTCAGATTCCAGCTTAGTCAAACCTGTTGTGACAGCTGATAGGTTGCTAAAACACAAATGTACAAATCTATTTCCCACCAGTCTAAGGTTTGTGTGTATCCTTGTGTTTGACCTGATATCTGTCGGAGTGGTGGGCATCCTCGGACGACAGGGGTGAAACCACAGGTGACTCTCCCTCACGCTTGATGTGCACGGACAGCAGCATAGACTGAAAAAACAAACAAACACAGAAATAGAAGGTGTTTTTCTTTGCAGATGACTGTCATATTATCACTTCTGAATGGCTGCTATTTGGGCTTTTCCTGCCTGGCAGATGAGTGAGAATTTAGCACACATGTAAAGGCACATATAGTAAGACAGCCGAATGCACAAACAAATAACTAAATAATGCAGTTTCAACACAAAAACATAGATAAAAAGGCTAACAATTTGATTTTTTTTTAAAGTTAAGCATTTCTAAGCACATCTTGAGATAAGACAAGCAAGACAGATAATTAAAACAATGAATCGTGTCAGAAACTTCGATCGAAACAAGTGCCTTCAGTTTACTTATAAACTAAAGTCAGTTAAATGTTTGGCTGAGATGAGAATGCATGAGAGTTCTTTATTTACATCCTGCAAGAGAAAAGCTTTGAAACTTCACATTATGTCAAATTTACGAGTAAAATATTGAAATCGTCTTTCTTTTTTTAATCATTTGGTGCACCTTTAAGAACCCTGGTTTACTGACTTTTCAAGGGTACTTTATTGAATTCAGAAGGGAAAGGTTTGTATGCACCAGAATAGATTTTTCTTCTGAAACTTAAAAAAAAAAATTTACCCTTGGAGAATTTCAAGAGTGTTGTTACCACATATGCAGCAGGCGGCACACAATTAATGATGACTGTAACCTGACTGACTTTGTCTATAAAATCCCTTCCACTGATTAGAGTTAGTGTTTATGGGATGTTAAGAGGGGTTGTAGGGAGAAGGAAACAGGGGACAGGGAAGAGAAGAAGCTTTGGGGGATAAAGAGGAAGAGTAAACTAAGACATCTTAGGAGGAGGAGTGTAACTGTCTGACATTACAGCAGAGTCTCTGTCCATAAATCTGTCTCACAACTTTCTCGAGCTACGTTCACACCGCCCTCGGCAACATGTTCAAGCTGCCACTTCCAATGAAAAGTCTACGTAAACGCACATAAACGCATATTTTGAGCTGGTGCGTTTAAAATATGTTCATGCATTGATACACACGTTTTTTTTACAACTGTTTTTGGGCTCTACGTACAAAATGCGTGGCCACTGCCCTAGGCAATGCGCATTCAAATGGCCATTCAAATGTGCATAAACACGCCTTTCGAGTTTCTGTGTTGCAGCTGTGAAAAAAAAAAACCTGGAGAAAAATGCGCGAGTTTTGTGCCGCTACGACTTTTTGCACGAAGCCTCTTCCAACTGTAAATGGAAGACATGCGCTAATAAAGAGTAGAAAAGAAGAAGCAGCCCTTCCCTTTTGTCCAGTGTGAATACTATAGACTAAACGCGTGTTCAAGATGCCCACTGTGAACATAGCGTCACAGTCACACACACAAACATATCAATATAAGACAGGATCCTCCTCGGTCTGAGTAAATCCTCCCATCTCTGAAAACCGATTGGATAAGAGAAAAAGAAGACAAGGAGAGGCAACATCTTTGTTTTGTTGCAGGGCTTACGCTTAAACTGTTTGTAGCTCTATGTTTGTGTGTCATTTTATTTGCTTTTTTTTTTCTTTTTTTACAAGGCAGCAATGAAATATTCCGTTTTACAGTCGTCTTCTATTAATCAAGCGGAAAGGGGCAGAGCAGAGGCTTAAGTGCTCGACAGCAATAATCTAATAATAATATGTGAGAAACGACCAACCTCCAGTGCTACCACAGTAAATTGGACATTATGCACAGTGCTTCTCTGCCTCCATGTGAGCGTCATGTTGTTTCCAGTTTTTATAATTCCCCGTGTAAAGGGTTAGGAATTGTCCAGCTTGGGGGCATTCTGGGAAAATACTTAAGTTTCATCAATAGAATATTACTTTTAATGGTATTTTACAAAGAGATTAGTTGCAGATTGATGTCTTCCTTGAATGTGGCCTTTAAAAGTTTCTTATTAAATCAGCTTGGAATTAGTTGTAGAATCTAGAAAAGAAATTCAAATGACGAAACACAAGTGAGGTTTTAACAATGTGAAGTTGTGTGGATTTTACGCATTCGCCCCTCTGATCCAACAACCGTGTCTTCGTCAGCGACCCCAGGGAAGACACAGAAAGGTGTTTGGGGGTTAATCTCTGGTTTAATAGAGGTGGGTGCGGTACAGGAGCAGGCAGGAGACTTCTGCAGGACCATGTGCCGCTCATTGGCCCTCCTCATTCTCCATCCCCTTCCACAGAATACTAAACAACCCCAGTAACATGCACAGTCACGGCAGACGAAAAAGGCCACAGCTCACCCCTTAACCCCTCCTTTTGACTGCCTCTCTTAAACACAGGCCCACCCACAATTCTCTGAGCACCACTTTAAGCTTAGGTCAGCACCCAAAGGTGTAAAGCAATGAAATAGGAACATTTTTGATTATGTCAGACTTTAATTAAGAAATTAATGAAACTTTGTCTATTAGCAGTGCTAAAAAATATATATCATGTAGCAAAGCTTTACCATTGTTAAATTCTTATTTACTTTTTTGGAATGATTAAAATCCATCGATCCCTCAAAAACTTTACTAGATGTTCGACTTTTCTACTGTTTCTGTTTGAGACTGAAGGACTTTACCAACTTTTGTTTTGGCAGATACAACTGGGATTTACGCAAGGAAACCCCTTTATAAAATCACGAGTCTTTGCTTCTGTGATTTGGCATCAACTTTGTATTTTCAGCCATGTTTCTGAAACCTCTGTCTCGCTTGTTGGAACAACCATAGATCAGTGCTTCTTGGTTCTGCTGCCTGCTGGACTACGGTGCACTGGCACTGCTCTGTGAGTCAGAGTTTCCTGATAGACATCTGCAGTGTAGTCGTTTTTGTGCAGACACATGAGTTGGAAACTAGTCAGACTAGTTAAAATTCTCTAAAAGATATATAAATGTCTCTGATTGCAAGATCAGGATGATCTCACCTTGGGGGTTCCTGGAGTGGCTGATCCATCCTTAGGCGAGGGGTTCTTACTGCAAAGGAGAAAGAGACAAAGCTCATGAGAATACATTACATCCCACAGTGCTGAACTGAATCTGGGGACACTTGGTGAGCTTTTGATTATTTTTGGGGTAAATCTGTGAATTTAACCAATGGCTCACTGAAGACTAGTTCCTCACTTTTCTGAATGCATTTATTCACATTTATTTGTTCCCCCTTTTATTGTTACTATAAACCCATCCATCCATCCATCCATCCATCCATCCATCCATCCATCCATCCA
>BSAI01000012.1:35984647-36001201 GCA_036245035.1 Adrianichthys oophorus
CCATCCATCCATCCATCCATCCATCCATCCATCCATCCATCCATCCATCCATCCAGTTCTATTTTAAAAAATCCATCCATTTATCCATCCATCAATCCTGGTCCAGTTTTTTAATTTATCCATCCATTCTGTTCCAGTAAAAATTTACATTCATCCTGTTCCAATTTAAAAAACTCCATCCATCCATCCATCCATCCATCCATCCATCCATCCATCCATCCATCCATCCTTAGTGTTCCATTAAAAAATTCCATTCCATCCATCCATTCATCATGTGCCATTTAAAAAAGTTACAGAGTACAAATATTTATTGACAGGGACCAGAGATAAAAGACTCTGTAGTGATTCCAATCATCAATGGGGACAGCTTGCAGTCACTTTGAAGCTCAAATCTGTTGAGGACCATCAGTTGGCTTGTAAACATTATCAGGAGGAAGGCGGTTAGAAGAATGAGATGGCTGCACCCAGCTGGAAACAAGTGTGACATTTTAGATTGGAAATGAAGGATGGGAAGTCAAGATGTGTTAAATCGACAGCCGTGCACTTTTATTCTGCCAGAAACACAGACGCATGACATTTATTCAAGTTGCTTTATTCTGATGGCTTTTTCTGAAGCCGTCACCTATCCCACTTGTCCTCAATTGATCTGTTTCTCTTTCATTTTTGATATATTTTGCCCCTTGTTCGTGCTCTTTTTTTCTCTCTGATTCAGACACAGACACACAGATACAGTTTTGAGGGCATCATGAAACGTTACAACAGACCAGTCATTCTGAGACCATGTTGATGTTACAGACTCTTGTACACATACAGTACGTGCAATGAATTTCTTTTTTGCAATGGCTGAATGGTTGACTTCCAACCGTTGGAAGACACAATGAAATGTACTTTTTTTGGTGGTGGTGGTGGTGGGTGGACTTTGCCTGTCATACTGAACAAATAATGAACATTTTTCAATATGTTCAAGTTGTAAAAAAACTGACTAAGTGGCTAAAAGCTGTCATGGCTTTTAAACAATCAATTTTAGGAGCTCAGCTGCAATTTGTTTTTTTTCTTTCAGAGGGAGTTCAGAGGGAAAAAAAGGTGTTTGGCGCTACATTCACACTGGTCATATGATGTGTTCTTGAACACGCATTTCACATGTGGCATTCACACTGGACGGTCAGGGAGGGACATCTTCTTCTTTTCCTTTTTCTATTATTTAACAGTCATGTACGCCACCTGTAATTCCAGCCGGGCACAAACCGCAATTTTTCCCTTTCTCCTCCATGATCAATTTTTCAAATCTTCCTTGAATTAAAAGGGACACCATCCATCCGTCACTACCAAATCAGAGATTTGTCAAAAATGTAGCTTCAGAGGCATTGTCTGCATTCACTCATTTGGACTGGAACATGCCATGTAAGGACTTCTCCCTGCATGGACCTGACAGATCAGGATGCATTTTTCCTTTTTTTCTATCCAAGACTTGTTAAAATCAGGTTCATCGTCAGGTTTAGTTCATGGTTTTAGCTTTTGTTTGACAGAATCAAGCATAAAGTCATCTTTGACATCAAGCTAAGCAAAAGATGGTAAGAACTCACAAAGGAAAAGGCAAAAGCAGGTCTACGGAAACCTATCAGATCTTTTTAGATTCCAGTATATTATTTATCATAACACAGCTTTTACAAAGTGTTTCAGACACAAGTCTCTTTTTTATGTGTAAGATGTATGAGTTGGAATTGTTTCAGTCACTTGTTCATTCTTTTACAGCTCGTGGCTTCAGCTTTGTGGTTTGGGGACAAAGAACTTCAAAACTACCTGTTTGAGTCAGCCAGCCCCTCCCCCTTTAGGCACATCACATTTTCAGCATCACAATGTGTTATAAATTGCATCTTTCATTCCTCTTGTTTCCCTCCAGTTTGTCTGCCGTGTTTGTTTCCTTTCACTGCGCTGCTCATTTCCTCTCAGCGTTCTTTCACACAGCAGCCAGTTCAGATTTCCAGCCCCGTAACCCCCGCCATCAAAAATTCATAGAACTGGGCGAGGAGACACACAGGGAGCCGTCTCCAACTCTCCATCGCTCCTTCTCTTCCTTCCTCTTGTTTTCTGTCTTCTTTCATCATACCTCTTTGTAAAGCCCACTCGTCCTCCCCTCGCCACGTCTTTTTCACACTCCATGTTCCCCCCCACCTTTTCGCTCTTCTTTCATCTCTCTATCAACCCCCCCCTCTGTCACTGTGGCAATTTTCTCCCATCGCGGCAGACTTGTAACTGCTGTCCCCTTTCCCGCTCCCTCTTTCCCTTGTCGCTGTTTGACACTGTCAACAAGCAGGTGGAGGTGGCTGTTATTGTTGATGCCTCTGCAGAGGTTCCAGGTAATGAACAAAAGAGAGATGGTGGGTGGGTGGTGGGGAGGGGATGAGAGCGGCAGAGATAGGAATGGAGTAAAAGAGACCTCTGTGAAGAGGGTGGATGTTGGCAGATTCTCCTGCGCTGCATGGCAGCTTGACTGTGTCACCCATGTTTGTTCTCTTTGTTGGGGAGGCCATCCCACACATGCACAAAATTCCAGGAGAACATACAGATGCAGGTGCATGCATGTACATAGGTAAAACTGCTTTCACACATATTCACTGTGAGCAATAGCACGACACGTTACTTTACCGAGTGTTGTGGTTTTACTGAAGTTGTCACGTAGTTTGAAGTTTAGTCTGAATGTCTTTGTTTTTGTTGTTGATTGTTTTTTGATGGTAGACCACTGACAGTATGTAGAAATGGACAAACCGCCTGTAACGTCACCTACAGAAAATGACTTACCTCCAATTCCAAAGAAATTAGGTCAATTCAGCCACCTTTTTCCCGCGGTACAGACTTTGCCACATTGAAACCAGACAAAGTTTGTAAGCGGCGATTGGTCCGTGTCGGTCTGAGTCAGCATTTCAATGGCAACCACTCTCGCTAATCAGGAGTGAGCTTTTTGGAAAGCCACACCCCTTCCACTGAAAACAGGCTCCGAAGAATTTGTCAAACGTTTCGCCACATGCTCTTATTCAGGCATCTTATTGGCCAGTTTATAACTTGCATAACTTGCAATAAAGAAAATATTTAATGAAAAAAATTAGGTTTTGCAAGAACATGTTAAAAAAAAAGGTACCAGAGCAAGAATGGTTATTCTGACAAATAGAATGACTGACTAATACCTGTTTTTTTCTCAATGTAAGTTCTGTGAGTTAGGCTTTCTGGGATCAGCAGGTACTTCCTATTTGGAACGCAAAGGGGGAGGTGATACTCTGTCCAGTTGTCATAGAGAGTCAGTGTAGTAGCCTAAAGCTGCTTTCCCATTTTGACAGTCCCATAAAATAAGTTTGGATTTGCAGAAACTTTTCACAACTCGGTAAGGATTGCCCTGGTGGCACTCGCAGAGAGAGCCAAAACCTGAAGCTGACTAAACAATCAAAAGAAATAGTTTTATTCTAAAATTAGATGTTAACTAAAAAATGCTCCCATGAGGGTACAAGAAAAGCTCATAAACTAAAATGAACTACAGCATTTTTAACTTTTAACACATCCCTAACCTAACCCTTATTTCCTAACCCTAACCCTTTTTTTTGATAGGCTAATATTTTAGTCAGAATTGATAGAAGTTGCATCATTTACTCCCTGCAATTTGCTTCAACTACTTAGTTTGTGTACATTCATGCAATTGTAAACCACTCCATTGCAAGTAAGCCAGGGCCCTCAGTCTCACTTTTACTTGTCTGGTCCTCATTAAAATGTTCATGCTTGCCAAAGAAAACAGACAATTCAATATAATGAACTGTTATTTTAGCCAAAACAAGACAGTGCGAATACACCTTTCAGAGAGCTACATGCACACTAACCTCGGCATTTCGTGTTCAAGTGACTGCTTCCAATGAAAAATCTATGTAGATGCTCGTTTCTAGCTTCTGCATTGATATTTCATGCGCTCACGTGTAGCTATGCAAGTTATTACGACTGTTTTCAGGCTCTACAAACAAAACACGTAGCCACTGAATGTGCATTACGTCCATTTAAACCGGGTCGAACAATTAGAGACTCGGATTTGGTTGTTGAGAAGCCCCTTCCTGCTTGTCTGGTCTGAACACCATCGCGTTTAAGAACTCAGGTTTTAGGCCGTAAGGTGAAAGTCATTTTTCAAAACAAATATTAAACCAAAATCTTGGTATATCATTTTGAAGATCCAATAATAACGGTTAAATGTTAGTCAGACCGTATAGGCTTCATATGCTAATTTACAAAATACCTTTTCTTTTTTCAGCACACACAAAGGAACATGCTGTTTAAATACCTTGAGGGAATAAATCCAAATTAACTTTCACTGTAGCCAGACTTTAGCCGCCGGTGCATTGAACTTGAAACAATCTCATAATCTAGTGACATTAGTGTTGAGTTGGTATGATCAGCTACTTGTAGGCAATTACCTTCACTATAAAGGCTTTCAGCTTGCTTCAGTCTGCATCGATCCTACCTGAGAATGGCTTTAACTGACAGCCTCCTCCCTCCACTCCCTGCCAGAGGAGTGACAGCAAGAGCAACAAAAAGATGAATAAGTCTTTTCTTGGTGCGAATTGGCTGGAATGGAAGGAGGGAAAAATAGCTGGATGGTGCTAAACTCAAGATACTGATTGCTTTTTGCCTTTTTGTGTCATCTGGTAGAGAGCTGGGGGCTCGGGCGTGAGCAGGCAGATTGATTATGAAGGAAGGGGTTGGGGGGGATCGGAGGAGTATGTAGATTACTTTGCCCCCCTGAGCCACCTGACATGTACAGGGCACGATGGATTTCCATTTGCCAAACTCCACGCATGTGTGCGATTTCCATGACGCTGTGGCCCATGAACAAGTGACAGAGCTCAGAGCCACGAGGGAGGACAGGCTGGCAGTTGTAATCCAACACACACACACGTGTTTACATGCAGGGTGGACAGCAGCAGGAGCCCACGGAATGGAAAACAAATGAAAGCATGCATGGGAACAGATATTAAGAAAAGGCAGAGGTGGTACACCTTCATTTCCATGCACATGACTCTTTCATTCTTCAAGCGCTGAGTGTCATTAAAGGCAGATTTACAAGAAATTGGACCAAATTCCCATTGTCACTTTCAATGAAGGCAGCCGCGCAGAAACCCAGAGGAGAGACATGGTGCAATTTTCCTTGACTGTAGTTTTGTATTTTAAAATAAGTGACACTCCCCCTTAGTTTTTATTTTACTTTTTCTTGCACTTGCCCTCGTACATTTTACACACTTAAAAGATTTCCAAGGATGTTATCCTCCACACTTCTGCTCTTTACTGTTCTCTTCCCTTCATGCAGTGTTCTGTGGGTTAATGGCGAGTTGGTAAATCAGCCAGGCGTGACGTTAGTCGCATCCCATCCCATCTAGGGATGACGCGATTTCTTTAAATAACTATGAGAGTGACAGAGAGAAGAAGGATGTGTGTGTGTGCGTGGGGGCTTAGCTTCCGTGGATTGGCAGCCAGAGGGAAGGACAGAATTCTAACCTTTATTAATAATTGAACAAAATACACACTTTGCTGTAAGACAGCATGGTTAAAGGCTCTTAAATGTCCTTTTTTATTCATATAAAGGCTACGATATTTTCTGCACTATATTCCACACTTAAAAGCCTTAATTAAAAAAAAAAAAATCAACAGTGTGGTTTATAATCCAGTGCACCTTATACTGTATATGAATTAATTCTGATTGAGCTTACTGATGTAGAGGTGATTTTTAAAAGGCACACTGCGCTGTATCAAAATGTTTAGTCAGATGTAGCGGCGTTGGACTGTTGGGAGTTAGCGTAGTCACAGTATATTTTTCTTTGTGGTAAGAGTCTGGTTTTTTTATGTGTTGCTAACAAGGTTGGTAAATGGTAAATACTTGGCATATACTTGTATAGCCCTTTCACCTATTCACACACACATTCACACACTGACACACACTGGCACCAACCTATATCTCCCAGAGGCAGTTTGGGGTTCAGGTAAGGTGTGAATCGAACCTGCAATCTTCCGATCAAAAGTCGACTGCCTTACCGCTGTTACCATGGCTGTTGGGAGTTACTGGTATTCTGAATATACTAATGCAGCTAACTAATGTAGCGATGTTGGACAGTTTTTTTTTTTTTTTTTTTTTTACACGTTACTAACAAAGCTGGGAGTTAGCGTAATCATAGTAACGTTTGTTTTAGCAGTATCAGTCTGTGTTGCAGACAAAGTCAGGTGTAAATACGCTAATGCGGCTAACATGTAGCAGTGTCGGACCGTGTTTTTTTAATTGTGACTAACAAGGTTGAGAGTTAGTGTAGTCAAAGTAGTCACTGTTTATTTTATCACTATCAGTCTGTTTTTTACATGTTACTGACAATGGTGGTAGTGAATATGCTATAATGGCTAACGTAGCGGTGTTGGACTGTTTTTTTTTGGTTACTAAAAAGGTTGCATGTTAACGTAGTCACAGTAATGTTTGTCTTGGAATTATCATTCTGTTTTTTTACGTGTTGTAAACAAGTATTGGAGTTACAGGTATTGTAAAAATATGCTAACATTACTACCGTGTAGCAACATTAGCATAAGTTCTAAGGTAACTGTGAATGCAAATAATAAAGTCTGACTGACTGATTTATCTCTGACTCTTTTGTCTCACTCAATGTGCTTTATAGTTTGGTGCACCTTGTAAATGACATACATTCAAAAATAGACATTCATTGATTCCCTTTTAATCTGGTGTTGCCTATAGTTTGGAAAAAAATTGTATATATTTTTTGTTTAAAACGATCTTTTGTTTTTAGGGAAACTGCATTCATGAGATGAAAAACAAGAAGAAAACATTTGTTAATTTTAAGTTTGAGCAGTGCTATTTCGTTAAAGCAGTTTCAAAGATGCACTATGACAATAAGATCCCAATGCAGATTTAAACATTCCCTGATTTTGCTTCTAAATTAATCACCTGCTTTGCTACGATCAAATGAGCGTTAGCAACTTTTGTGTTTTTTTTTTTTTTAAGCGTTCTATTTTGCTAACGTTTTGCCACATGATGCGACAACAAACATATTCAAAAATGCTACATATCCATCCAAATGGTTAGAAAAGAGGACATATGATGTCTGAATGAAACAATGATAGCTGGAAAGACAGGGTTAGGCCAAATCTAAAAATAAAGTGAAATATATAAATAAATAGTGAAAGTACCGGTACGTATGGTGCAAGCATTCAAAAACAGCAGTTGTGTAAGCTCATAGTAAATAACGTGTGATTTCCATGTGGGGTGACACTATCTGTTGCCCCGTTTCTCCAAGTTAATGGGTGCTATCATAAAACTGGGCCACTAAGGTGGACGTGGGGTCACACACAAACACGCTGAGAGGAGCGACCTGCATGCGTGTACACAAACACATACACACACCAGGCGTGTGAGCAGGGTGAAATATGGATCCTAATGGTTGTGTCCCATCGTTAAAAGGGCTTGGAGTTGATTTATTCGTCGTAAAACTGCTAGTGCAACTGCCACGTGGAGAAGAAGGGGGTGGCAGTGAACTTGAGGTCACAGGTTTGAATCCTGGTCTCTGTAGGAAACGCTAAACTAAGCTGACAGCATGCTTCTGCCTTTTTATGCAGATTTATGGCACACAAATACCTGCATGGGAGAAATTATGACTGGATCAGCCTGTCACCAGCTGAATTGTGGTGCACGGCCTGTTGGTTACAAATGACCCCGCTTCATGAGGCAGTGCGCATTGACTTCTTTTTTTTTCCATTATTATTTTTTATTTACCTTAAATATGTGCATTAACTTTTCTTGCACTTTTGGGACGAGTGGATTCTTAGTTTTGAGGCTTACCTGAGGCATATATTTGCTAGCCGCTCGATTTCTGTTTCCATGTGTTCCTGCAGCTCTCCTGGTCGGAGCAGCACCTGGCAGATGGGACAGACAGGAGCCTGGCTGTCATACAGAGACATCTTCTTTTTACCTGAAAAAAAGAGAGAGGACATTAAGAAAAATGATTAAGAGGAAACTATGAACAATATTCTAAATCTTTTTATATTTTCTTCTTTTATTGCAGTTTTTGTCCCCAAATGAATTTAGCACATGGGATTGTCAAAGTGGCATTTGTAATCGGGAGGCTGCAGTCACATTTACACACGCTGCGGAGGTTTTAAGAAAAAGTTTACATTTTACGGCGACTGGAGGATTTCTCTCTAAAAGTTGACATTGGTCAGTGGCTGCCCGGGAAAATTTTGAGGTCGTGATGTGGCAGTCCAGTGACAGGAGGGGATGATGCCAGTCCAAAATGGTCAGTGGTAGTCAGAATTGCCAGCCAGCAGCAGCTTTGACTGGACGATAAGTTAAATGTCTCTGGATGATAGCTGTCTATATGAAGTGGCACCGGTAGCTCGGGGGTATATAAAAAGCAGGCCATTCTCAATACCTGACAGCTGCCTGACTACCGCCTTCTACAGTCATGACCAGGCCAACGATTTTAATTGGGCGGCAGCATGAAATCTTGAAGATTCTGCTGATGTTTCCCCATCGCGCCAGGGCGGTTGTATTTGTGATTTTAGCATTAGGTAGGCTTTGAAACCCTGTTAAATTCGGGCATCAAGGGGTTACATTTAAAGCACGTGCACTAAATCCTTTCATAGCAGAATTTTGCAGTCTTGTGTAATGTTGTTTTGAGGTCAAATCAGGGGATGGGGGAGTTAAAAAGTGTCTGCCATAAGATGAGATAATGCTCTACAGAGTCTGCCAACACTACCTCACTTCATTGTCCTTGATCAGCAGGGCAACAGGGTGGGGCCCACCTGTTTTTGTGTGTCAGCATGTGCGACCGGAGCATGTGCGTGTACCACAATGTCTGCTTCCAGGACAACGGTGTCTGTGACCCTTTGTTGCCGCTCACGTACGTGTGCAGCGGTGTAAACCCCATTTCTTGGAGTGTACCTTTAGTTCTGTCTGGGTCGACTAAAAATAAAAGCTATAGAAATTAAATCACTGCTTCATGTTGGAGGACACTTCCTGATTTCCTGTATTCAGCCAATCAAACAAAGCTTTTTTTAGACTCAGAACAAAAGGCTCCGCCTCAGTCAGGACATCCCGTTTAGACTGCTTGTCACCACGGCAACAAGAGGGCCAGGTAGGGGGAGCCCCTGTCTCTACCATATCTTTGATGGCTCTGTCTTTAACCTTTTCACACTCACTCACACACACACAATCACAATACTATACATAAAGGGACAAATGCAGCCCTGAACGGAAATACATCTTTGCTCTAAAAATGCTTTGTACGGACACAACTAAACACAGATAACAAATATTGTGAGATTTTGAACACCCATGGCTTAAATCCTGCATTTTTTTTTCTCTCCGTGTTTCTTTTTTTTTTAGAATTTCACTGATCAGACCATGCAATTATTTATTTAGCTTTAGTTTTTGTTTGAGCTGTTAAAGATTTATTGTGCACTCCCTTCCTCTTTTTTCCCCTATTCTTTCACCACCCCCACCCCTTCATAAGAATGAATCAGTCAATTTCCGATTGATGTTAATAACCTTGGTGCAAAAGCATGACAAAATTGAGGCAAAAAAAAGTTTTTTTCAATTTTACATTGTGCAAGCCAAGGTTTATATTATTTGAAGCCCCCCTCTGAGAAAAACTCTGTTTTTAACTTGTTCTTGTGGCTTAAAATTTCATTTCTGAACATTTCTTTGTTCAAATCATTGTGAATCAGGAGCAGATGCATAAAAATACAGTTTGAAAAAAATTGTAGATGTGACGTGGAAGCTACAATCGACAGGCCACAAGCTTCCTGCTCTGCTCCATTCTGACACATCCACTTGCAGATGATTTCTTATATGTAAAAAAAAAAAAGTATTAGTTTAGCTGAAAAGGCCTTCCAACATTTTCCATGCTGTGTGTTTTTGTCATGTTAGAAAGTTCTCAGAGACGAAAGATGGAAATTTAGAAATACATTTAAGAAAAAGACACAGAGGAGGGATGAGGTTTTGATGTAATGCAGCCCCCACCACATGGCTTGTCACGTTCTTAAAGATGATTAATACTGATGTACCCACATGCCCCAGTTTGGACCTCACAGCCCCAGCACACCCTCACCCTGAGGCGCAACATGGGAGCGTTTAATCTCGGGAAGCGCAGAAGAGTCGGTGAAGGTGGGGGAAGATGGAGCATGGAGGTGGAAGGACAGTTGGTCAATAACAACGGAAAAGGCCTAACAGGACTCCACAGCCGGGAGATTCCTCAGTGAATCCCTGGTTGGTGTGGTGAACGGATGGATGAAGAGAGGTGTGCAGCAGTTATAGAATACAGACCTGACCTAATGTACTTAGATGGATGCTCTCATCTGACTTTCTCCGACTTCTTTTGCTTTCTCTCCACTTTTATTTGACTCTTCCTTTGTTATTGTTTACCTCTTTTACCTCCTGTTTCTTAATTGCTCTCTTTTTTAAAATTTTCTCTGTCATTGACTTTTCCTTCCTCAAACTCGTCAAATGATATTCATTGGTTTTCTTCAGGTCACAAGAAGATCTAGAGCAGAGGTCAGCAACCTAGGGCCCGTGTGCCATGCAGGGAAAGACGGTGGCACTCGGGGTGTGACAACAAGCACTTGATCTACCGTTTGTTTGGGTTTTTCGGCCTTGAAAAAAAAATCTGGTTTGAGTGACAAGTCTCTTCTCACAATGAGCTGTTTTCCCCATCGATGTTAAGAAAAGAGTCCAGTCATGCAGACTGTTACTGAGACCATGCCTACCTGTATAAATGCTGCCACTTTTTTTTTTTTATAGTTTCACCCAACGCACATTACTTTCCGTGACCGTCTTCATGAACGGGCAATTTCAATTAATGCGCGCTGTAGGAAAAAAAACAATGAAATGAAAACGTTTAATTCCCCTGTGTTTTGAAACTATTGCTGGTGAGAGAGAACACCTTCTAATCATTTGTTTGATTCATTTCTTAAACGATGTAGCACTAAATTAACTTTTTAAGTAAAAGTAGTAACTTCAGAGACTAAAACTAAGAAGTATCAAACCTGCAGCTCCTGAAACAGCCATTTGAGTTTTTAAAAGTAATTTTTCCAGCATTGCAGAAAGGTTATGAAACCTAATACATTTTTTGAGCAATTCTTAAATATATGAAAGGTTTCTGGTTACTGGGTTCTGATCAGGTAGACAAAGACAACTGTACGCTTTTTTACAGTAGTACTAGTAGGATAGAATAAGAGTTCTAAATGAGCCAAAGGGTAAAAAGAATAAAAAATGCGGGGCTTTATTATACTCAAAATAGAAAAAGAATTACAAACTGGGAAAGTATTGGGGCTCGTAAAAGAGGTAACAAAATGTGACTACAGTGGGTGAGGTTCTTAGCGTATTTTCCAAGAGGACCTGGTGGCAGACATGATGGGGGCTGAAAATCATTAGTCAGAAAAGGAAATTGCCAAACATCACTAGGCGGAAGCGAAGCTCCAGATCATTGTTTACGTTTGATCGCTGTTAACTTCAACCCTCTACTATGCAATTAAATTAAATCAACTCATTCTGTCGGGGAGAAAAGCAGCTTTGCACTGCTTTACAAGACTTTATTTTAGTAGCATGTTGCATTTCGGTAAAAATGTCCCTTTAAAGTCTTGCTTTACCAGCGCAAAGCCGCTTCAGCTAATTCACGTTAACTCCTAAACGCAAAAAAGCAAACATAACTGCCGGGGTTCCACAGTTATGTTAGCCTTTTTCTATCAAAAACAAGAGTATTTTTAGACTGAAATGTGCGGAGCTTGCGGAGGGGGTGTGTCTATTTTCCTGCCAATGTGATTTGGCATATAAAAGCAGCTCCACCCTCAGCCACCCGTTTGGACAAGGAGAAGCTAAACAGGAAAGGAACCAGGAAGTCAAACTGCAACAGTAACTCAATGGAGATCAAATTAATAATAAATAATTAACAGAAAAGGTAACAGAACAAGCAGGACTACATGTGTGCACAACACAGAGTTAATCTTGCTGTGTTAAATGAACTGATTAAACTGATTGTGTGAATCTGCTGGTAAACTTCAATGAACATGACAAAATGTAAAAATCATGCCATGGGAGTGTGCACATTTTAGCTTTTATCGTGTGGTGGCGGACATTGTTGGCACATCTGGATAAAAGATAACCATTCTAAAATAAAATTAAACAAGAACAGATTGGGCAAGCTGAGGTTTTGAGATTAGAATTGTATTTTGTACATTATTTTTAACTTTAAAAGAGCCATGAACATTGGTTCTTTCAAAAAAGTCAGAATCCCTACTACTCTAGTTGTTTTATGGGTATTTTATACAATCTATGATTCGAAACAAGACTGACTCATCATAGTTTCCTTTTTTTGTGAGATAAGCCCCTTCATTATGTTTATCTCCTTTCCACAATGTCCTTCTTTTGAGAATGTTTACCAAATATATAATTTGACATGCAGTGTGGAAATCCAGTAAGCTCAAACCATGGTCATCAAGCATCGAATTGGAAAAAAGTCCACTCTGTTTGTGAATTAGTATCTTGCTGCTACACTCTTCTGCAAGTCATGGTTTGCACTTCCAATAACATTGTGACTGCCTAAAAATCTTATTGGAGGTACGACCTGCCCTTAATGCAGCACAGTGTGTCAGAAAATGGTCTTAAAATGCTGGAGTTTGGGCTTGGAAGCAGAAACTTAAACATTCAATAGAGAAACTTAAACATGCTAAAAACTTTGGAGCAACAAAAAGGTGACAAAACAGATGACCTGTGAAAGAAGAACTGAAAACCAGACACTCATATATACCGAGATCGAACAGAAGTGAAAACAGCTGTATATGATAATGACCATGAACCGGGAGTGACGGTTCATGGTCGACGACTCAAAACAAAACACTGATCAGATCCCCCCAAAAATGACTAAAAGACCAAACTAAAGTGCACAAACCGAACCCAATGGTGGACACTACGGTATAAGAGTATCTGAAGCTACGTACAACCAGGCATTTCATACGTGTTAGAACATGCTAAATGCAAGTTCTCTGTGTTCACACTGAGCAAGCAGGGAGGGGTTTCTGTTTCGACTGTGTCCACCACCTACATTTGGAAGAGGCTTTTAGAATTAGAGTGACGACTGTCCCATTTGAGTGGTGCTAATCCACAAGCACCACTATCAAACAGAATTTTTCTTTGATGCAGTTTAGGGTGATCAATAAAAAAGGTAATTAAAAGGTCAGACTAGTTTATGGCATAACATTTGACTTATCTTTCATTTAAATAGTTAAAAACGACCTGTCAGTGAATTTAAATAATTCTTTAAACAGTAGTTTACCAAAGAACAGACTTGCGGTTCTTTTGCAAATCAAGGGGTCATCACGCTTAAACATGAGACATAAAAATGATTTTTTTTTAGCGAAAGTTCAGCCATGTTAAAACAACATATGTCCTTGTTTATCTATATACACCTAAAATAATAGAAGGGGGAGACAAAAGGAACTAGACAGACCATTGCAGACACCAGATGGTGAGGAGGAGAAAGTTACATGACGCGGAACAATGTAAAGGGAAAGAGGTGACCTTCTTTTGTTCACTTTCCTTTCCTTGACTCTTTTTTGTTCACTTTCACCTTTTTGTGTAAACACTCTAAAATTCACTCTTCAGCTCCAGCTTTTCCAACTCTCACTTCGTTAGCTCGTGTACCATCGTAGGGCTGTCAACTCTTGATCCATCTTTGTCTTTCTTTCGCACATCACGAGATGTAAATGAAACTGACAGCGTGTTCCAAAAAATCTGTTTCTATTAGTGGCTCTGCAGCCAGCAGCTTATGGAATTATGCCAAAAAAATCCCTTTAACACTTTTCAACACTTTAAGAAGCATTCCTCCATTTTCCTCTTTTCTCTCTCTGTCTCGCTCTCTGTCTTTTTATGTCTTTCTTCCTTCTTTCTCAGACGTTTCGGTCCAGATGAAGTGGGAATCAATAGATGCTGGATAGTGCAGGCTCATAGTCACAGACTACAATGAGCTGAGGTAAAAGGCCACCTCCATGGTGGACAGGGATTGTCAGCTCAATACTGACTCTCAATGGGGCCAGAGATAAAACACCATTTGGGGTGTCCTCATGGCTCAATGGGTTTAGAGGCAGAGCATGTGCTCACAACACTGTGAGTCTAAATCCTATTAATGACCTGTATTGCGTGTCATCTCTTTACTTTTATCTTGGACAGTTGGGTAAGGAAGTGAATCCAAGTGTGCACTGAAGTTTTACTAAGACCTGAAATTCATTGAAATCCAAAATTGATTTCTTTTTTCTGACTGTTTTAGATGTGTTAGCAGCATTGAGGTCTGTTTAATGTCTATTGAGCTTAAAGACCGACCAATCTAAATCCTGTTTCTGGTGTTTTTTACATGTTCTTGCCACATTTTTCTTATGATGGATGACTTAAAGAAGCTTAAAAGTGTGTTTCTGTGTATTTCTTTATTCAAATGGTTGTGAATCTGGAGCGGACAAAAAAATGCCATTGGAAAAAGCTTAGAGTTGTTCCACACCAGCTCATTGGCCTTGTGGAGGAGTGTCCACCCTGAAACTGCAAGGTCATGAGTTCAAATCTTTGGCTGAGTCACTCTAAAGACTCTAATGCAGATTCCGAATTGCTGCCTAACTCCTCCCTAATGCTCCAATTGTAGCTGTAGTGATGTCCGAAAGCTTTTTTAAGTCCTTATCTCTCTGCCGGTAGGGTGACTGTGACGCGCTTGTGGCATGGAGAAGAAACGCATTTCTTCACATGGCTGTGCTCTGTAGCATAGACGCTTACATTTAAATGGAAGTACTTCGTTTTTGTTTTTAAACAGATGTCATGTATTTTTCGAGCGCTGACAGCTACGTGCTAACGTAGATAACCTGCTAAAATTAATGACACCATCAAGCAAAATTAACGTCCAAATTTCAAGAGACACTTTTTTCAATATCTATTAACTTGGAGGGATAAATAAAGAAATATAGCTCCTTTTTGGCTTGCCATTATTTGTTGCACCGGTAATGTTTTCTTGGGGTTTTAAAAACAGTTTTTGCAAGTTTTTTAAGATTTAACTTTTGGTTTTTAAATTCTTGAATGGTCTGGCACCTTGGTATCTTGTGGAACTTTTACATTTTTGTCATCTACGTCAAGTCCCAAGATCTGAACATCAAATGCTTTCAGGACTTGGCTTGTGAATAGGGGAGATAGAGATTTTTTAGCTGCAGCTCCCAAAGACTAGAATCCTCTCCCTCTTTCTCTGAGGTCTGTCAGATCCCTCAGTGATTTTAAAAGAATTAAAAAAAACTCCCCTTTTTGGGGTTTTTAACTCCAGCGAGCAGATCCAGTGGGCCAGCATATTAATTTTATTGTTTTACTGCTTTTATTGTTGATTTTATTGTTTTTGTTTCTTTATTGTATTATATTGTTTAGTTATTTTATTTAGATTTGATTTTATGTCCAGCACATTAGTTGCCACTGCTTTTGTTAGGTGTTTTGTGTAAGCCCTGAGAGAGAACGTACACAGATGGAAGATGGGAAGTGGGGGCCGGCTTACTCCCATACAACAGTTCCACCCACAACTCAGATTTCTAAATATCCTGCTCTGTAGAAACTATGTCCTAGAAAACAACAAAAGTTATTTTATTTTTTACTAAAAACGTTACAATCATAATCAAAAGACCATTGGGAACGCTTTTACAATAGATCAAAAGGTGATAGCCACTCTATCTACCACAAAAGGTGAGTGGTACTTTAAGAAAAACATAAAAAAACAAGAATGCTACCATGATTTTTTTTCTTTTCTATGTGTTTAAATGTTCTTTGAGGAATTAATTAGACCTGTAAACGATACACACAATCAGCTAATGAGTGCCAAGCATGTAAACTGGATTTAAACACAACAATAAGGATCTGATAAGTGAAGTGGCCAAATTTACTGGCTGCAGTAAGTATTGTGGGCAGATTGCACGCTGGAAAACGCACTAGTGCATTTCCCAAATGGAATTACAAAGTGTCTATATGTGGAGAGCATTTTCTGTCCTTGAACAACTGTCTTGTTTTTATCCAAACACACTCCCATTCCGTACCTTGTTGTTCCCCCAAATTAGTTTTTTGACATGCATCAAGTGTTTATGCCGACAGCCCCTCTTTTCCCATCCCCTGATCCTCCCCCCGCCCTACTCGTCCTGCTTCGCTTTTCCCTCCTCCCTCTGTTCGCCCAGCCGGTTAGCTATAACACCCGCCAACATTGGTAAACAAGGAAATCTCTCAGCCGCGGCCCGGCGCGTAACCGCATTACTGCGCCCGATAACCTCTTCAAATAATGTGCGATAAGGGGAATTTGATTTGATTCACGGAAGGGAAAAAAAAAAGGCCCACGTCTGCACCCCCCCCATCCACGCTCCAATCTCATCCTTTCCTTTATTTCTTTCTCGCTCCTCTCCTCACACTCTCCCCTCTCCTCCCGTTCCTCTTTTCACTTAGCCTGAGGGGTACGGGACCTCCTCCTCTTTCTCCTCCTG
>BSAI01000012.1:36001601-36048010 GCA_036245035.1 Adrianichthys oophorus
AGGGTTAAATAAGAAAGTCAGCCTATTGTAGAATAGAGGATGCATGGGAAGATTTTCTTTTAATAGGGTTATAGGACTTTATTGGTGTAAATATTTCAAGAACGAAATTTCAAGAAAATGAGATAATTGCATTTAGAGTGTTATTGAAAGAAAAAAGGGGAAGCCCTGACATCAAACCATCATAAATCATCAGCATTTCCTTTAGAACCCACACTGATGTACGGTCAACTGATGAACCGCCTGCATGTGTCTGTGTGTGTGTCAGCATGCGTAATGTGACTTATACTCTGGGGACTGTCCCGCATGCACGTGTGTCCATCTCAAAGACAGCAGTGTGATGCTGGTGGGGTTCTCCCAACTACTGACAGCTGTTTATCCAATCAATCACTGTGTCAGTGGGCAGGCATGTGTGTGTGTGTGGCAGACAGACAGTAGTGAGAGGAAAAGAACTAAATTAACGGAGCATTAACCAGGCGCTGACCCAAAGAGGAGGCAGAAGCTTTGAGCCAATCCTCTGTGTGCGACCCCCCCCCAAAAAAACACAAAGGGATCCAAACCACAGTTTCCTTATTTTTGTAGGAAGTGAAACAGGAAGTCTTTTACTCTTATTTTGACAGTCACGCATCTACATCAAAATTATTATTAGTTGATGGTTTTACATTTCTGGAAATTTTCATGAATGGATTTTGGTGTTTACGGTTCACCCTAAATATCTCTTTAGCATAATCTAAACTTTCCTTCAAAACCCATTGATATATCATGTTTTCTGCCCTGTAGTTCATCATGATTCCACTAGAGGCAGTAGAAGGGCTTTTCCTTCTCATTTCAAAATGCTGCTTCCATGACACTTTTGTTGGGAAAAATGTTGCTACTTTCCGAAACTCTATGATGAGAATAATTCATTATGTGTTATTCTTGCTTTTAAACGATTACTTGCTGTGTTGAAAGAATGCAACATTTGCTGACAATTAATTCATTAAATTACAGGTAAAAATGTGTGGATCAAACTTGAGACCGCAGGTAAATAGGGTGCTTTTTTTCTGAACACTCATGTCAGCATGTTCATATCTTAATCTAACATTGTTGTGAGCAAAAACTTATCTAAATCAATCAACTTATCACCCCCAATTTTGGGGGGGGGGATTTAAACAGAGGGTTTAAAAACATCTTAATCTAAAAAAAAAAATGCTGTCAATTCTTTTATATAGTGAGCTTCACAGATGCTTTAAAATAAGGCATTCGTGACCTGTAGTGACCTGTTTCTGCTGACCAACTCTATTTTATTTGTCTTTGCTCAGCTGCACTGAAGAGGAAGGATACCTGATTGACGGGGGGTGTGGGTGTGAGGCCTGTCGGCACTCGTTTCCATCCCAAAAGGGAAAGAATTGGACCAGGAACATGCCGTGTCAGTGGGCAGACGGGGACGTCAGCACGTTTGAGTGAGACATCCTGACTCAGCCCTCAGCGGGTGAGTGTGCAATTTTTTAACCCTTGTATTGTGTTTGGGTCCAAATTGACCCATTTTCCATATTTAAAAATAAGTCAATTTTGACCCACAACACATTGTAAGGGTTTAATGGGGCTAGCAAAAAACAACAATATTCTAACAAAAACTCATTTTAGAACACTTTATAAAACAAAAAAAATGTGTGAACTAGATCCCAGTTGTCCTCTTAAACCACACTTTAAAGGGATCAGACAAGGATTTTAAAAAAAAGCCCTCACATCACATTCTTGTCTGCTCCCCTCTTTTTCTTCTTTTTTTGATTTCCCTCTGTATAATTCCACGCTCCCACCCTCTCATTATCTCATTCCCTGCTGCTTTCATATGGTCTAGCAGCTGAATTAATTACCAAAGCCAATTAACGCAAGATTGGCTGATGTTTTAACTAATTAGCTTTAATGAGGGTGCCACGGCTGCCTGCTCAGTGTTAACTGAATCCAAACAGAGGAGGACAGGGCCCGGGGGAGGGAGGGAGAGAACGAGAGGGGGTGTTGGAAGGTATGGATGGAGACATGGAGGCACGTGCGCACCTGCAAGTCGTTACTAAAAATTTTCAGAGCGCAGCAAAGTACCACCCACCCCGTTGTTGCCGCTGACTTGTCATTACCGTTACTGACCTTTTGTATGCAACACGGTTTTTGTTTTTTTTTTGTCTCACAAAAGTCCCGGACTGCAAGGACCAGATTGCTTTTGCAATTCGTCTTTCTAAACATTTTGCCCTCCACCACATACTCAAAGACCCACCAAAATTTGCACACACCAGTATTAGATGTAATTCCAATGGTTAACCCCCCCCCTTCCCCCCATGATGACATCCCAGCAACAAACAAATAAAAAAAAAGGGCCAAAATCTTCAATGGAGCTCATCAAAATCAACATCAAAACACACATGTTAGGGATATCCAAAGGAAGTTTTAAGATTTTAAGAAGGGATTTTCACAAATTAAAGTTTCGTTGATCTTTAACCTCAGATAGAGGCCGCCATCTTGAATTTTAGAAAAATCCACTTTAGTACCTTCTACAAATTTAAACTCCTCCCATGGATTTTGATTAGTCACATCCTATTTCCTCAAGCATTATTGGGAAGCTTATTGGGAAAGGTTGCTTGGCTTTAGACTTTTAAGATTAGAAAACATAGATTTAGATTTTTAACAGCGTTAGCGTGGTGAGCGAACAAAAGTGGCATTACTCAGTTGCTCGCACATTTTTTACCAGAATAATGTGAAAATGTAACTCATGAATTGTTTACTCAAGATGAATGAAATTATATGACAGATGATACAAACAAATTAGGAATGAGGGTGTGGTTAACAACAAACCTCAGTTTCCAAAAATATCAAAAATTTTACCAATTCTTTAAAAAATTACATAGACCTGTTTTTCACCCCCTGAAAATCAAAAAAGAAAATGGTTGCTATGGAGAATCAACAAACAGAAAAGCCACCATTTTAAAAAGGTGCCATGTGCACTCTAACCAGGGCAGAAGGGAAGAGTGAGGTGCGTGAAGCAGTTGTTTAGTCATTTCAGGCAAATTGGGGGGTGGTAGCACCCGAGGTCAAAAAAAGCCTATTGGAACTTAAATTTTTTTGTGAAAGATTTGCTCTATCTTTAGGTCTGTCTCAGGTAGTCTGGTTCAGTTAATGCAGCTCAACACGTATCCTCCAATTTCTTTGCTGTATTTGTTGTGGCAAAACGTGTCTGGCAAAGAGAAGCAGCAGATTAAAATCTCACATCAATGTCATGCTGTCCTCTCAACGTCAGATTACCTGCCAGATTACCTGAACTCCTTTCTCACCTGCCTCGTGATAGCAGGATTTTAGGAAATAAATATCAGTTTACAATTTCTACAGAATAAAAAAGTAGTAACATTTTTATTCTGTTTTGTATAAAATGGGGAATCCACAAACTAAACTTAACTAAACTTATCTGAGGCGAATATTCAATATCAATATCCTGATGGCTGACTTGGCTGGTCATTTTACTGCTTAGTTGTTAAAATACATACAGAAACTGTTAATCTTCTCTCATTTTTATATAGCTAATATTGACTGATTAAGTCATTTGCTCATAGTTTTAAAGCTTTTTGTACCTAAAGACATTTAAAAACGTCCTTACATCAAACTGATTGGATACTTCAAAAGCTTAAAAATGATGTTCTGTCTATCGCTGATCTGACGACCAATTGTTTGATGTGGTCATAAAAATCTGCATGGCTGTGTAAAAGGCTTAATGATTTTAAAGTTACAAGAAACAAGAGCCTGCAGTGGGCCTCGTCCATCAAGTCTATCGCTGTTGCCTTTTGCCAAATGGCTTGGCCATCGAACCCGGGGTTCAGCGGTGGAGGGCGAAGCACAACAGCCTGCTCTAACATTTTTTCACCATCAGAAAATCTCTATTCTTTATTTTCTTAATCTCCTCATTTTTAATGTTCTCTTCACATACATGCTGCCAGAAGCAGGACACCTTTCAGTTTGCATCCACATCATAGCTAGTGTCAAGTGATCAATTATATAAAACAAAACTTTCAAAATCCAAGAAGAAGTCAGCAGATCTTACAACGATTTCAACCAGGGGCGGAACTATGGGAGGGCAGCTTTGCCCTCTACTTGCCCACCAAATTTGAGTCAATATTAGTATCACTGATGAAAAAGAGAAAGAAATCATCAATACAAGAAAGTAAGAAAAGTTTATTTATACAGCACCACTCACTGACATGAGTCACAAAGTGCTTCACAAAAAAATAACATGAAATATGTCGTCCGCAGAGATGGTAAGAAACATCATTGAACTGCTTATTCATCTTGCCTAGGGGAAGCATTTACAGTAAGAACAAGAGTGGCCCCAGGCCTGAGGTACCCCACATGTCATTTTAGGCTCAGTTGTTATGTGATTTGCGGACACACTGAAGCTCCTACCAGCCAAATATGAGGAGAACCACTTTAGAACCAACCCAGACAGCTACTTTAAGCACTGCTAAAATAACAAAAACAATATTTGTAATGAAATCCGGAGCCTCTAAAATTACATAATTTTTAAGTGAGAGGCTGGATGGCTTAGTTGACTCATGGGAAACCAGGGTTTGCTTTTCAGGGGAAGAAATAGGCTTATTCCAGTGTACTGGTCCCTGGGCAAGACCCTTCACGCTTCTGCCTAACTACAGTACGGAGTCACATGGAGGTCCGAGTCTGGGTCTCCCTGTGCCGGTCCACAGCCGGGATAAAAATACAGGGTTGTGTCAGGAAGGGCATCCGACATAAAAATATCTGCCAAATCTCGTGGGCAGATCAGTGAAAAAGTTGATTTGCTGTGGCGTTCCCTGGCGGGATAAGTCTAAAGGTGAACAACATTTTTCTTGATGTAGTTTTGATCTCTTTATTTGTAATGCCCTTCCACTCTGCTCTTCTGTTTTGCCACCCTTCTAAAGTCTTCTACCTCCCTCGTACTCCCACATATGAAATGTTCAAGAGCCGCCTCTGATTCCAAACGATTATCTTGTGAAAGCCAAAGTTTGACTTTTGAAACTCAAGACCAAGTGGTGGTAATCTTGAAATGATGGTTCATCCGTGTGCAGAACAAGTGTCAAATAAGGTTATAAATAGTTAAGAGAAATCTCATAACTTTTGTGGAAAAAAATAATTGCTTCTCTTTGATATTTCACATTCTTGTTGGGTTACTTCTGAATGTCTTTGGCCATGCCCCTTCTTTTTTAAAGAAAATATGCTCTGCAGCCTTTTGTTTATGAGTCTTCATCTGTAGCAGAAACTCTGAGAAAGTGCTTATTGAAATTTGTTATTTTCCTTTTTTTACTCTAAATATTTAAGAACAGATTCCATTGAACAAGTAAATAAATACTCCCATATTTTGTTTTAATAGTATTTTTGCAGAAAAATAAAAATGGAAAAAAAAAATCTCAAAAAGTTGGAATCATGAGCTTCAAATGGACAGATTTTTTTCATCACATCAGTGTTTCCAAGGCAAAATTGGCTACATAAAACACACTTTCACCGCATCGGTGACAACAATGGTCAAATATAAATCAGATCAATAGATTAAATTGAACAGCCACTCAAATTGTCCTGTTTAACTGCAAACCTCTGGGCCTTTTTGTGCAGCAGGTTTGTGTGTTTGCAGCCTGCTTGTCACCAATTGAGAAGAACCCATTTCCTCTTGCAGAATCAGAGCTCTAAATGATGGATTGATATCTCTCTCGCTGTGGATTTTGTGTGTGCGCGAGTGTGTGTTTGTGTCACTGGCCCTCTCAGCCTCTTACTGCCTCTCCTCTTAGGCTCTTATCAGCTCTTGTCACAAACAGAGGATAGGGGATAATCCTTCATACAAGGGGAGCAGTCTGCCCTTCCATCTATCTGTCTGTCTATCTGTCTGCAATATTGCCCGTCTCATAGCAGTGATGCTGGAATAGAAATGCACAGATTTTCATAGTCTTTTTTGTTATTGTTGTTCCTAGTTTGAGCAAAAATTGAATGAGTTTGGTCAGATGATGCAAAGTGTCAAGTCATGATGATTTTTAGGATTTATTACTCCACGTTCCTGGGTTTTTCAGTGGTGCATTGTCACAAAAAACTTTAAAATTAATCCAAAATCAAATCTTTAGCTTTAAATTAATTTTTTGGGGGTATTTTATGTGTGTTTCCACCTTCTTCTTTTTGAAATAAGCACAAAATTTCTGTTTGCCACCTTGTACAAATCAAACCTGAGGCTATTCTGTGTATGCACTTGTAAGAAAAGTGTGCGTGTGTGGCCTCCAGCTGCAATTGGACATCATTGTGATCTTTATCTCTTATCTTTCAGCTCTGCTTATCACCTCCTTCATTCTCAGGCTTTTTTTCCCCTGTTATTTCTCATTAAACGTGCTCCATTTACCCTTCTTTCCTCCCTTTCTCCATAGTGGTATCACGTTGACCAATAGAGGGGGATGTTTCACTACACTTTCCTTTTCTGGGAACGTCGCTCCTTGTAAAAAGGATTCTACCAAAGACTTGATTATAAAGTTCACATTTTTATAATTATGTCATGTTTAAATAAATACATTATATAATGTTCATTTTATTTTTATTGCTTTCAGTACATATTTAATTCAGTGAAAGATTCAGATAAAATAAATGGAGGAAAGGACTTTTAATTTTAGAGTTGTTCAAATTCTAAAACTTTTTTCTGAGCTTTGAGAGAAAAGAGTCATCAATCCATTTGATGGATTAAACATTTTCTGGTATTCTGAAAGTTTTTTATTTGAAAAAAAATGACTGGATTTGTCAGCTACTTGTATCGTCTTGAGAGAAGATTTTTTTCAACAAAACCTGTAAAATAAAGTGGGAAAATTTTTTTTTTATTTCTTTTCTTTAAATTTCTTTATATGTTTTCGGATGCGGCTTAAAGGCCGACACACACAAAAACACATGTGCACACACTGCTGAAATCGATACAAAATTAAAGACACTGAAATGATTTTGGCTCACATCTTTTTTTCTCTCACCATCTCTCTTTCACTCTGTGTGTCCTTCCCTCCTCTAATAGCAGGTCTGGGTGACAACAACCATGTTTTGAACAGCCTGAGTGTAGGGTTTTTATTGAAGAAAAGTGTTTTTTTGAGTTTGAGGTTCACAAACGGAGAGCAAGGAGAGGGTGAGATGGTTGGATGAAGGGATGGGAAGAAGAATGGGGGTGGTAATAGCACAGGGACAACAGGGGCTTTGGATGCTCTCTATGTGGACACACACATATGTACCCACACACACCGTCTGGGGACTCAAATCTCAGAGCAATTTTCAGGCCAGATGATTGGCAGCTTGATGTGTATTCTTTCCCTACAAGACTGGCTTATAAGTCTAGCTACCCTCATTCCACCCCACTATCCCTCCATCTCTTCTCTTACTCTCACCACTTTTTTTTTGTTGTTACTGTGACACTCTTGACACCCCCTTGCCCTGATCTCCCCCGTTTTCTCCTCCCCCATCCCACACTCCATCCTTCTTTCCGCATCTGTTTCTCTCCCCGGACCTGTTGTGGGACTATTACAATGGCAGAGGCAATAAGGGACATTTATCACATGTGCAGTGGGCTGAATGAAAGAGAGCCCTCAACAGGTCTACATACTTTTCCACGATACGTTCGGCCCAGAGACTTGTGGCAACGAAATCCGTCCAAGTAGATGCAAATGTGCAAGCAGCCGTCTCATGTCTAAAGATAATCAAATACAACTGTTGAACAGCACACAAAACTCCCTAAACTAACACATCCGCCGTCACAGTCACACAAAATCCAGCGGTGAATCATTTTCCTTTTACCCATTTTGTATTTTGCAGTTGACTGAGGAAAATTCCCCATAATTCAATAGGGTTGAAAAATGAAACCCCGGTAAATCGCTTCAGCGATTTCACAGATCCCTGCTTATCCTCGTAATTCATTATTTCCAAACTGTAACAACATTACATTTCATTTGTAATGCTCCGCCTGCCTCAGCCATTTGCCAATTGTTATATCTTATTGTTTTTCCTCTCCAAGGGGGGAGAAAAGTGAGTTATTGGGGGAGACATGGAAGCTGGCTGTGTGACTCGTGAACTGCCTGTCTACCTCTGTCTCTGAAGCTGTTTGTCTTCTTTTATTCTTATCTGTCCATCCTACTGCCTCGCTTAATTTACCATATTTTTTTGGTGTATAACTCTCTTCTTTGTGTGGATAGTTTGGTGTGTGTATCAGTATTTCCTACTGACAGAAACGTAGAAGATGTGTCGCTCAGTCTTACGTGGGGTCCAACAGAATTGTTCCAAAAAGAGGATAAATTCAATGGATTTAGAATTTAAAGTGATATAAAGAGTTTAGTTGACTTGTTAGGATGTTCTTTATGCTACAATTATCTTATTAACTGTTCATATGTTGCGCTAATATACTTGATTTCTCCTATGTTTCATGAAGCTAAATAGAGTGACGGTAGTGAAGCTTGCATATTTTCAGTCTATTTTTTTTGTTTTGTTTTTATGATTTGCCTTTCAAGTTCATTGAAAGGCAATGTTCGTTCTTAGTCCCACATTTTTTAAACAAATTACTCCCAAAAGTGCAACTCGTATTCCAGTGTGACCCACCCTATTTTAACTATTTTAACTAATAGGCCAGACTGGAGTATAAGACGCACCGCCAATGAATGGTCTGTTTCCGAACTTTTGTTATATATAAGGCGCACCATACTTTAAGGCACAATAAGCAAGATAAAAGAGTCAGAGATAAATCCGTATGTCAGTCCGTCTTTATAAACTGCATTCACAGTAACTCTTGAACTTGTTTGTGACACGATGTTAGCCATGACATGTTAGCATATTCGCAATATTTGTAACCCCCAACCTCGATTGCAACCTGTAAAAGAACAGACTGATACCATTAAAAGAAACATTATATGACTATGCTAACTCTAAACCTTATTAGTAGCACATTAAAAAAAAAAAAAGCAGTCAGACTCTGCTACATGTTAGCCACGTTAGTCACGTTAGAGTTTTCACAATACCTGTAACTCCCAACCTTGTTTAAAAACAAGACTGTTACTGTCAAAACAAACGTTGTTGTGACTACTTTAACTCCCAACCTACTTAGTAACACATAATAAAACACTACTACACGTTAGCCATGTTAGCGTATTCACAAAAACATCCAACCTTGGTTGCAACTTGTAAAACACAGTCATGTCAACACTGACATTTTGACAGAGTGCCGTGTACCTCTCAAAATCGCTTCAACATCAGTGAGCACAATTAATTCATATATATATTATATATTAAGACGTTCCAGATTGTAACTGTCATTTTTCAAAAAAATATTCAGGCTTTTAAGTCTGCTTTATACGTTTAGGAAATACTATATGACTATACTTTTTTATGCATTTTTGGCTGGTGCGACTTACATTCGGAGCGACGTATAGTCCAAAAACTACAGTGTTCGGTGAGAATGGAAAAGGGCTCAGGGACAGATGGGAACACGTTTTTTTCTCCTTTTCATTGAAGCAAAAAGAGGCCTATTGTTTGCACCCTTGACGCATGAACTCTTAAGGACTGACGGGGTGATTGTTTTCCCACTCCATGGTACAGTCAAAACCCACAGCTGGACGGGTGCAAGGCAGAGACTGGTGCAAGAATGAACAGATCATGATGAGGAGAGAAAGATTCACAAAGGATAGAGGGAAGAGAGGAGGAAGAGGGAAAGGGGACGGGGGGGGGGACGGGACATGAATGTAAATAGGTGACGGAAAGCTGGAAAAAGAATTTTCAACAGCCTACTGACAGACAAATAATTTGCTTTCTTATTTTGAAATGATGCTTGTTTGATAGAGAAATAAACACTTTCACAAGCAGGTCAATTTTATTTTGAAATACAAAAACAGACCCACCATCCAAGCAAGGAAGAAATAAATATTTGGCAATTCAAAACTTTAGATTGCAACTCATAAGCTTTTGTCAATACAGCAGAGAGAAATCCGTTCACATTTTCATGCTGTGGGAAGAAGGGTGTTTGCAATATTTACAGTTTCAAAAAGACATTCTTCAAATAGGAGGGGGAAAAAATCCCTGAGATCAAATACTGGAGTTGCCATTAATCTGAGAACTAAAAACACGCTTTGATGTCCTCCCGTACATTTGTACGTGCACATGTACACACATACACAGACAAAGCTTCAGACACCCTTCTCCCTGTAATCCCACATTTATCACAGCTGTAGCCACTCTCCAGCCCGGCCCATGTTACTGTACCCTGTCACCCTGCTGGCTAAACAAACTGCTCCTTGATGTATGAGGGCCTGCACAGGCCATAAACTTATTCACTTTTAACTAGCATGCTACCGGCTGGCAGCGGCCAGACAGCAGCTTTACTGTGTGCGTACAGCGTATGAAAACCACTGGTGAGATATTAACCCTGTGGGTGCTGCTTCATAACTCACTCTTCTTTTTCTTTTCTTCTTCCTGTCTCTTTCCAACCACCTCGTCCATTTGTCTTTAGTCTGCAGTTTAAGCCTATGGAACCATTAAGATCATATTTGATACACTCATTTCTGAATCCCTATCACATTAGCATGGTCCAAAGTTTCCTTAAAAAACAATTGTAAAGAACTTGGTCCATGTTTTCTGCCCTGTAGTGCATTATCATTCCACTAGGGGCAGTAGAAGGGGCTTTTCGTGCTTGTTTCAAAATTGTTGCTTCTTGACACTTTTGGCAGGAAAAATTTTGCTAATTTTCAAAACTTCCTGGTTGGAATAACTCATCTATTGTTATCTATTTTTTTAATAACTACTCGCTACATTAAAAGAATGCAAAATTTGCTGATAAATAAATATTTAAACCATTTTAAAAATATTTGAATCCAATTTGAGACAGTTGAGACAGAAAAGGAGCATTTTCCTTGAATGCTCATGCCAATATTTTTGTATCTTAATCTTTAAGCAAAAACTTAAATCAACCATGGTATCATAATTGATACTATCTAAATCTCGTTAAAATTTAAAGTGCTAAAATTATTTGTGGTGTGCGTCAAAGGTTTGAAAACCATTTTAATAAAACAAATTCAGTTAATTGATTGATGTTGTGGGCTTTACGGGGTTAAGGTAAATAAATGCATTTACAAGTATATTTTTTTTACTTCATTTTGATTCTATACCAATGTTTTTATGTTTAAATTTATCATTAAAAGGAGAAAACGGATGATGGCGCACCAAAGTCATGTCTCTTAAAAATAATGCCTGCATTTATAATTGAGGTTAATCTGCTGATGTAGCTGGAAGATCTTTTTTAACAAAGGGTGTTTTTTATTTTGAAAGGAACTTTTATGTACTGCTGTCTAAAGCATATTAATTAAAATTTGTCTCATTCAAAAACATAAAATGCTGTTCTAATTTAAAGTTTGTAAATATTTTAAAGCTACATTTTATGAATGGCCTAACACGTACAGAAACATAAATCAAGTTATCTTTTTTAAACAATAGAGCGGAGTTTTGTTGCTCTCGTTGGGTTTTGGTCAGTAAAAAACTGGACCAAATGGTACTTTTAAGGTTAAAGGTCATTAAATCTTGATTGTGCCTTGTTGGATAATAAAGCTTAGGGGACAAACTGAAAATGAAGACATTTCATCGCAGGCTGTCCCTTTTGTCTCCTCTCATTTCTTCTTTTCTTTCTTTAATTAAGTATTTCCAGATAAACCAAGAGAAAATAAAGCCATAACCAACATCAGGTTTATGGCTGAGCTTGTGATGTTGGCAACTCATGTGTCAGCCTTCACCTATCTCCTCGTCTTCCCATCATGCTCTGCTGTTTTATTGACTATGTATATTTACTGTCTCCGGTCAGTCTGCAGGTTATCGGGAGATACGCTAATCTGGTAGAACACAATTAATTGTTAGCGCCAGCTTTACCGTCATTATTTCCTCCTTCTTTCATGTAAAAGAAAACCTACCCACCCTGTAGATAGACGCATGCAGATTGGTTATAAAGACAGGTAAAAAGGCTCTCACATAAAGTTAAAACATGTAAACAAGCGCAAAGCAAAGAGTACACGTCTCCTCCCGCTGACACACGTGTGCCACATCAAGCGGCCTCACACACAGCTAGTAAAGGTTAATTACATGGATTTTTCAAGCATTTTATGACTGCAGTAAGTTGTTGCTGCTTGGACCCTCTTCTTATCAAGCAATAAATTCATTAGTGGCTAACACACCTCACTGGGGCAGCTCATTTAGTTCTGACAAACAAGATTAAGGCAGACACAAGGGCAATAGGGGGAATTTGGACAGCGTCTCAGATCATAGGACATTCAGACAGCTTCACCTCTTGCAGAAATGCTCTTTAGCAGTCTAACCAGTTTGACATTTCAGATGTTTTCATGCAATCCTATCAAACATTTTTCTTCTCATTGCACATTTGAATGTAAATTTGAAGAATGATTCAAATTAGAGGGACTTGGACACAGAAGAAAAGCAGTTCTGAGGAAATCATTGCATTTATGGTTATGGTTATGCTGTTGATCATTTTGAAAAGGTTTACATGTAAGCACAAAGAAAAATGATCACAGATAACAACTGTTATGTCACAGTCTTAATAAATGATCAAGGCACAGTTGTCAAATTAGGTTGTAATATAATTTTCTCAACTATCTTTAAAGTCCTTCACATCAACCAACCTTAACATTCAAACCAAATTTCAATTGTTTTGTTTCTAGTCATGCTTTTTATGTATTAATCATTTTTATTTACCTTTAAGAAAGTATAGACTAAAATCACAATAAGGCAACTTAACTAGTGCAAGTAGAACACATTTGTCATTCATTTCTTCAGCAGTGCATTTTAAAATTTTAAAACATGCATACTCTGAACATGACAGAGACAAAAAAATAATATTAGTGACCAGAAGTTGGCATTTTATGTGCACACATTTTTGTGAGATACAAATGATTATTTTGTTGTCACAAATTGGTGTTTTGTGGGCACAATTTGCATTTTGTTAGCACAAAATATCCCTTTGTGGGCACAAATTGTTACTTTATGGGGACAAAGTAGCATTTTTGTGCACAAATGAGCATTTTCTGGGCACAAATTAGTACCTTGCAGGCAATATTTTTTATTTTGTAGTACTTTGTGGGAACAATTAGGAGTTTGTGTGAACAAATTGACACAAATTAAAAAACACAAAACTGGTATTGTCCACAAAATACCAGACTTTTTGAGATCACAAATTAGTATGTTGTTCCCCTTAATTAATAGTAAGAATTGAAGAAACTCAAAAATTATCTTTTACTCACACAAAAGCTCAATTTGCCCCCAAAAAAGTAGGCATTTGCTAAGTTGTGCATTTGTACTTATATGTGACCACAAATTATTAAATTGAGGGACATTTTTTTTTTTGGCATGAAAAAGGATATATATATATATATATAAATATATCCTTTCAATCATGGACTTCTCTCTGGTGTTTATTCTGCATTGATTTTAGTGCCCATGCAGTTCTAAGGCTGTAAAAATAACAGCTGGGTCCAAATTTAAAAATCAAAGAAGGCATCAGAAAAGAAGGGGGGCCGGGGGTTACATCATAAAGTCTCAACTAGGCTTTGCCAATATTTTAAAACACCTCTCAAATCGAGCGACACATTTCTCCATTCAGTGAATGCTGCAACAGGTGCACACTTGGAACCCCAATCCATCCCATAATTCTTTAAAAGTCATAAACCCCACGAATAAGGCTGGGAACAGCTGGTGAAGCATTTGTCACAGACTATATCCTTTGAATTCCCTTCTACTCTTGCTCTGTGGCCGAGCAGTGCACTACTTGTACCAGATTAACGGATAGGAAGACAAGTTAGTGACACATATAATGCAATAAGCAACCAAATGCTTGGTTAGTTTACATGGTAAAGGTGTTAACAGGTTTGCACCAGAGGAAATTGCACATTTACTGAGTTGTTTTCTATACTTTTTAGAAGGACTTTACTTTAGTGAATGAGCATGAATAACTGAGAGAAATTTGTCTTGTTCCGCACAACTAGTTATCACTCTTGAATGTTTTCCCCTTTGCTTTACACTTCAAGATGAAAAAAAAGTAAACATGCATTCATTAAGAGGAAAAAATACATTAAAATCTGGATTATTTGATTTCAGTGTAACCCTACACACAGTGTGTTTTTACACTCATGTAGCTAAATCAAATGCAGCTTTACTGGCCTCTTCTTGTTGAGTTAAATTGGCAAATATCACCTGCTGTGTACAGAGACTTCCCAGCACATACACATCCGCAGACGCGCACGCATACTAGAGATGCCATTTCTTTTATGTGACATCAAAAGCATGCCAGCTAGAGATGCCAGCGGACAAATCAAAAATTCAATCAGTCATAGGATATCATCATTAGGGCTTATCGTACACACAGGATGTGACAGATGTGCCTCTCTGTGGGCGCTGCCAGCTAAGTGCAAGCAGACGCACACGAACGAAGAAAGATACATATTCACCCGCGGCAGAGTCACACGCAGAAAAATACGTTAATGTGAATATTAACAAAGCCACCTAGTGCACGTGCACTTTGTGTCACCACAGCTCTGGGTCTCATTTCCATTACATAGCCTCTGCTTGCAGATAGAGAGGATAACAAGCCCATCAGTTGTGTAAGCTTTCATCTAACAATGCACAAACATGAGCACATTGGAGTGATCACAAGATAAGGAAATGTAACCTTAAGCACATGAGAATCCTTATTTAATAATCACAGGCCTGCGGTGCACTGTTATCAGCTCTGCAGCCTACAAAGACGATTCATCTCCAACGCAACTGCTCCAAAGTGTAATGTTTTAAATGCCACAAATCTGCACAGTGATGCTCGAGGAATAAAGAAATCCTAAAATATCAATTAGAGTTATAAAAACAGATATATGTACGGTGGTCCTGAAGAGCAAATTACATTATCATTTCACGGAAAACAATTTTAAAGGTTGTAATCAAAAAGCAAAAACAAAAAAGAAAAACATTACATTTTAAAAATCATTGCAGAATTCCAGAAACCAAAATGCTATAAAAATACTAAAATACTATTCTAGAAATCAAAGTAAAATGTTCAAAAATGAAAGACAATAAGAAATTGGAATAGATGTATGGATACAAGTTTGGACAAATGTTATCATCCAATCAGTGATGTCCCCAGGCATCTTCCTTTTCTAGTTTCTTATTGTGTTTTATTTTTTCTCAAATGTTTTCCCAAATGTTTCATGACATTCATTTGAAATTTAGTTTTGATTTCTAAAATGTATATATTTTTTATCATTTCATTTATTTTTTTTGTATTGCCTTAATATGTATTTGTGTTGATTGATGTGTTGGTGTCATTTGCAATTCAAGGCCACCATACATATGTGTGATAGATTTCTTTTTTTATCCAAGAACTTTTTCTACCCGTGACAAACAAGCAAAAAAAAAAGTGAATTTTCACAAAGGGTAAAAGAAGGGTTTTCATCATAAACCCATGAGCTTTAAATGAAAACAGTGGTGCACACAAGTGCAAACTGTAAACCAATCCCACTGTCCCAACACATGCATCGATATGAAGCTATGGGTCGCGATGATAAATCTTGATCCTGAAATGTGCACACGAGCAAAGAATAACTGGATAAAGTCCTGTGTGTCACGAGTGATTTATCTTTTGGGGAGAAAGTAAATAAGACCTGGTTTTAGTCGTAATTGTGTAACACCCGGAAGAGGTTAACCTGCGTTTCCAGAAGCTGAGTGCTGCAGCGTAACTGCAAGCCCATCCGTTAGCTATCCTGAAACCACACGTACCACACAGATCTTTTCCTTTACTGCAACGGCTCAGCAGGTGCTGAACATGGCGAGGTTGCAGGAAACAAGTCGCACCCTGAGAAAACTTTAACAAACGAGATGATTAGCTAACACTGTGGTGGGAAGGAAAAGGAGATAAAAATAAAAGCTGAACCTAAGACAAACCAACGAAACACAAATTCTAAAGCTACGTTCACTCCAGTGATTCAAACGATGACTTCCAATGAAAAGTCCACGTAAACGCAGTACATGAGCATTTCTGGCTTCCAACTCTTCCAAAACTCTTGCATTCACGCAACTTTTACTTCTACGCAACTTTTGAAGTCAGCGTTTGGGCTCTACATACAAACTGCTCAGCCATTCAATGTGTGTTAAAAGTTAAACCAAGTTGAACTTTGACCAATCAGAGACTCAGACTTGGTAGTGACGTATGATAGCGTCCTTATGAAAATTTATCACAAAGGACAAATTCAAAATGCATTTGTGCCCGGCCAGAATTATACAACAGCAATTCTTTCATCAGAACAAATCTGTGAAAGAAAAAGCCTGGAATAAGATTTATGACATTTTGCACAAAGCTTCTTCCAACTATGAGTACATGCAGCAGTATCAGGTAGCAACAGTCCAATGTGACCACCTATGCTGTTCAAGAATGCCCATTCAGCACATTCTTGAACACATAACCTGCCCGTTGTGTACACAGCATTAAAATTACTTTCACACACTTAAATTAAACACATTGTTCTTATGCACTTTGCTGAAAAAACCCTGGACAGTGATTAGAAGGTTGCCTGACATGTCATTCAATGCCTTTGACAAATATATTGTCCACTCGCTTCAGCCAGACAACAGGAGGCTTCATCACATTTGCTTCCATAGCATCTTCCCCATTATTCTCATGTCAGTAAATCCAAGCCTTTTAGCCGTCTTCCACTCACTATAATATGGCCATCACCCTCCCACCACCACCAACCCCATACGCACACAAGGTGTCTTCTCTATAATAAGGCCATCACCATTATAGCTGTCATGGCCTGAGTGTTAAGTAATACTGCAGAGAAATTACACCTCACTCACCCTGCATGACACTGCGTGACCTGCAAACACATACAAGCTCTCCAGCTGACCCCCGTTCATGACAGACACATATGCATTGACTTATATGTGTGTCTTTTGCTTTCTAAAGCTGTCTATGCAGCCATGCAACTCTGCCCCCTCCCTGCATGATATGTTCACGAACGTGGCTGTCTGTAAATTTTTTTACTATCACTGTATGCATTTTTACGGGAAAACAAGAGGAAGAAACATCACTTTCAGAATGCAAAATGAGTCCAAAGCTGGTTTTGATATTTACATCAACTGTTTTTTTTTTTTTTTTCCAGTGACCTGCGGTCTTGACATTCAGAAGCCGCCATCTTTTCTTGAGGAAATGTGACAAAATGCTGTCCTCGTATCCACTTGGCAGAAGTGGCTGGCTCAAAGCAGATTTCTAAAATCATCAAACAGACTCACACACAAACAAAGTGCCTGGAGTGAGTGCTGACGTATTTATCACATTAGTATTAGCCCTTCTCTGTGTCACTGCGATCCTCACAGCTGGTGTTGACATGCAGTCCCCAGACCCCCACGGCAGCCCCCAGGCTTCGTGCATGACTTTTTTTTTTTACATATGTGTACCCAGGATTTAGTTTGCATATTCTCACACTGACAAGATAAAAAAAGGCACTCTAAGCAAACTATTAGAGATAACATATAGCAAAAAAATTTAATGAGAGGGGAAAAAAAGGAAAGAAAATGCAGAACAGTGATCTTAGACAGGAGGGGCAGAGAGCAACAAGGAGGAGACAAAGATTGGTGATGCCAGTTTCCATATGACAAGTGGCGACGTTATGAAGATGGACGGGCGGCCTGATGGGGCACCTGACCTTTCCCAAAATGCCACATGTCACCGTGCTTTTATGTCAGTCCCCGCAAAACAATATGTCAGGGGCATAAAAAATCATTACGCTCCCTCTGAATTATGCCGTTATGGTGCACCACAAAAAATAATCATTAAGATGACATTATTCCACATTTAACTAGCAGGAAGATGAGGCCAGGGTTCTGGGGCTCGTTGGATTTATGATTTGTCGTGATTTCAGGAGTAAAACAGCCTCAGCGAAGCACAGACCTTTTAGATGTATTGTTATGACTTTTATGCTTTTTGACGGGGGACTTTGGGGAAAAGCTGAGCCGGCAGTGATGATTGCACTGACATCAGGACTGAAAAAATTACTTCTCTCAGTGTAGCAATCATCTCATGGAAGTGCTCTACAATAATAGTCTCCCAAAAGTGAGCATCCGAGGTCTTACGGGAAACACTCAGCTCAGTAGAAATTTTAGAGAACACAAAAGCATCAAGTAAAGATTCTTAAACAGGTAAATGACCTGATAGATGGTCAGTGTGCGATTCTTACAGATGCATGATCCACTTATATAAGACTTTTGGGTGTAAGGTAAAGGCAAATGTTGAGCATCCTCCAGGGACTATCAAAAGAAAAACATAAACCTTACTTAATTTTCTGGAGTTTTAGTCGCACTTTCAGAGAAAAGTTTATTCGCAAAGTTTGACCCGAGTGCGACTTTTACTCAATATGAGATTTAAAAAAAGAATAAATAGCAACAACGGCTAGAGAGCAGTGTAGGTGTGCGTATCAGTATCTGCAACGGACTGAAACACAGAAGAAGAAGCGCCACTCAGTCTTTTGTGACTTATACACACCAAACATACCATGTGTGTTCAAGAACGTGCTGAATGCTGGTTCTTGAACACATTTGAAGCAAATGGTGTTCACACTAATTGTCGCTACCCGATACTAGCCCATGTAACTACAGTTGTAAGAGACTTGGCGCGAAACGTGGATAAAATCTTGATAAAAATTGTGTAGCAACGCGTGAACGTGAGAGTTCTGTAAACAGAAGCCCTAAACGTGCATTTCTATTTGCATACTATACATACTTTTCATTGTAAAGTGGTCACTTGAACGCATGCTGCCATGGGCGGTGTTAATGTAGCTTAAGAGTTTTTTAACAGTCTTTTAAAACATCTTTCTGTCACTTTTACTTTGACCTGATTAACTAAATGCATTTTTTTGTTGATTGTTTATGACGAAACAGCTTTGGACACTGAACACTGAAACACTGGATGAACTTTATTTTGTTTTTTATTTTTTTCTCCAGTGCCTCTTTCAAAAACAATTTTCCGAGAAGTTGGTATATCTAAAATTAATGTAATGATGTGCCAGAGGAGAGGAATGACAATGACCTTTATAGAGATGGAAGTAGTCACAACACATTCTACACAAATTGCATGGGACTCTTTCATTGCAGAACAATCTAGAAGATTTGGTTCAATTGGGAAGAAAAAAAATATCTTTGAGGCGTTTGGTCCATTTTTACTACTCCTACCTTGTTAGGAACACTTGAAAACAAACACAGTCTGACACCGCTACATGTTAGCCGTGTTAGCTTACTCACTGTTCTGATTAGCGCTGGCTGTGAGCGTTTCTTTTCTCTATGAAGCATCATCAATCTCCGTCTCAAAAATCCTCTTCACTTTCATACCAATCTTTTTCCTGGAGACACGCGCACCTTTCCATCTTTGCTCAATAATCCATGTTCAAACCAGTTCTTCTAATTCGACGCTAGCTTTCTTTACTTTTGGCGCACGCCACAGCATGAAGTTTAAATGCTAAATCAAATGAGCATTTCTTGGCCATAACTACACTGGCTCTCGACACAAATACCACAAACAGCCGGCGTCTGCACGACTGTGGGCGACCCAGGGAAGATGGGGGATCTTAAAGGTGCCCAGCCACTATTAGAGATTGGCGTCTAACAGTAACGAGCACCTGTCAGCGGCTATTGGAAACATCAATAGCATCAATTAGAGATAGGCCACAATTCAAAGGTATACGGTATGCAAACTCTCAACCTTTTTAGTAACAAGTGAAAAAAAACTCATTCTGACACAGCAACCTGTTTGCTGCGTTAGCATATTCACAATAACAACTAACCGTGTTTGCAGCAGAGCTCTGGATTATGCTGTTTTAAAATAATAATAAAATAAAGCTTTTAAGTGCGCCTTATAGTGCAGAGAACACTGTATACATTATTTTAGGTCTTGATGTCACCTCATGTTAAGAGGTTTTTTATTTTGATGCATGGTTGCTTTTGTTTAGGTCCCTCGTACAGAACACAGACACATGATGTAGCATGTAAGCTCACTGACTCCAATGATGCCTTTAAGTCCAGTTGAACTATTGATCTGAAGGATTGAGCAGTGGCACACTTTGACATTTCGCCTGGTATTTCAACTGGGAGTTGTTCTCGTTTCAGACATTTGACCTATATAACCCTAAACACGGCTACACATCAACTCCGACAGATACATGTGTGCGTTACTGTACAAAAGAGTGCACACACTGGTACGGCGCCTAGCCTCTTGTGTGTATGTTGTGTGTCCATGTTGTCAGTTGTAATAGCTCCTGACATCAGCAGAATTGAGTTTGGAGTCAATGTGGATGTCCTCTATAAGCCAATCACCCAATCGCTGCTCTCCTTGACTACTTGGGTCAAAGGGCAGGCTGATGTCATACTTTCTGACAAGATGACAAAACACCAACAAGAGTGGGAGACAAAGCGGGCGAGGGAGGGAATTTCTCATGGATTTGGAGGGTGCCACAGTGATGCAAAGTGGGCCGAGCACTCACAACATGCGACTGCAAAGCTGGCAGCTAACAATAAAGTACTCAGTGAAACGTTTATGCCTTTCATAAACAAGAGCGGGTGATTAATGTTAGCCCTCTTCTTTGGGATTTCTAATAAAGTATGACACATTTACATCCCCGGTCAGTGCAGCCAAAGCCCCATTAAACTTGTCTAAGAGGATAGATGGCCACAGAGCTGACACTGACACCAACCAGGTCACATTACAGGAGAAAATGAAGTATACAACAAACAGATTATATTTTTCTAATTGATTTCTGGGATTTCGTGTCCACTTTTCTTTGGATCCAAGTGCTTTGTTCTTTTTTTGTGATTGGACTACAGCAAATCTCCTCTTTCTCCTGCAAATGTGATTGTTGGTTGTTCTCACTTTAACTTGTCCCTTACCCTTGTTTAACAGCTGTGGACTTGTAAATCTGATGATAAATGACTTTGAACATCAAGATAGTAAAATGCACCAACAATGAAAAGATGGTGGCAGAGGAGCTTTGTTTCCTTTTAGAAAAATGTTTGTGCTTTCCTTTTTTTTCTTTGCTGAGAAGACATTTTCACATAATTTTTCAACTTTTAAAGGCCCACCTACCACTCAGAGGGGAATTTCTAATAACCATCTGTAGAAACTATGTCCCAGAAAAAAACAAAGTTTTTTTTGGCTAAAAACAGCATAAATCATTATTAAAAGACCACTGGGAACGCTTTTAAAATAGCTCAAGAGATAATGGGAGGGAGTCTTTAGGGATATGTTGCTAATATATTGCTAACAAGTAAACAAAATCCCAGTTTAAATCAAGCTCCGCTGAGGTTTGAATTGTGTAGAACTTCACTTCAAATACTATAATTTCATGATGAGGGTAGAATTATTTGGGTTTGGGGTTTTAGGGTAAACTTTTTTTAGCCATTGCTAAAATATCCACAGCTTCCTTCCGCGGTCTAAAAACATGCTTCATAGGTTGATTGGTTACTCTAAATCGTCCCAAAGTGTGACTTTTGATTGTGTATGGACGTGTGATTGTGTAGCTCTGCCACAGGCTGGCGACCTGTCCAGGGGGTACCCCACCTTTGCCCAACAGTAGCCAGGTTAGACTTTGGCAACCCCATGATCTCGAAAGGGATACAGCAGGTTAAGAAAATAGATGGATGGATGCTTAAATGTCAGAGTAAAAGAAAATAATAATTTAAGAAAAATGCAAAAAATCATAAAAGGAAAAAATATAAAATGGAGAAAAAAATAAATAATATAAAGTATAAATTGTTATACATGTTATTTTTCAACGTTTTTGACAGCAAAACTAACATCTTTACATTAATAAAATTAGTTCAGTTTTCTACGTGGGTGCTGCCAAATCTCCAGGGTTCTCTGCCACTTGGATGTGAACTTGTGAGTATGTGTGGTTTAAACCACACAGTGACTCCATCTCTCCATTTTTCAGTAATCATCCAAAAGTAGAAAGCGGCATTAAAGCACATTTAAAGAAGGCAGGAAGAAATGAGCACCCAAACCGCAGTCAGACTGCTGCATTAACTGGTTTTTGCCATTAACCTCACACTCATGTAGACTCCTGAAGAGGTCGTAACTTTATTGGATTTTGCTCTCGCCTCAACTCTTCCAGGGTAATTTCTAAAACAAAAAAAGGGTTCAATTGTTTTTTTTTTTCTTTACAACTGGAAAGAAACAAAACTCCATTAAAATCTTTTGGGTGGAAAACAACATGCAGTAATCTCAAATCAGGCAAATGTGCAAGAATTACACCTAGAGGACTCCGAATCCTTCAAACTTCACTCAACCCTCTGTAGCTGTAGCAGTCTTGTGGTGGCCTCTGCCAAGAATCCTGTCTGCATTTTATCTACTTGGTACATCCAAAAAAACCACCCACCATTTTATTGCCTATTGTTCTCTGAAAAGCTCAACAGGGCATCAAATGTAAGGAAAAATTGTCAAGATAGATTTGTGTTTACGGAAATGCTTTTTATTTAGGGGTGCAGATATTGATGGTTACAAATCAAGTATTTCTGTATTTCTGACTGGTTTGTATTCTTATTGTTGAATTTGGCCTGATACGTGCCCAAAAGTCATACTCATCATTAGTCATTGAGCAAAGGAAGGAAAGAAGAGGATAAAGGAAGGGTCCAAGCGAGGGTAAAAGTGAACGTCTGACTGTCTGAATGGAGGGTAGGGTTTAGGCGCGTGAAACTGGTGGGCTCCCCACCGGGCTTCCATTTACTGAATCTGCTCTTTCGCAAGGGACCCTGCCTATCAAAAAAAAAAAAAAAGGGGCCAATCCGCCAGGATAAAAAGAAAGAGGTGGGCAACTGTTGCCATGCAGGGGGAAAATGTGAGGATGTTCAATTTAATCTGGCTCAAAGTAAGCATTATGAATGGTAGTGGTGGTGGTGGTGGTGGTGGTGGTGGTGGGGTGTTATCAAGACAGGTTCTAGAAGAGCTTTTGGGTTGTTTTTTTTAAGAAACTTTCATTTCAGAATTTAGTTCTTGTATGAGTGTGAGGGCGGCTGTTAGGATGCTTATTTGAGGTTTACCAGAACTGGTTGTTGTAGGATGGGGAACTCTTATTGTGAAAACCTGGTGGAGGGTAATTGGAATTCAATGGGGGTTAGATCATGGCTGCTGCCTTAGTTACTTTGAGGGTAAAGCTATGGGGGATTAGCAGTCGTTAGCCCATAGTAATTTGAAGTGGAAAGGAACAGCTGGCTCTTAGCTAGCCACATGGTGTGTGCGTAAGTGTGGAAGAAAAGATAGGGTGCGCTCCATTGTCCCTCTTTCTCCTCTGCTCTTAAAGACCCACTTCATTGAAAATTGAGTTTTAGGTGTTCTTAACATGTTCTTGTGGCATTTTTTCTGATGATGGAGGACATAAATAAAGAAAATTGAGCTTAAAATTCAATTTCTGAGTATTTATTTATTCAAATCGTTGTGAATCAGGAGCAGACAAAAACATGCATTTAGTAAAAGCTTGAAGGTACAAGCTACTGCACCAAACCCACGGTTCCTGCTTCTCTTCATTCTGTTGCATCCACTTCTGAACAAACAGATCCACGTACGTCTTCATTTTCCTTGTCCGAAATGGAATCTGGCTCAAAACTGTATGGATGGACAGCTCCAATATCGGTCGCCATTTTTGTAGCACCGGTTGGGGGTGTAAGGGGCAGGAGAACAGTTCAAAAGTTGATCAGAATGGGACTTTAAATGAGATGGTAGGCTACAACACAAGCATTTAAGTTACATTTAAAAATTCTACATGTTTGCAGATGACATGCATTCATTTTATATAGATCTTTTTTGGTTCTTTTTTATGGCTTTAACAATAGAACTTTCAAGACTGCGGGGAGCCCGCTAAACTGTCAGTCCTGCTGTGTTTTTCAAGCTCTGAATACTTTGTTTTTTGGCATAAAAGCAGGGAAGCAGGTTTGCTGAACACTTTGGCCATTTTTATGTGGGAGGATGAAGGGATGCAGTGAAAAAGCAAGGAAAGGAAAGGTGGAGTACACAGGCCTATTAGACATCCAGCCAGAGGACTGGGTACGCGGCCACCTACTGCCAGGAGTGCTGACTGCCAACATAATAATGCACAATGCAAAGATCGCAACACTTTGACTTTAATGCTTTTGTATGTCTTTGGACAATATATGGATGTTTTGATTTCCAAATGGTGGAATGATCTGCAGAAACACCACATTCAAACCCTATTTTTTCTTGCTTAACCTTTGGTTATCATAAATGTCTTGCTCTGCCCCGCAGAGCAGTAACAGGGCACAACTTTTCCTGATTGGCCATCATCCATGCACATTCATGCATCAGAAACGCAAGGCTCAAAGTTTGCACCCACGAGTAGAACTTTACCTCAAAGCAAGGGCATTGAACTGAAATCCCCAACTTTTATCTCCACATGCCGGTCTTCTTGGGTGTGACAATACAAAAGTAAAAGAAAAAAATTAGGCTGATGTTATTCACACATATTTTCATCCGACCGAGCACAAAAACGAATGATAATTCATGTTGGCCACATGTGATACGTGAGGCCAAGAGACACATTGCAGCATTGCCCGCATGTATTTGAACCCAAACCATAATCCCGCCCTAATAACGTGTGAATAAAGACTTTTGAAACAATAAACTGCAGATCTCAGTTCACCTTTCACAGTCTCACTGTTCTGAGCATTTTTTTATAGTGCAATTTTGCATGCAGTTTTTTTTTGTCTTTTGAGCAAAAACAGCATAGGCCTATTTGCAGCACACTTTATTCAGTGTCTTAATTGGCTTTAGATCATGTCAATCAATCTATTCCGTGCTATGTCTTCAGTACAAAATGCGTCCAGTTTGCCAAATCGACATAACTCTTCAATCACTATCAGATTTTTGTCTTCATTCTAAAATACTGGACTTATTTTTGAAGTTTGGAATTTTAAGAGTTTAAAGAAAAAAATGACTGTCTGAGAAAAGTGTATAAAGATTGCATTGAGAGGTTTTATAGCCATAAAACATTTCTACATTTCTAATGCTACTTACACACTAAGAATTTGCATCCATTGAAGAATGTGTTGAACGCTCATTTTTGAACACTCTTCTGGCATATGGTGTTCACCTGGGATTGTCGCTACCCCATACTAGTGTATGCACCTACAGTTGGAAGAGGCTTAGTGCAAAAAGGTGTGAATCTCACGAATCTTGCTTCAGGCTATTTCTTTCACAGCTCTATTCCGATATATGAAGGATTTTGTGTTTTATAAAACCGCAATTATTAATTAACCGATTTTTCGAACGGTTGGCACTTGCGTGTTTTAAAAAGGATTCTACCTGTATGTCACTACCAAATCTGAGTCCCTGATTGCGTAAAATTCAACAGTTGGATAAAGTTCAACTGGATTAACTTTCAGCGTGCCATTAATTGCTGCATGTTTCGTACACAGAGCCCCAAAACGGTTGTAGAAACTTGCATGGCGACACATGAACGCGGAAGCCCGACATGTGCATGTACACACATTTACATGACCTTTCATTGGAAATGGTCGTCTTTCCAAACCTGCTGTGAACATCGCTTAGCACTTAAGTAACTTTTGCCATTGGTTTTTGCATTGGTCAGTGCAGGTCTATTGTGCTTGGAAGAAGGAACTTGTGAGGTTTAACTTCAGGCAGTTTGAAGCCCGGATAGATGGATTGCAATGGCAGCATAGGCATAAGAAGCTGTCCAAATGATAGACATGGCCTCAGGAGAGACCTCAATTCAAACACTGTATGGAATATATCAGACCTTTGTCTTACCGCCTCTTGGGTCAAAATGACAAGACTGACTTTTCTCATCATTGCCATGCTTCCTCCCTTCCTCTCACTTCCCATCTCATTCCATGTCTTTATCTAGCCCGGTGAGGCTGTTAAAGAGTTGAATACATTATTGAGAAAGGAAGCTAATAGATTGGAATATTATAACCATACAATAATTTCATGAAAAAGTCAAGGAGGGATCATCGCTCTTATTAACTCCAAGAGAAATTGGGGCTGAAAAATACTCAAATAGAAAATGTTAATGCCACCACGATTCCCTGGGCTAGCCTCATTCATGTTGCTTTATTAGCGGTAATTGATGATATGAATTATAAATGGGAGGTGATTTCTATTCTCCTTTCTCGTTGAAAGTAAAACGGAATGACCACTGCCATTGTTTAACCTTCATAATCGCGTGTTCTCATTTCTTTGCTCTACCCTGCTGGTCCTTTTTTCTTTAAGCAAAAGTTTTTCTCTTCGGTTTCCATTTCTTTTGGTTTTTATTCTTGTGCGCTCGATATTTATTCACTTAAAGCTTTGGCTTCTGATATTTCTATTCAAAAACAGCCATTTGTGGACCCCATATGAGTGCTTTTACCTTGCTGGGATTGCATAATGTGTCCCACCATGGAAGTGAGTGCCTCAGGCGAATGATCCACCAAAGAGAGCCAGGGGTTTTCCTGGCATCCTATCTGAGAAGTTCTCTTTTTTATTTGGGCTTTTTAAAGATCAGCAGCTCCACACCTCCCACCCAACAAAGTCCATTAGCCCCAGCCTCTCACCCACAACCAGCCTGTTTTTTATTTGCAACATCAAACGTTTCACTTCATTAAATTACCTTTTCTTTCCCCTCCACAGCTTTCTCTCCTGCCTTTTCCTCATAGCCATACCAGTTGCATTAAGCTGAAACATGTTTTCCGAAACAAAAGAACGTGGGGTGACGGCGGGATAAAACCGCCCTCCAATGTAGTCTGCAGTGGTTTTATTGGGAAAAGTAATGGGTAATTGGCAAAAGGTATTTAATAGGAAACTGACGCTGCACTGCAATCTAACTGTTTTAAAGGGTGGGATTGGGTGTTGTTGCAAAGATGTGGAGCACTGGTGCTCACTATTTTCCTTTTGAAGGTGTTAGCTGCGAAAGCTTGAGAGCATGCATCTGCTACCTTATGTTGCACTACATCTGCCAGTTAAATAATGTTTTTACAGCTGTTCAGCAACAAAAAATACAAAGTGCAGAGATGTACATCCCTTAAAATTCCACTCTGATCATCTTTTGATCTATTTCAAAAGCGTTCTCAGTGGCCTTTTAATTATGATTATGTTGTTTTTCAGCAAAATACAAAGCCTGTGTTGTTAATTCCTGCAGAGTGGCAGTATTTCACTAGAAATTCGCCTCTGAGTTGTAGGCGGAACTGTTGGTGCAATGTAAGCCCGCCCCCACTTCCCAGCATCTATCTGTTTACTCCGTGGGTGTCTAACTCCAGGCCTTGTGGGCCGGCCTCCTGCTGATTTTCCAGACATGCTGATTTTGCTGCAGATTACCTGGATCAGGTGTGTTTGGTCAATAAGTAGCTTCAATGGTAGGTTGGTAGGAAAACATTTAGGACACTGGCCCTCGAGGCTTGCATTCTGACACCTTTGGCTTTCATCCTCTCCTGCTATCTTACAAGCACTTTAAATGATTAAAACAACAGTTTTCCTTTGTGAGGTATTAGTTTTTCTAATAACAAATGTGTTCCTGATCTTAAAGGCTTGAACACACATTGGGGAACTGCTTACCAAAGTCATGAGCAAACACCTCTGTCTGTTCGCTGATAGAATTATCTTCTATTTTGTTAATATTTCCCATCTTTTTCCAATCTAAACAAAATCTCTGTTATTTCCACTAAGCAGACACTTGCTAACTACAGTTGTAGTATGGCTTCCTGTTTTTGTGTATTACCAAGGGAATTTAAAAATCCTTGTGTCGCCCTCTTCTGTCTATCACACCCACAACTTAACATTAGTGGTGCGAGAAACAAAAAAGGCGAGCAAAATTGGAGCTATTTAGCCAGATGCCAACTCAGACAATGAAAACGAAGACGTACATGGATCTTGCTCTCTACAAGTGGATGCATCAGAATGGAGTGGAGCAAGGAGCTTGTTTCTTGGCAAGGTAGCTCGTACATCACACCTACAAGTTTTTCCAACAGCAATTTTTCTTCTGCTCCTGATTCACAACAGTTTGATTAAAGAAATACACAGGAATGCAATTTTAAGCTCAATTTTCTTTATGTGTCCTCCATCATGAAAAAAATGCCACAAGAACATGTAAAAAAAAAAACAATTTTTATGAGAGTGGGTCTTCAAAGTTGAGCATTCTTGTGGTTTCTATTGGTTCAAGTGTTTGTTCAACACTACCTTAAAATAAGTCACATTAAAACTTATGTTGTAATTAATTTTTACCCTTTTCTATCCTTTATTTTTTCTGCTCTGTTCCAATCTTTCTTGAAACTGCAACTTTTTTACGTAAAGAAACACAAATCTGTTTCATTTTTTCACAGCATTGATTAAGACTTCTATTTGATCTAGATCCCTCATGTACTGCCACATCTGCAGCATGTACCGCTGTGTGAAGCGGGCGTCAGCTGCGCGAGCAAATAAATGAAACCAGAGAGGAGTGAAAGCTAAACATTCTCCCAGATCAATATTCCAATATCTAACATCAGGGAACTCCAATAAGTACAGCGCCAGGGACACTTCAATGGCAACATCAAGGCAGCTGGGTTAACAGAAGCATACACACACATCCACACATACAAATAACGATTAAAGGGTTTCAGATAGTGATCCGGCAGGCACCAGAAAAAAAAAATCTATCCTACTTAGGAGAAAGAAATAATCTATTTGAGGACAGTTTTCAATACAGTCCATGCTAACCGAGTCACAGCGAAGTGCCCACCAAACTCAAGGGGAATAATTTGGGACTGAGACACATTGGCAAAGTTCGGAGGCGATGAAGCGAGGTAATGTTGCCAGAAGCAGAGATAAAAATTAGCAATCAATTTTCATCGAGGTAGTTAACATAATGGGCCTGAGGCCAACAAATGTGACCAAACACTGATGGCGATAATCACAGTCAACCTTACACCTTGGTCCACTTTACCAGTGAAGAAAGTAGAACCCTTTTGTGTGATGCTTTTCTTTTCTATAAAGTAGTAATGGAGATGTAGACTTTCCACTAAAAGATGTATCCCTTCACCGTTGACTGTCTTTCACCCAATTTATTAAGTAGCTCCCATTTGTCTTGGACATCTTTGTTTGGTCAAAAACCAACGAGGCTGAACTGATGACCCTTATTCTAATCACATCAGGCTCCAACTAGAGGTGTGTGCTTCAGCACAAAGGTGGATCTGCCTGTGTGTTTGTGTGTGTTTTCAAGCAGCACGCTGACCCTTTACAACCAGCGGTCATCAAGGCGCTGACCACCACTGGTCGATATCTTCTGAACCACCAAACCAATCGCATCCCCCTTCATCGCTCCATCTCCTCCTCCCCACAAAGCCTATTCACAGATCCAATCAATGTCAAATTATGTGTTATTTATTGAATAATCAAAAAGGTATTATGGGTCCGGCAGGCCGAAAAAGCCTGCAGTGGTGGACAATAGGGGAATACAACATGCTGGTCTTTTTTTGGGGGGGGGGGGGGCAATTTATCAGCCTAACTGCCATGCATGCGCTTGAAATTAGGGTAATCAGTTGGCATGTAAACAGTAGGCCCAGCAGCTGGCTGCCAGACAGACAGGCTATTACTCACTTTCCACTTATTATTGTTGACGCCCATGTGTGTGTGTGTGTGTTAGAGAAAGAGAGCTTGTATGCAAGTGTTCTTGCATACATTGGTTATAGGTGATTTAGCACATATATAGATGGGTCTGATGTGTGTTGTTTTGACAATATTCAGCATGTTTTTTTACAGGTTATGTGAGGTGATGTCTTGCTTTAACATCTATGAAGTGAAACATGGAATTGAGCAACAACACAGAGTGTGCCATAAACTGCATTTGCCATAGAAGTACAACTTTGCTCTGGACTTTGAAGACAACTTTAAAGCTTTAAAACAATTGGCATTTGACATGAGTTCAAAAACATGGTAAAAGCATACATTATTAAAACCAAAACAAAAAAAATATTTAGTGCCAATTAAGGAAAAGTCATGGGGATTGTGTTTTCAAACTAGGCTCCCTCGGCCACTTGTAAACTAATCTATCAGGGCAGCCTTCATGTTAGAGGTCAACAGCCATCACCGTTGGGGTTGTGCAGGGGCAGAGATGAGGGCAAGGCTGCGAAGGATGTGTATTTGTGTGAAGGGCAGATGAGACTTGCCACAGTGGAAAGATCATCTTTCTCTCCAGAGCTTTGAACCTGGGAGGATTGGCTGCATGATGCTTGATAGAAGGGAAAGGACCCACACGGATTGGGGGGTGTGAGACATGAAGACAAGAGGAGATTTTCTTTGGAGAGACTTCTGCCGTAGTTTCAACTGTGAATCTTGACTTCAACTCCAATTTTTAGTTTGGTTCTGTGAATGATTGGCTTTCTTTTGACCTGATAATGCAGACACTGACATCTGTGACTTAAAGGCCCACTTTGATGAAAACTGTAACTTTGGTGTTTTTAACATGCTCTTGTGGCATTTTTATAATGATGCGGGACATATACAAAGATTAAAATGTTTTTTTTGAGTATTCCTTGATTCAAATCCTTGCGAATCATGAGGAGACAAAAATATGCATCCACTTGCAGACAAATAAATCCATGTACATCTTCGTTGTTCTCTACAAAACTGGAACATGGCTCAAAATTGTACGGCTGGATAGGTCCAATATTGGTTGCCATTTTTGTTGCTCCACTAATGTTAGGTTGGGAGTGTGAGGGATTGTAACTGGAGAGCGTCTAAACAGATGGGTGACGGGAAGTGGGGTCAAGCTTACTCTCTACCAATGGTCCCGTCCAGAGAGGAATATTTCTAATAACTACTGCCATTCTGAAGAAACTATGTCTGAGAAAACAACAGAAGTTTTTTGATTTTGGCCAAAAAATTTGCATAATTATAATTGAAAGACCACTGGGAAAGCTTTTACAGAAGATCAATAAATGAATGAAGTGGATGTTTGAGATAATAAAGTGTTAAAATTTAAACAAACAAGAGAATTTTGAACAGCAATTAAGTATCAAGTCAACATGGGATAACACAAAGTTAACTAATGACTGCTTTGACACAAAAATACACAAGTATTTTTGCCCTGCTTGTAAAATTCAGCATCACATCCCCCTATAAGGTGCGGTGGTGGCGCAGTGGTTAGCGCTCTTGCCTCACAGCAAGAAAGTCCCCGGTTCAAGTTCCGGCTGGGGGACCTTTCTATGTGGAGTTTGCATGTTCTCCCCGTGCATGCGTGGGATCTCTCTGGGAATTCTGGCTTCTTTCCACCGTCCAAAAGCATGCTTCATTAGTTACTCTAAATTGTACCTAGGTGTGAATGTATGGGTGTGTGACTGTGGCCCTGCACAGACTGGCGACCTGTCCAGGGTGTACACCGTCTTCGCCCACAAGTAGCCGGGTTAGGCTCCGGCAGCCCCGTGACCCCGAAAGGAAAAAAATATTTTAGAAAATGGATGGATGTAAAATCTGGTCAAAAATTGTCCTGCCTATGTGTGTTTTGTGTGTTCAAAATCCACACAAACAAGTTAACAGCCTACAAAAAAAACTAAAGGACCAAAAGAAAAATAAAAGTGGTATAATAAGAAATAGATACGTCTCCTTTATCCATCCATCCTTCTTTGTATCTGTCCATCTATTCATCCCCCCCGCCCTGGCTTTTAAGACCTCTGTACAGTCAAACTTATTGCATGTCGCCATATTTTCATCCCTCAAAAAGCATTAGAAAAGCCAATGTCAGGGTGGAGTAAGTGAATTAGGATTGGTTTTTGCCTCCCTCAGCCACAGAGAGAGGTAGAGTTACCCACAATAAGATCAGAATGAGACCAATTTTGTTTCCGTTGCCATTCAAAACAAACATTGGGCAGCTAATAGCCTTGTAGCATCTGTGGCCTTGCTCAGGCCCAAAACACGCATGATGGCTATGGTCAATAGATGCCGACACCTAGATGGACGAGACGAGACGCAGACATGCATGAGGGGAGCCATGCACTAACGCACGCGGGGGGGGGCTCACATGATTTTCTCTGATAGCCGCAAGTTAGCGGTTCCTGTAAAAGTGGCCTGAGTGCCTCTGAAGACAGTGATCATATCTGGGGAAAAAGGAAAGCAGAGGCTTATCGATTCAAAGAGGTTGACAGACACGTCGTGGTCACATCTGGTCAACACATTCTGCTGCTGATCTAATCTTGAGGCATTACACTGACAGCTTTACATCACTGGTGACTATTTGAAAATTGGGAATAGATTATGTGGATGTCGAAGAAGTTTAGTCGAGAAATATATCTGCATTGTTTAGATACTGCTTAAATACCCATCTTTTGTCTTGGAAAAAGTTATAATGGAATCAAATGAAGCAGCAAGGTTTTAAGTAATAAAGCTTTCAACATCTATGGAATAAAATGTTGTTTTTATGATTAGAATACTTTACAGTTTCGTTCTTTTTTAACTTTGTCTTTATTTTGTTAAATGATAATGGTAAATGGCAGATACTGTACTTAAATAGTACTTTCCTACATTCTTAAAGGGCTCAAAGCACCTTACAGTCACAGTCCCAATCTATTTCTGTCTGTTACTGTTTTTTATTTTGTTTGTCTGCAATTTGTGTTTTACTGGCTGTAATTTTATTTGTTTTTACTTTTGTGAAGCACTTAGTGATTTTTATCTGGGGAAGGTGCTATAGAAATAAATATTTACTTATTTACTTACCATTCAAGAAAACAAACTATATTTGCAAAACAAAGTTACAAATCTTAAGAAAAAATCCTAAAAATAGTTCAGAGAAAATAAAGCTTAAAATAACATTGAAAGTCAGGAGCAGAAAAAATGCTGTTGGACAAAACTAGTACCTATAACATAGAAAGTAAAATCTGCAGGCCACAAGCTCCCTGCCCTGCTCAATTCTGATGACTAGATCCATGTATGTCTTCCATGCTTCCTTGCTTCCCTTGTGCTTCCTTGCTTCCCTTGTCCAAGCTGGCATCTGGCTCAAAAGTGTACAGCTGGATAACTCCAATCATGCTCAACATTTTTGTTGCACCAATAAGTTGGGGATTTAAGGGGCGGAGAGAGTGCAAACTGATGGAAGACAGTAAGTGGAGGCAAGGTGGCTTTGAGCCAACAGCCTCACCTACAAGTCGTATGGGAATTTATAATGAAGTGTCACTCTGCAGAAATCCTAAAAATAAAAAAAACAAAAAATAATTCACTCAATCTAATTGAAAGACCACTGTGAAGGCTTTCAAAATAGATCAAAAGATAACCAGAAAAGGATTTAAAGGAAGCTGGGGTTGGATGTTTGCTGTTGCACCTTAAAATTCAAGTGACAATTTGTGATAAAAAGGATAATACCAGGTCATCTGCTTCTGAGGAGGCCCTCTAGGTTCCTCTGTAAAAAAAAAGCATGTCCCACAAGAAGGAGCCTGACCTCAGATTGGCCTCAGCTTAAGACATAAAGACACGGTGACGTCGTATGAAGGTCAGTCACGGTGCGCCTGTACTCACGCACAGAGACATGCGAGCGAACTATGAACATGCACACGATGTCATGAGTCCCTTGGGCGAGCTGTTAAAGAAGGCATTCTCTCTGCATGTCTCTCATTACAGCCCATTAGTTAGGTGCACTTCAGAGTGTGTGGGGGTCACCTCTTCCTGACTAACTAGTGGGGTTACAGTGTTAAGAAAAAAAAAGGGGGGGGGGGGTAATGCTTACAACTGCCCACACACCCCCGAGGGTAGGAACTGCAACCGCTGCTTCACCTTTGCCTCTGTGACCTCCCAAACAATGTGTTTATTTACTCCAGCACGTAGTAGCAAGCAAATACACCTGGCTAACACAGAGGGTGCTGGGGAGGCATAGAAGTTGCCAGATATATAGTGTATAAATAGTACATGTGGTATATATAAAAATAAGGGCTGTAAGGCAATTAAAATTTTTTAACCACGATTCATTGCCTGATTACCTATAGTTAACTCGCAATTAATCTCAAATTGATATGTTACTTTTTTTCATTTAGGAGTCCTTTCTCACCGTCCATTTTTGCCTCATATTCCTACACGGCGCGGTGGTATGGAAAGCTGCGAAAGCCAAAATTCAAAATCTGCTATTAATGCTGTCAAAAAAACTGACAGCGTCAAATGTATTTTGAGTTAACGCATTTTTAACTCAACAAACTGATATATTCTCTTTGCAGAAACTCCTGCATTACAGCTGGTTTTCCACATACATCCCACCCACCAAACGATTTTGTATGGTTTCTCCTGTGCCCCTCCCCCTTCTTTCACATCTCGTCCTTTTGACACTTCAGCTGATAACATTATAACACAATGTGCATGGGTCTTAAGATACGCAACATAGACTTTTATGAGTCGGCCAACCCTTTGATGAACTTTACCTAAACCCACTGTGTGAGAACGGATAAGTGCTGTGAACAGTGAGTGGCTCAAACCTTTGTGTGGAATCTCAAGCATGCCCACGAGTCCATGAATTTATCGAATGAAACCGCTACATCAAATGCTTGAAGTATTGCTGCCTTAAAACAAGTGATATACCACATAGAGTTTATTATCCAACACTTATAAAGCAATTTCAATCTTTAATCAATGAATGGAATAAAAATAAAAATGTAGATTTTTCTTTCTTATTGTTAAAGTAAATGACATGAATCAAGTTTGATCTGTTGAACTGGTAGTGAAGGTGTCAGATGCTCTGTCAAAAAGTGCTCTAAATTGTTGGTAAATGAATTAGTAATAAACATTCTGGTTGAATGTGATGTACAGTAAGTGTACATGCTTATTTCTGAGCATCAATCCAGTGGCGATGAGAGTGGGTGTGGGGTAAGTTGTCAGCCAGGCAGTAGCTAGGCAGGCCATCCATACTGATTAGTAGTAAAATTTTAATAGGGGATCCATACATATGTCTATCTGTCAGCTTTACGAGGGCGTTTATACAGGCAAGTCTCTGCATGCCAGCTTGAACTGCAGAATCCGAGATGTTCCAATACGCCGTCACCCCCTCCAACACACACATACACGCCCTGCAGTGTCTCTTTCAATCACAGTCTCTTTAGCGGTGCCACGGGGGCCTATACCATCCCAGCATTGCCCACGCCAAGAGCTGGGGGCCCTAAATGAAGGCATCAAGCGCTCTCATCCCCCATTGCAATAAAACCCAGTCAACAAGCCCCTGCTGCAGGCTACACATAATGGGCTTTTTATTTCTGACTGGTCGCCCCAGCCTACAGAATTAAAGCCCAGTTTGGTGAATGCAGGACAAGGTAGCTTCAAGGTCACTGTGAGAACCTTGAGGTTGGAGATAGAATTAAGTTTCCAATATAATAAACAACAAAAAAACAATTGCTTTAGCAGAGCAGATATTTTTATTTGATTATTCTACTTTCTAAAAGCGGGGTATGCAGTGATAATTTCACGAAGAAAAAACAAAATAAAGCCACTAGTTAGCAGATTAACTAATTAAGTGTTTGGCTAGTGAACAACAAAGCCACTGTGACCCCCAGTGATCTCATTTACCCTACCGGCTCATTTAGAGAGGAACACGAAGCAAATAATCTCTGCAGAAGAGGTCAAGAGTCAACTCTTGTTATTTTGTCGGAGCACGCTGACTTCTTGTTTCAAAACATGTTAAAACAGGATCCTTTGTGCAGCGCCTTTTAGCGATCAGAGGACAGAAGAACATAGGAGGCAGACTGTAAACAGCAACAGGTGTCAGGAGGTTAGAGCTGCCCAAACTCATGCTCACACTAACCCACCTGTGATCCACCATCTGGTCATTCTCAGACTTCTCAAGTGTTTTGTTTTGTTCATTCCTGACATGAAGCAAAGTTTGTCATTGCAAATTAAATTTAGATGTTTTTTTAAGCAATGTACAATATTATCAGGTATAAGTATACTTGATACTAAGCCTTCGATAAACCTGTAACATTAGCATGTGGTCATGTTTAATAATTCACTCAATCAAACAAGAAAAACCTCGGACGTTATGGGTAACACTGTAGAACAAAACTAAGCCGAACATCATATTATTTAAAAGCATAGTGTTGATTATCATATTGTTGAAACAATATGGAAAACAAATTGAAACAATTTGTTGCATTTTTCCTGAGAAAGAAAAAATATTTTTTAATAGATTTAATGAGAATTCATAGATGCAAAGTCATACCTTTTTTTAGTTTAATCACTAGTTATGTGAAAACGTTTTTCATATCTAAATATTTTGCCTTTACAAATACAATTCAATAAATATGAATTATAGCAAACCTAAAGTCTCTTAAAAATTCTATAAGTGACACATTTGTTGTGCATTTAAAAGTTTTTTTTTATTTGAAAGTGACAAAAGATGAGAATCATGTGCAGAAATAATCCATTTGAGTAACCAAAGTGTACTTTTGCAAACAAAGAAAGGTGGGGTCAATGGTTTTTGTCAATTAAAGGCAGGAATGACAAAAGTGAAGATGGGAGGTCTTCTCTGACAAATAGACTTGGAAGAGACGTACCATTATGGAAGTGGCTAACCATCACCGAAGTACTTAGTGAATGTCTCCTGATAATGCCAGCTCGCCTCCCTTTTAGGTGATACTTTACTTAATTGAGTGTGAAACCTTTATCATTATCAAGACAGAGAGGGGGGCCAGAGGATGGATGGGAGGACGGAGAAAGGCAGAGAAGAGAGTGGGATGGTGGGACAGGACGAAGGAGAGGACAGAAGAGAGACCTGCGTGAACAGAAGATCAAAGAAAACACGGAGAGGGGTGAAGATGCTGAAGAAAGGAAGTGAGTGTCTCAAACCAAATGGTCATACAGGAGGCAGGTACCCTCCAAATGAACCTCCACCCTCCCCTCATAATATCCCCCCATTCGCTCCACCCCCAATATGCTGAACCCCACCACTCTATCACGCTATTACCTCCCTGTCTCTTTCATTATCTGCCGTGAACTCTGGGTAACCTCGTCACGGCCATTCTTTATGTCATGGCCCGCAACACGAGCCGTGATTTAGGCCTATCCAGTGCGCCTAATTTGATTTCATCATCACGGAGTGCAACGAGGAATAGAGGGGAGGCGTGTTATGTTGTGGGAGAGAAGAGGGACTGAGAGGTTAAGGTGGTGTTGGGAGGTTCAGGGGGAAAGACGTAACGGGATCTGGAGGGAGGTCATCGGTAAGCGCGAGCCAAATGACTTCAAGTGGCTACAAAAGTCATCAAGACCTTCGTTACATGGTCATAATATTCGCCCTGAAACACCAATAACTATTACCAGGCTCAACAGTAATAGTTTTTTTCTCCCTCTTCTCTCCTCTCCTTGTCTTTGTTTTATTACCCAAACACCTTCCCTCTCTTTAAAAACTGTCTGTCCTGTGTCCTTTTTGTCATGCTTTGATGATGTTTTCAAAATGTTTTAGTCTTTATACCCAGGATTGAATCACTGTGTGCTCTTTGCAATGATAGATAGAGACAGATAGACAAGACAGACAGACATAACTAGATTGAGCTAGATAGATAGATAGATAGATAGATAGATAGAGAGAGAGAGAGAGAGAGAGAGAAAGATGGAGTGATAGAGAGATAGATAAACTATGCAAAAGACTTTGATGTATATTCCAAAAAATACAGTACTACATTTTTAAATGTTGGGAAAAAATTAGCAATAAGAAATATTGTTAGTCCTGTTTGCCTGAAATAAAAAAATGAAAAAGATCTTTTCATCGTGCACAAATAATAAAAAAAGCAACCATGTTGACAGAATTTTTTCAATACGGACGCTTTCTATTAGATTGGATTCCAGCAGCAGATAGTCAGTGCATATGGGGTTTCTATGACCTTAAAATGAAGCATTATGTGTACGTCTGTGCACTTTCTGCACCTAAACTGGCAGTACAATGCCGCTGTATATGCAAATACCATATGGTCGTTTTAGCTCATGCCAGGGTTTCATTGCTAATGATTACAGACATGATGATGTGAATATGAGGGGGAAACACAGAGGGGGAGGTGTGTTGCATGGCCCGCTATGTTATTTCATACGCAGTCAAAAGGTGCAATCCAAAAAAATCTGTTTCTACGTATCATGCTCCTCCATGTAACGTCCATGTGTTCCATTAATTTGAACATTTTATGGAGTATGAGTTCATTTAGAATGTGTCGGAATATTTTGGTTTGTAGCATGCATGCACGTTAGCTCTGAATCGAGTTCAAGGGCGAGGTATTCGGTTGGATTTTTGGAAAAGGGCAGTGAAGAAAAAGGGGAAACTTACCTGTGATGAGATCCAGTGGGAAACCACGGCACATGGAAAACACAGACAAAACAGGACAATATTAGGAACATTACTAAGCAACATATGGTCTGTATTTCCACATTCAGCCTCCCTTAAACCACGTAATGATTTTTATACACGGGTTCTAACTTCACAGCACCACAAGATGACTGTAAATCCTAAATCACATTATGCCCAACCGCAGCAATTATGAGAATAGCAAGGATGTCAACAGCTCTTGGTGTATCCAAAATGAGTTTCTGTGTGTTTTAGTACCACCCTTTAACAACACACAGGAAAACTTTCTTCATTCAAGTTGGGTACGACCATGTACACTCCCTCCAGTCGCTCCTATGTCTACCCCCTCCACTCTCACTGTGGTGTAAACACAGATTGTTAGGTTAGGGGTTAAAAGTGTTGTGCTTAGATTCTCTCAGCACTAATCTGATTTCTCCTCTCTTTGCGCGTCTATATTTATTTGGTTTTGTCAACACTCCCGTTTCCCTCTCTCCTTCTGTCTCTCTGTCTCTCTCTCTGCCTCTCCTCTGCCGGTGTATTGATCTCTGCTAATGGATTGGCTCTGATTCAGGAGACGTCTAACATGCTTTCCTATCCTCTTATTTTCACCCCGGGAAATCAATGAGGAAAGGCCTGCAAATTTAGACAGGATCAGGTTTTAGGGAATTTACTGTGAACCCATTTGAGTGAGAGGATGGAGTTTGGCTGAGGTGCAGTACCAACTGTCCACTTCTTCATTATATAGTTTCTTGTATAACAAGTCAGTTCCTTTTAAAGGGACATTTGAAATGGAAATAGTACCTTCGTGTTTTTACAGTAAATTGTTCATTCTCAACAGCTTCCCAAAGATTTAAAGACCCACTCTGATGAAAATTAGGTTTTTGGTGTTTTTAACATGTTCTTGTGGAATTATTTTTTTATGATGGAGGACATATAGGAAGAGTATTAAACTTAAAGTTGCATTTACGAGTGTTTCTTTTTCAGAATCTCTGTGAATCAGGAGCAGACAAAAAATACAGTTGAAAAAAGGTTGTAAGAGTGATGTAGAACCTATAACGGCAAGCCTCAAGCTCCGCTCCATTCTGATGCATCTACTTCTAGATGACTAGATCTATGTATGTCATTGTTTTCCTCGTCCTCGTTGGATGTGCGAGGGGCTCCAAGCTAGTGGGAGAGCAAGTAAACAGATGGATGATGGGAAGAGGGCGGGGTTACGCTGAACCAAAAGTCCCACCCACAACCCACAAATCTTAGAGATGAATCTCTAATTAAATATTGCCGCTCTGCAGTAACTATGTCCTAGAAACAAAATGACACAGTTTTTTAAATCTTGGCTAAAAACGGCAAATTAAAGCTGCAAGTGGCATTGGATGGCCCGCAGGCGCTACCTGCTTTCACCCTTGCTGCCCACCTCTACGAACCACCGCCGCTATGGCCGCAGGATAAGGCTGGTCTAAGCTATGTGACAAATTGATGTAAAAAGGCAGTTTTTTTTTTTTTTTTTCTTTTTTAAATGCCAGCTTTGTTCTTGGTTTTATCTCTATAGCTACTATTTTATGTTTTGGTCGCCTGGTGATACCAAACAGATTGGCATCAGTTTCAGAAGAATCAGCAAAAGTAAACTTTTGGATTTCCTTAGCAACTAATTCCACCTTTGACCCGACCTCACTTGTAAAGCAATCACTATGCACGCCTAACTCCCCCTTTACACTTCCTGTAAGGCAGCAGGAGTTTTCGTTTGTAGCTTGTACTATATGTGCCTTTTTTTTTTTATTCCAGATGGCGGCCTCTTGCTAAGGTCAAAGATCAATGAAACTTCTGTGGTGGTTGAAGATTTCAGCTGGTGAAATGTTTCTGAAATTTCGTAAAAATTGGACAAACTAAACTGTCGTTTTCCCATAATGTGGAAAGCGTGAAAAATCGCAAAATCTCACACTTTGCTACAAAATGGCAGCGAGGCCGTGTTCCCATCCCATAATAATTTCAAAAGTTCTCCTGTTTGGGGTGGGGGTTGTAGTTCACTATGCCAATTTTTGTTAAGTGCGTGCAAATTCTGGTGACTTTTCGGGGGTCAAATTTTGACTTCAAGGCGCAGAAATGTTTACAACTGTGAAAACAATATGGTCCCTGCAGTCAGGGACTGCTGCTGTGGGCCATAATAAGCCTTTGTCCTACAAACCATCGATGTCCATAACACTATTGTACCCATTGCGCAAAGTACTGGGTTTCCCTGTTGCATTTGAAAATAAACACTTTGAATCTTAAATTATTAAAGTAGCCCAGGATAAAGAAGTGGATGATAAGGGTTGTTTTTTTTCCAAATATGAATTAAATTGGGTTAAGATTTTTTTTTCATCCATGATACATCAAAATGACTCCAAAGGGGTGGAGGATTTGCTGTTGGGTGACATTATTTATAGTGTCCGTGCGTTGTAGTGATGTGATTTGAGATTATACAGACAAGTGTAAAATTATTGATAAAATAAAACAAATTCACCACATTTTTACACCTCCATTTCAAAATACGTTTCCTTTCCTAATTCCTGAAATCTCTTTTTTTCCTTTTAAAAATGGAACACCCCCCCAAATAGCAGAGCCAAGAGTGATCCCATGTCACTCGCTGCCTTGACCTTCATTACTGTGTGGCTAAATCTGCTGATGTGACTGCATAAATAAAAATGCACACACACAGATGGACATGGACAGAGACAGTGCTCCCCACTGCTGCTCAAACAACGGATGGAGCTGTGATAAATCTGAGAAGGGAAAGGGGAATCAATGGCCACTGAGGAGTGTGACTTTTTGTGTACGTGTCTATGTGTGTGACAAGCAGAGGGGCAGAGGGGGCCCAGCAGGTTTGAAACTCTATCCTGGGGCCAGATAAATGCAAGAATATTGATGACTTTGGCGTGTGTGTGGAGGGTTGGGGATGTGTGCACGTGTGAGAGGAAAGATTGCTCTTTAGTGTGTGTGTGTGTGTGTGTGTGTAGGTGGGAAGACATCAATGAGCTCTCAGCCTCTTCACACAGCAGAGCAAATTGGAGAAGTTGTCAGGAGTCACAACATGAAGATCCAGCCAGAGGATGAGGAGGGCTGGAGGCAGGACAACGCTGACCTAATGTCTTTGTGTGCAAACTCCGATGCATGCCTAGACAGGAGTGGACGGGAAGATAACTGTAACCTAATGGTTAGTAATTGGCACAGTTTGACTTTCATTTAGTTCAAAATACATTTACAGCAGAAATGCATTCTGAGTCTGCAAAACTTTTAGCTCCAGTGTTGACATTCTTTCGACTATCATAACTCTTTAACCGTTTAGGTAATAATTAGAACTTAGGATTCTGAGGTGGAGATAAGCAGCTTTCCACTGATATGCAACACTTTGCAGTAGTGATGGGCTAATGCAACCAACATAAATCAACAGTTTCTGCCACAAAGAACAGGGACTTTGTGTCATTATGCAACACTTTACATTGGTAATGTCTCGCATATCAGTGCAAAGTTGATATGAACGGCTGCTTTTTCATCAGAATTATTTAATTAATCAGAATTAGTTGATTCCTGTTGATTCTTTAAATGATCGACGAGTTACGATAGGTCAAAGAGACAGACATCAGACATCTGACTCCCCAAAAATATGGATGACTCAACAGCGGTCCCCAATCTTTTTTAAGGCCATGGACCATTTTAATGTCAGACAATATTTTACCAGACCGGCCTGTACGAGGGTGCTTTAAGTTTTCCATAAATTTTGAGGTTAACATTGATTGTCATCCTCTGCTGTAAAATATAAACTTTATTTGTGAACAAAATTTCTGGTATGAACCACTAAAATGTGAAACAGGTTTTTCCTTAACCCATAATTGTCAAAATGGAAGCTAAAAAAAAATCAGACTTTTAAGGTGTGACAGATAAATTCAAAAAGGTCACTTAAACTGGTATTTTTAAATATAATAATAAACGTGAATCCACCGTTTGAGTAACTTTATTAGCAGTGTCCTCGCATTTTATGATTTCTTTCATTTTTGAAGTTCAAGGTTCTTTTTCTGTTTCCTCTCTGTTTTTTTTACTGCAATTAAATAAATAAATAAAAAAAATAACTTTCTAAATAATTTTTTTTAAATATAAGTCAAGAAAGTAGCGGATTTATTTTTGACATGATTGAGCGACTTGACATGACAATGAGTCGGATGTGGTGGGGAGAATCCAGTAGTTTTCCAAAAAGAAATTCCTGCAGAATCTGATTATAAGTAAAATGGAAAAATATGGAAGTCAGATTTTTTTTATGTGGCCTGGTAGCAACTGTTCCACTAACCGGTACCAGTCCACCACGGCCCGGGAGTTGGAGATTACTATTTTAGAGCATGAAGTTAACTGATAAATGAAAGGGACACGGCTGCACGGTGGCGCAGTGGTTAGCGCTCCTGCCTCACAGCAAGAAGGTTCCCGGCTCCCTGGCTGGGGGACCTTTCTGTGTGGAATTTGCATGTTCTCCCCGTGCATGCGTGGGTTTTCTCCGGGTACTCCGGCTTCCTCCCACCGTCCAAAAACATGCTTCATAGGTTAATTGGTTACTCTAAATTGTCCCTAGGTGTGAATGTGAGTGTGTGTGGGTGTGTGATCGTGGCCCCTGCGACAGACTGGCGACCAGTCCAGGGGTGTACCCTGCCTTCGCCCATGAGTAGCCGGGTTAGGCTCCGGCAACCCCGTGACCCCGAAAGGGATGAAGCGGATTGGAAAATGAATGAATGAAAGGGACACTGGTTTCTAAAAAAAAGGTGTGTGTGTGTGCGTGTGTGTGTGTGTGTGGGGGGGTAACACTTTTCTATCCCATAAGACATCCAACAACCACACCATTTACACCCCATTCAGTGATTTTCTCCACTCTCCCACACCCAGCAACAGAGTGGCTCATGCTTTGTCCCCTTGCGCAAACATTCCCACAGAAAAGCAACAGAGAAAGCATTTAACCCCTTTTCCTAGCTAAACTCTTACCCCTCCCTCCTTCAATGGGTTGCATTGGGGAGAATGCTATCCTGCTTCACTTGCCTCCTCCCTGTGTTTCCTGCCCCCCAGTTTCACACAATCAAAAAACACAAACGCACATTGGAACATGTGCACACATCCAAACTGAACCCACCCGGGCTGCAGCTGTGCGTGAGGTGACAAATTGGGATCTTTGTCTGCTTGGAGGGAGGTAGAGGAACCCTTAGTAAGAGCACACACCAACACACACACACACACACATTGAGTCATCCACTTCTATTGTGGGCAAGTTCCATTCCACGCCGGACAATAGGCATTGCCCCTGATGTTTAAGGGGAGAAATATGGTGCTGCCTTTGTGGGAGGTAGAGAGCTTCAGTTCATTGATGGGGTGATATAGAGACAGACAGATTAACAGGGAGAAAGACGGAGAGTGTATAAGTGAGAGAAAGATAGAGACAGGAGGTAAAGATGGACAAGCCATTCATCTGTAATTGGTGTGGAAAATCTAGAAATTCATGCAATACAGCACACAGGGTGTTGTCGTGGAAATGCGGTCGCATGAGGAAGTGCAATATTGTGATGACTGCCTTTCATTAAGAGTCATTACTTGACAATCTATGCAGTATGCTAAACTTCTGGCATCCAAGCCTTTAATTTTCTAAGTGTTGGTGAAAACGGGTGAAGACATAGAGAGAACTTCAAACTTTAACTTGCATTGTTTCCATGATTGTGGGAGGTATGGTTACAAACGAGTCCTGAAAAACCTCATAAAAAGTCCTATTAAAGACGCAGTGTCTCACCACACTTGTGATTACACCACCAAGTTCTTAGATAAAACATGCAAACACGTGATAAAAGTACTTTCATAGCGATTAAACTTTTATAGCGATTACACTTTTATAGCAATAAAATTGACATGCAGTATTTTCCTCACTAATGTGGGACCGGATTATGAGGCGCACCGTCGACGAATGGTCTAATTTTCAAACTTTCGTCATCAGAGGCACACCAAACTATAAACGAGACAGAAGAGTCAGAGATACGTCTGTCAGTCAAACTTAATTAACTCCATTCACAGTAACTCTTGTTTTTAACACGCTACAGGTTAGCCGTGTTAAAAATGTGAGCCACATTAGCATATTCACAATAACTGTAATTCCCAAACTTGATTGCAACACCTAAAAAAAAGCTGATACCACTATGACAAACATTAATGTAACTATTTTAACTCCAAACTTTGTAAGACGTAAAAAAAAAACTACAGTGTGGCACAGCTACATGTTAGCTCCATTAGCTTATTTACAATGCCTGTATCTTCCCAACATGTTTGCAACCAGCAAAAAAATTAACAGACAGATACAGCTAAAACAAACATTAGTGGCTATGCTAACTCCCAAACGTGATTGTAACCCATACAAAAACACAGTTCAACACCACTACAGGTTAGCCAGGTAAGCATATTTACAATACTTGTGTCTCACTACCATGTTGGCAACACGTAAAATAAATAAATAAATAAAAAACCAGACTGACATTTTTACAGAGCGTCGAGTACCTGTTAAAATCAATGTTGTTTTTTTGAAAAAAAAACAAAAAAGACTTTTTAAGTTTGCCTTATGGTGCAGAAATTAAAGTGCTTGGACCTTAAAATCTTTTGTTCCATTGAATGTTAATGCAACTAGAAGTAAGATGATTTTTTTTATTTAAAAACAAAGTTTATGCATTAAAAAAATTGTCTGTTATTGCTTTTTTGGATTAAAATATTGAAATGGTCATGGAACACAGGGCATTTGACATGCACTAAACGCACGAAGACTTGGTGCTGTCCTTCAAAATCACAGTGGTCATACAAAATACAAGATGTAGTAATTTTTGATGCAGACTGGACTCATTTTTGCTTCAATCAATTTGAGTAAAACTGAAGAGTTTGTGATCTAAGTTACATTATTCACCTTCATTTCATGTTTTGGAGTTAAATACGTTTTCAATAAAACTCATCCTTGTGGAAAGTTTGGAAATTGTCCTTGGTTCATCATGCTACTGATTAAATTAGTCCTTTTTAAAGAGGGTTTACTCATACATGCTGAGCATTGTACCTACAGTTGGAGGTGGATTTGTGTGAAATGTCGAAGCAGTGCAAATCTTGCTCCAGGCTTATTCTTTCACGGCTCTATTCTAATATATGAAAGACTTGGTGTCATGGAATTCCAGCCGGACACAAACCCCAATTATTGATTTCTCCTTTATGATCAATTTTCAAAAAGTTGGCACTTCCATGAATTAAAGGGGACACATCCATACGTCACTACCAAATCTGAGTCCCCGATTGATCAAAGTTCAGGTGTGGCTGTCAATGCACCTTCAGTGGCCACATGTTTTGTATGAAGAGCCCAACAACAGTTGTGAACCAATGCATGACCAATGTGTGAACTCGAATGCCAAAAAAAGCGTGTGTAGGTGCTATTACATTGACTTTTCAGTGGAAGTGGACACTTGAACGCGCGTTACTGAGGGCGGTGTGAACATAGCTTCAGGTTATGCTCCCATTCCTGCAGTAAATTGTATTTGTGGCAGCAGCATTTTTAACCTGCATGAATTTAAGGATTGCCTTAAAGCAACGATACACAAACAAATGACGGTAGCAGACAAATGTATTTTGGTTGAGAAAATGAAGTATTGTGGTTCATCTACTGTATATTTCTCTTGGAAAATGGTCTGCACTTTAAACCAAAATCTTTTTCACTGTTTTTTTTTGCCGAAGCTGTGATTTTCTAAACCCTGTTGATAAAGATTTCCATAGCTCAAAAAGGGCATTCAGGGATGCAGAAACATGACTGGTGACAACCCCTAACACCCCCGTTTTTCTGACATACAAACCCAGCAGAGGTGGGCTGACCCTTGGGGTGAAAGAGCTAAGCGTTTGACAGACTCCACCTCTTAACTTGTTAACTTGCTAATTAGACCTCACAGTCACTTCATGGGTCTGGACAATAGTGGCTGGCTGAGGGATGATCCGGCCACGGTGCTCAGACACGCACACACACACACACACACACACACACACACACACACACACACACAC
>BSAI01000012.1:36048020-36143460 GCA_036245035.1 Adrianichthys oophorus
ACACACACACACACACACACACACACACACACACACACACACACACAACATACTAACTCCAAAAGCCAACAACCCCCATGCACACTCTGCTGATGTGACCACCTGCCCCCTCTTGCTCTCCAAGGCAGTGTGTTTGAATGTGTGAGAGTATGTTTGTGCGCTTGAGAGTGTGTTTATGTGTAGTGGAAGGGTTAATAATTCAGGGTCTGGTGTTTGTGTGTGGGGTCCTGTTGCCATGGGAACAAGGGGAAAAGAGGCAAGTCCAATATATATAGAGGTGAAGGATTTTGTCCCCCCCAATTTCTTTACTGCTATGTCTTTTGCTCGATGACTCCTTTGTACAAGTAAAGCCACCAGAAAAGAAGCAGTCATAATGGATGTGTGTGTATGTGTGAGTGTGTTCTTGTGTGCTGTTTGCCCAGTGGTCTCCAGATCAGGGCTAAACGGGGTTAAACATCTATCCATGTTAGAGCCCCGTCCTCTGAGTTCTGTCATTAGCTCGCAGCTTAGAGAGCTATTACTGACACAGCTGCTGCTGCTCACAGGGTAAACACACACTCTCACACACACACAAATAAAATCTTTGCTATAGCAAGCAGACCACGGGGAATTAGTGTGTTGTCTGTTTGTGGAACAAGGTTGCCAAATATCCCAGGACTAAAGACGTGAATGTCCAACTGGCAGCCAGTCACTGCTGTGGCCTTTGTGTGTATGGGTATGTGTGTGTGTTTTTATGCATGTGCAGCCATGCTGTCAAAACACTTGACTTCAGATCAAAAAAGCATTAAGAGATTTAAAAGCTTTCATATTTATGTATTTTTAAATTTAGCTTTTGGGTTGGCTGTAATTGTTTTAGGAAAAAGATGATTCGATTTCTGCTGTTTATAGATGAAACTTTTTCTTTTACCTGAGCGTAAGGCTCTATAAATCAGTGTATGGTGTACATAATATCTAAATTTTCATAATTTAAAAGGTGCAAAGGTACCAATAATGTTCTTGTAGTGTTTTTATCATGATGGAGGACATATATATATAAAGAAAATTCGGCTTAATGTGGCATTTATGAATTTTTCTTTATTTTGATCATTGTGAATCAGGAGCAGACAAAAAAAATGCAGTTGGAAAAAGCTTGTAGTTGTGACGTAGAAGATATTTTGTAGGTTACAAGCTCCGTGTTCCACTTCATTCTGACTAGATCCATGTACGTCTTTGTTTTCCTCATCTGAACTGGCATCTGGTTCAAAAGTGTACGGCTGGTTAGTGCCAGTATTGCTCGCCATCTTTGTTGCACCGCTAATGTTAGGTTAAGGGTTGTAAGGGGCTGCAAGCTAGCGGGAGAGAGTGTAATCAGATGGATGATGGGAAGTGGGGGTGGATTTAGTCCGTGCCAACTGTCCTGCCCACAACTCTGAAGCAATATTCTGATAAACTACTGCAGATCTGTAGAAACTATGTTCAAGAAAATGACAAGTTTTTAAAATGTTGGCTAAAAACGGCATAATCGTAATGAAAAGACCCCAGGGAACGCTTTGAAAATAAATCAAAAGATCATCGAAGTGGGACTCAAGTCTCAGAAATCCTAGAGACAAATATTGTGAGTTTGACGTTCTTATTTTTTGTCATATTTTTGCATTTTCAGTGTTTGTTGCACCATTCTGTATAAAAGTTTGTGATATTCCCAAAACCCATTTAAATCTGTCATATTGGTGCAGCTCTTCTACCTTAAAGCATTTTTGTGACATGGAAATGTACAAAACGCTGACAGAACAACTGTGTTTAGCTTCCTCACCCTGTCTGGAAGAACCTACAAACATTCACTGGAAGGAACTCGATAAAAAACAAGCTGCCCTGCGTAGTCACCCTCTCAGGAGGCGTTTGTAGTTCCCTTTGGCCTCGTGGCATCTGGGAGCACCATGGGGAGTCTGTGTGTTAAATAAATGACTGGGGAGTTTAGCCCATGTGCTAGCCATGTTAGAATAACACCATCAGCACTAGCCCCGCAAGGCAGCGCTCAAGCCTGACGCGGGGCTCTTCTTCTCAGTTCCCTCCCCACGGGTGAAGCCCAGGCTCCACCTGGGGCCTTGTATATTTTTCCCTGACTGCCTCTTTATTTTTCCTTGGCTGAAATTCTTTAGATCAAAGAACGCTTTAAACTCCTGTTCCCTCATTCCTTTATCCAAACCTACACTGTCTCTTTTTATAAGAGCCACCGAGGTTGAAAGAGGACCGGATTCCGGGAAAGGTGTGAAGAGGGTGTCTAAAACAACTGGCTGTATGAGAGTTTGAGTCTTTTATCACAGGGAAGCGATTAAAAAAAAGAGTGAGAAAACAACATAGAACAAGTTTGGCAATCTGTAAAGCTACATTCAAACCGGCCACGGTGCGTTCAAGCGACTACTTCCAATGACAACCTTGCGTACGTTTCTATGACCATTTTTGGGCTCTATGAGCAAAACGTCTGTCCATGCAATGCAAACTAAAAGTTAAGCCAGTTGAACTTTGACCAATCAGGGACTCCGATTTGGTAGCGTAGCATTAGACCATGGGTTTGACCTCAGAAAGCAATCCATAACATTTACCTCCTCCTTCACTTTTAGTCTTTTGGAGTTTTGAGAAAAATCTTTTACGATTTATGAAAAGGAATTGTTCATAAAATCTTCCCAAAAGCAAAAGATGAAATCTGCAGGTGTCCCAGCTGAGCTCTTCAGGCATACAGTAGCCATTTCCAACTTAAGCTACGTTCACACCGGGCATTTCGCACACGTTCTTGAATGAACTAAACGCACATTATTGAGCATGTGTTTAGTGCACAGTGTTCACACTGGTCAAGCAGGGTGGGACTTCTTTTGGTTTTTTTTTCTACCGTTTACTAGCGCATTCTAGCCACCTACAGTTTGAAGAGGCTTGGTGAAACATGTCAAAGCAGTGCAATTTAAAGGACATTTTTTTGGGAGTCCCACATGTCATGGAATTTCCACAGGATTCCCATGGTATGGGAGTCATCTGTTCCATTAATCACTGGATTGGGACGGTACGGGTTAATGATGTAGACGGGAACAGGAACTAAGCATTAGGAAAGACGACCAAAAAGGAAAAACAATCATTTTAAATGAGAGTGGTGTGGGAGTGGGAAACATAGTTCCAGGAGCAGGACAAGACAGGATTATTGTTTTAAACTTTGGTCCGGGACAGGATTACACTCTTTCTAGGCTTTCTCTTTTACAGCTCTTTTTGATACATGAAGGACTTGGTGTCATAAAATTCTGGCCTGGTACAAACCAAAATGATTCAGTTCTTCTTCATGATCAATTCTCAAACAGTTGGCACTTCTATAAACCAAAGGGGACGCCGTCCATAAGTCACTACCAAGTCCCTCATTGGTCAAAGTTGAACCTGGCTTAGCTTTCCACTTTTGTACTTGGAGCCCAAAAACGGTCGTGGAAACTTGCGTAGCTACGTGTGAGTGCAAGAGTATTGAACACAGAACACCGGAATGTGCATAAACGCGCATTTACATAGACTTTTATTGAAAGTGGCTTGTCGAGGGCGATGTGAACGTAGTTAACCTTCATCAAAGCTTGTGCACATGTTTGTGGCTGCCAACCTAATGAAGCATCAAGTATTGTTCCAGGGGCTCCCTCCAATCACACCCAATGAGTGAGCCACTACACCAGTGAGCCTGCATCATTTCTAAGGAATCCAATTAAACTTTGGTCTTCCAGCGCTGCACTCAGAAAACACAGATTTTCTGCATTGACAAAGTGCAAAGAGACACAATTACACACCAATGCAAAACGTCTCAGGTAGGAAGCAGTTATCTTCCTCCTGTTTCCCTCATTCACTTGGAAGTTTCAGGAGGAACAGAATAAATCCAGCTGACCACTTGCAAACAATCTCTGTATTTGCGATAAAGATCTTTTTTCTGTCATAATTTGATTGCTGTCATTCAAACTGAAGTGTTCAATACCTTTCTTTTCCCTTTTTTCACCCCATTTGCCTTCTTCTCCTGCCTTACATATCTCCTTGTTTTCCTCCCCTCTGATTGTGGTTGGCATCTGTTAAGCTGCTAAAGAGAAATTGTGTGTTCATGTGTGTGGATGTGCGCGCCTGCATGTGTATGTGTGTGGTGGTCTTGCTGGGTTGGATTTGAACAAGCCCATGCCTGTTCTGCCCCGGTGGCCTATGAAATGAGAAAGGCAGCCACTGTGCTGCAGACCTCCACAGATAAATCTACCAGGGTTACCCTTTCTATGTGTGCATCTGCGAGGCCTTCTGTGCGCATGTGTGTCGATTCCCATGTATGCATGTGTGTAAGCGTGCATGCATGTAATGTGCTCATAGAGTATGTGTGAGTAGTGATCATCTGTGTTTGCATCTTCAGCTCCGTGACGCCAGAATAAAGATTTGGAGAGATTTGATTTCACACACCCCAGAGCCAAATGTGTGTGTGTGTGTGTGAGTGAGTGCACGCACCATGTGGTGTAATCTCCAGTCGTTGCATTAAATGCATGACATTAAAACACCACTGAGTCGATTCAACCTCAGACATTTTCTTTCTTCTTGTCATTTCTCTCTTTTTTAACCTCGTTCACGCATTCGTCAGGGGAGAACTAGAGGTCATGTTACCGATTTCTCACAGACAGGGTGGAGAGAGGTAGACCCAGACAGAGGCCGGCAGAGAGAGAGGTGTATATCAAGAGCACTCAAAGCTTGGAGTTACCTTGCTTATGACAGCAGGGTCAGATGTTGAAGAGACACAGTCAATACAACACACCATTTAGCAGCCATTTTCCTCTTGAAACACCTTATCAGAGTGAAAGCTTTTTAGCTTTGTATGGGGGGGTTGTTGTTGTTGTTGAATTGGGATATATATATTTATTATATGTTATAAAATGGAATTTTGAAAATTGTAAAACAATTAAGAACACACACACACACACACACATATATATATATATATATATATATATATATATATAAATGCATATAACTTTAAAAATAAAAGACAGAAATGTTCTTAATTGCACATATATTATATATCCCAATTCAACAACAACCCCCCCCCCCCCCACACACAATTTATACAAAGGTAAAAAGCTATATACATATATTTGAATTTACAGTTTTATATTTAAGCTATAATTGATAAATTTCCTTCTTTTGTAAACTATCTTCTCTAACTGCCTACTTAATTTTTTTGAGAAGTTGCCATAACAAAAAATATTAAAATAAACTACAAAAATTGACATTTAAAAATAAAAAGAGCATCAAACATTCAAAAGGGCAGCTAGCAAGGCTCAGTTAAAAGTCTATTAGCCATTGCACATTTTGATCAGCAAAGTGGTGCTATGTTGTACTGTATCAAAAAAGCCAGAAAATCAAGAGATGCTGCAGTAGACATACCTACAAACAAAAGCAATACCTGAGAGTTATTTCACATGATTCATGTGCTTTTTGAAAATATTCAGGTCTTTCCCCACACATTGCTTATGTTCAAATATAATGAAATATGGAAACGTTCTGTTCTTATCGCAGGAATTAAGTTCTAAAAATAACCCACAGTTGATGAAATCCGCTAAATTTTTTTTTTTTAGTTTTAAGGCTGTAAAACTGCTGTACTTTTCTCAGACAGACGTCAACATTTTCACACTTTTCTTTCTTGTTTATATACTCAAAATTTAAACCTATACAGAAAAATCTAGCATCATCCAGTTTTGTAGAATGAAAACAAAAATCATCTTTGCAGTCTGATTCTACAGGAGACAATATAGAGAAGATTGTTGGTCTAAAAGCCAATCAAGACGCAAAACACAATGCGCTGTACAGAATTTTTTTTCAAAAAGTGCCAAATTTCAAAATCTGCAAAAACAAAAGGAGAACTGTGTTCTAGTGAGAGACCACTGTAATTCCACATTTTTATTTTGTTAATCTTTTTTTTTCTTTGTTCAGCCATACTCCGTGCTGCACACACCTGGCAAGACTTAATCACCACATCTGCTCCTTGGTTTGGTTAATGTGGTTAATTCATTGGTGTCCTGCACCTTTTCTTGACAAAAAACAAGTGATCCCCTGTAGGTACCTGAACATCATTTCATGCAGGTAGGGTTCTTAAGGCATGTGTCACATCATGGACATTCAATGTTGGAATAATCTGCAGTCACATATTGCAACAAAACTGTAAATGAACAACAACAGCCTTTACAGCAGCTATGTTTTAAACATGGAGGCCAACTGACCTCAGTGTAGCTTTGGGTAGCGGCATTGACAGTAAATAGAGATGCAGTAAACGCCTGTGACGTCATCCATAGAAAATGCCTTACCTTTGGTTTCAACAAAATGAAGTCAATTCAGTCGCCATTTTTCCACCATACAGACTTTGCCAGACGATGTTAGTAAGCAGTGATTGGGCCAAGTCAGTCTAAGTCATTGTTTCTACTGCAACCACTCTCTCTAACCAGGAGTGAGCTTATTGGAAAACCACACCCTTTCCACTGAAAGCAGGCTCGAGATATTTTGTCAATCAAACGTTTCTTAGAACGAGGTGGGGGCCAGGGGGCGCCTGATTGCCCAGTTTTATCTTGAAATAAAGAAAATGTATCATGAAAAAAAATTGCTTGAGCAAGAACATGTTAAAAAGTGGTATCAGAGCAAAAATAGTTATTCTGACAAATCTAATGACTGAGTAATAGTGGTTTATTTCTCAATAGAAGTCTATGGGATTGTGGCTTTCTGGGACCAGAGAGGACTAGGTAGTTGGAACATGAGTGGGGAGGGGATACTCTGTCCAGTTCTCCATAGACTGTCAGTGGGTAAATGTGACCTGTGGCCATTTGAAAAGCTCATTAAGTTTAAAAACTCAGAGAAAACTATTATAAACTCTGAAAAAAAATCTTATTTGTATTCATTTTTACTAAGCTAAATAATGATACCTAAAAGTACTAAAAAGTATTTATAAAAATCTTGAAATGACTCATTGTGTCATGAAATCTATACTATCTGGGATTTGTTGCCCTATGGGCTAAATCTAATCTATGTGTGCTACCGGATTGTGATTTTATTTTTAAAAAGATTTTCAACATGTGTATCATTTTTAAATTCATTGCATTTTTTGTTATAACAGCTGTTCAAAATGAGCATTTTCAACATTCTGACCCAAATGAACCAAACCAACCCCTGGTCAGAATGTACCCATGTTGCCTCACCTAATTTGAGTTAAAAATAGTTTTTTTTTAATCAGCTTTATTTGTCAAAATAAGAGAACTGTATTGTTCTACTAAGAAATTCAATTTCAATTTCTTTATTCATTTCCTCAAATCAACAAAACAAAAGATCTTACGCAAATTTCAATACAAGGGAAACAAAAGGGGCGCAAGAATAAGACATTTTGTTTATCTGTCACTTTTTTTGCATAAACAAGCACATTTTAGAGTAAAAAAATACATAATGTAAAATATATATAAATTAAGTAAAAATTTTGAGCTACTGTATCTACACAGAGCAAACCACTTTGCAGGAATCTCACTATATTCCAGGCGTGCTGTACAGTACCTGAAGTTCATTTAAAGGATTTCTTTGGCAGAGCAGATGTTACAGTATTTTTTTTACACCAATAGTGCAGCTTTGCTGCTGTACAAAGTATCGGACGACTATCCTGAGGCTCGTTCAACAGATTTTAACACATGCATGCCCATGCCTACAAAGTCACAAACTCATAATTCATGAGCAAAGGCATAAATCGCATTTATCATGTGTCAGCATGCAGCTACGATGGATTTTGGTTTGTATAAGCAACTGTCTCTTGTTTTGCTGTATTCAACAGTAAATGAAAATGTAAAAAAAAGGAAGGGAAAAAAAAGCTTGAGACATTATTTTCAAGTCATGACAGCTGTAATAGTGGAGCACATTAAAATGGGTGCGGGGTGACACCTCTAACCACCTTCTATTAGGGACACACACCCTACTCCACAAGATCTTTAGTTTTTTTTTGTTTTTTTCACCACACACAGATACACATAGAGGTGCTTTCATTCTGGTTAAAGGAGGAAATGAGCTTCTTCCAGCCCGTCAAGGCTGAGTGCTTTGAAGAGGCCATTCTTTTTAATGTGTAACTGTTGATGTCTTGATTATATGTGTCAAATACGTCCTCAGGCAGTTTTAAAAAGGAAAAATAATGTTTTACTCTGAAAAATGATGTCTGTTGGGTAGTCTTCAATATTCTTGTAAAACCCCCTTTTTGATTGTTGGTATTTTGAGCCTATTCCACACCTCACGCACTCCATATGATGAATCTCTCAAAACTGTATTAGGCAATTGGGGTTTCTAGAGTTTTTCAAATCTTATATTACAGAAGCAACATATTTATTCAGCTTGAATGAAAACTGCTTTAGCTCAGTTCAGTTTCTACTGGCCCTCAGGCTCCGTCCATCCATTTTCCTAACCCACTATGTCCCTTTTGGTGTCAGGGGGTTGCTGGAGCTTGTCCCAGCTACTGCTGAGCAGAGGTGGGGCATACCCTGGGCAGAGTGCCAGGCTGTCGCAGGGCACACAGTTGCTCCCCCACGCACTCACACATGTACACCTGCACACCCAGGGGCACCTTAGAGTCAACTTAAAAAAGCAGGTTTTTGGACTGTGAAGAAAGAAGAAAACCCGTGCATGCAGGGGGAGAACACAGAAGCTCAACACAGAAAGGTCCCAGCCGGGATTCGCACAGCCTTCCTGCAGGTCCCTTTCATAGAATCGATCAAATACTGCCCTCAGCATTTTCTAAGAACTGTGTATGATTTCTTGACTGATTGACTAAGCTACATTTTAAGCCATTGTAAACCTGTGGCAACAATGTTGTGCAACCCTTGAGACACTTTCTGGCTCATTTCTAAAATCATTTCTACTGTAAAAACGGGAAAGTTGAAAGTAATGTTACTACCATAGGAATGTTGCTACCTGATCTGTTATGGCTACCAGATCAGTTCCCACATGTGCAAATATTATGTCACTTCCTCTTTGTGGACAACATTGTGACAGTTAAGCAATCTGAATTAGAACGTTGCCAAAATGCAACACTGTGTAATTGTATATAATTGTCATTGCAGACAATGAAAATCTCAACAATGCATAATATCATGAAAACCACGCAGCTCTGAGTCATGCTTTCTGTTTGATCATTTCTATTGTTTATATGTTGGAAATGAGAAAAGATACTACTATGAGGACATACTATAGTCACTTTATCAGCCAAATTCACCATTTATAACGTGTCTGTGTTAGCTCAGTTAATAAAGTGTCGATAAGTGGCGGTATCCTCTTACACTCAGGAGTAAGCTGCCATAAAATGAAAGAGAATAAGAAGAAGCAACCATTTGCACATATGCGGGACAGATCGGATAGACCCCGTGGGTCCGACTTTGCACATGCACAGTAAGGATCGTGCAGTGCTGATCCGTAAATATTTATTTCGTTTTTTCCAACATTAAGATAAACTTTCTCACTATTGGAAACATTTCTAACAGGTTATTATTGTCATCAACTTTTCAGGAGATACTCTTCCCGGTAAGTGCTGTTGTAGGTACCATATGTGTTTTGGCTGTCAGATCGGTATGGGGGCTTGCGACTTGTTATGACGTCACACTACGGTAACACAACTTAGAAAAACTATGTCCAAATTCCTGGTAACACCACTTAGAGAAACTACTTAAGCTATGACCGAATTCCTTCACGACTCACTGTAGTGGCTTAGCGATGTTGTAGTGTTGTCCAAATCTACAATTACAAAATTGAGTGTCCTAGAAATTTCCCAGAATTTGATGTGAAAAACCAGTGTGCATCGATGCTCACTAGATTGGGGAATATGGCCCACAATGCATTGCATTTGAACAATTTCAGCGAAAAAAAAAAGGTGTTGTAAAAAAAAGGTAAATGTATTTTTTTAGTAAACCATCAACTTTTTCATCATCAGAACACAGTGGACTTATAAATAGTCTTCGTAAAATGCTAGTAGTCACTAGGCTTCGTACATACACCATAAAATGATTAAGCAGAAGTAGACAGATTTTTCCGCCTGCGGAGATCGATTGGGTAGCTGTTCCAGACTGGGTAGTGACAAGCGATAATGCTGCCAGGACATGTGCAAATTGGCCTTCTTTTGTGCAATATGAAACAAGTTTGTCTGCCTAATGTGCCAAGAGACTGTGGCAGTTTTCAAGTAGTTCAAGAGTGCCTATAAGACAAGACATGCTATCTACGACAGGCTAATTGGGAAAGATCAGTGCAAAATTGGACAGTAATTTTTGTAAAAATGTATTTAGATGCATTTGTTTTCTATGTGAATTGCCATTGCAATAACATGTTTATTAAATAGTTAATTTCAATGTAATGTTGTTCATAATTGTTCAAAGAATGTCAGGCCAAATGGTTGGCCCTCAAATATTTTCCACTCACCAAATTTGTCCCTCTTTGCAAAAAGTTTGGACACCCCTGTCCTATAAGATCAAAATATATTCTGATTATTTGGCACTGCTGACTACACTCTTTGTTGTTCTCCTCATTGATCTACAAAGACGAGCTCAACCCAAAGTTCCACTTTCACACAGATGCATAGGCGCCATCAATGCAGAGTGAATCTGTGGAGCCGATAAGCCATCTCAAGGCGAGGGCAGCGTGTGTTATAGATCCTGAATTTCCTCTGTTCTGAACTAAATCTCTTTACCTTTCAGGATCACACACGTACTCATGAGTACACTTTTACAGTGCAGGGATGCATCCACACAAAGAGATTTCAGAAGTGGGTACTTGGTAGAAGAATTCAATTGGCTTCTCTCTCCACCCCTTCGCTCTCAGGGTCTCTCAGCACCTCAGAGTGTCACAGGACATGCCAAGCCTTAATTCAGTCCAATCTTCTCTCCAACACACACTGTCGTCTCTCATTTAAAGGCGTCCTGACAGCGAAGTCCAGCACCTCCAAGGCTGTGTCCTTCCCACTTTTTCGGCTCCTCATTCTCATTTAACCCTCTGTCTGCCTTTCCCACACTAGTATGTTAGCTAAACCATCTGCCTTCCTCAATCCATCACTCAAATTACATTTTTGGGTGCACTGGATTCCTTTATTAACTGCCATTCATTTTGTTTCATTAGTTGTCCCTTTTTTCAGCTTCCTCCAGTTTTCTTTTCTCCTGAAAGCTTTCTTTACTTTTATCCTCATCCCCTCTCTTTTATGCTCCAATCTGTTGCTGAAAAGAAATCTAATGCTCCCTATCAGTGTCGTCTGTGTCTAGTTGGACCATCCTCTCTCCTGCGCTGTCCTCTTCTAACAGCTTTCTATTTGTCTCGGTGTCAGTGTTTGGCACCTCACATTGCCACTTTAGATCCACTCCCCATTGTGCTTTTCGAAGCCTGCCACGCTGTGTTTTCAATTGGCCAACAAGAGTAAACACCAGTTACTGAGCATCAATCACCTCTCAGACACACACAGTAGCAGAGAGTGATCGCGAGTCACCAATTTCCCCGTTGCTTCTTTACCACCAATTTTACTCCAAATGCGGTCAGGACAATCTAAGGCAAGACACGAGTCAGAAATGGTTTTTGTGCCAAATTGCATTGCTGCTCTTGAGTAATTCCTGCAATACGTTGTCTTTGTAACAGTACAAAGCAAGAGAAATTACAAATACTAATGACAAACAATCAACTATTGTGTTGATTCCCACAAAGTCATCAAGTCATCCAGTTTTTGTTCTTAGCATTTGGATGTTGAGAGAAAAGAGTTGAGCAAAAAAGGTAAAGTATTGTATTTTTCTGAGCATAGGTTGTGTATTTTTATTGTTTTTCATAGTTTGGCCAGGGGTGCAACTTATACTCGGATGCCACTAATATGTGATTAAAAAAAAAGAAATGTAGAATGAACTACTTCTTTAACTGTGCATCAAAACCCAGCAGCCAATCAGATTTGAGTATTTACCTGGACCATTTTAAGAAGCACGATGTTTGTTTCTTAAGGCTGTATATCAGCATCTTTGTTTTTTTGGAGTAATACTGCAGTCATAAAAGTCTTTATAGTTCTTTACAGTTCTGCTCATCCTGTGCGCACAAATTGCATTACTGGGATATCTGAGTTAACACTTTACAAACTAAGAAATTTCAAACAATATACATGAAGAAAAAATGTTCTCTGGTCTTTTTTTTTTGTTTGTTCAAAAGCCGCGTATTGCCGTATAGAATGTACAGATGTAGATGGCAGACATGCTCTAGTAAACAGCTCAAAAACCCACCCTCGCTTCTACTATTTGGGGATAGAGAAGATGCCTAAAAAAACATTTAAAAAAATAAATAAATAAAAGAAGTCCAGTTTCCTTTGAATTACTTTGAGAATCTACAAGAGTAAAAACAAGTGGCCTTAATTGTCTGGAGCCATCAAAGTGCAGCTTTCTTTGCCTTAAATTTTCAAAAAATGAAGTTCAGCCCTGGTTGAAACCACCTACTGGATGACTTGCTTTCATTTTCTTCACATTATTTCTACCTCTTAGGTACACAAATATGCAAACATAGATGGAAACATTGTAGTATTACTGCAGTAAGAAATTATTCCTTTATTATTCTTGCACCCTCAGTCCATTCCATAACCTTTCCTCCCACTGAATTTGATTTTTGTGTCCACATACACACAGAAGTTTGTATTCATGAGAATGTGAAGCCTTTGTGGTTTGCATATTCTCCCTGGAGCGGTAAATCAGTATTGTGTTAATTGGTAGGAACAACAGCAACATTTTGGCAGTATATAATGTTTTATGTTTGTTTTTTTTTTATTACCATCTTCCGACTTCAACTCTGTGAGGGGGGGGGGGGGGGTGTACATTTATGTGCATGCATGTCTTCTGGCTGCTGTGTATTCGTGCTGCATTATAATCATAATGAGACACTGTAGATGAGAGGGGACTGGAAAAGCGCAGTGCAACAAGAGCATGATAAGCTTCTTAACGATGATCACTCAGTGTGTGAAAAGTGTGGCAGTGTGCGTACATGTGGGATGCATTTTGTGTGTGTGTGTGCATCTCATGAGCATTTCCACTCACAGGCGGAACACAATCAACGCACCTCTCATTTGCAATCAGTAATTAGAATGCTAATTAGCCCCTGGGAGCTAACGTGAACTAGTCTATTACAAGGGCTTGATTAGGACTGCTTTACTCCTAAGGGAGGGATTTACACTTGTACATGATTGGCTCAAAGTCCTTTCAGTCATAGTCTCTTATGCAGTTGGGCGTGACTACATTTATTAATCAAGGCAGTGGAATAACCTCAAATCACGTAAAAACAAATCATGTATCATGTATGTTTATCGTAGCTCAATTTTCAAACAGTTTGCACTTCCGTGGAGTAAAAACCACGATACTCGTATGTCACTGCCAAATCCCAGTCCCTGACTGGTCAATGTCCAATTGGTTTACCTTTCAACATGCGCTCAATGGCCGCGTTTTGTACGTAGAGCTCGAAAACTGTTTTTAAAACTGCGTAGCAATGCGTGAAAATTAGAGTTTTTAACACAGAAGCCCGAAATAAATATAAACGCGCCTTAAAATAGGCTTTTCATAGCCTTTTGGAAGTGGTTAATTGAACCCATGTTGTTGTGATATGACTAACATATATTTTAGTTTGATCATCTGAAGCTCATAAAAAGTACATCCAAAATACTTTCCATACATTTCAAATCAAACCACAGCAGTGAAAATGTTTTTTTTTTAATGAAACAGTAGATACATTTTGTTTTTGTTTTCTATCAGCAGACATAGAATATGTTTTTATAATTCATTCATCATGCCATGAATACTTGTTTGTTTCTGTTTCTATTACTTTTGCATTATTCAGTCCATTGAGTGGCTGTTTATTTTCGTGGAATCAAATATTAAATTACTAAAAGTAACTCTAGTGAAGTCATTTGCATTAAAATTACATTTCTAGCATCTCATACCAGAGATTCATGTGTCTGTTTAAGGCATCTGTTTTTCTCACAAGCAATATTGGTGGCCCAGTGCTTCCTCTGCTTTTGTTCACTCATGTTCTATTTTTCAGTCTTTTCTTCTCCAAAATTGCAAAAGTTTATAAGTAAAATATTTACCCTCTCACTCAAACAGACACACAGCTCTGCTCAAGCGAAATCAACGAAGAAAAAAAGCAAATAAGAGAAATCTGATTTTTCTGGAGCTCAAGAAACGACCCAAAACCAGGCTGTAAATTTGAAAGACATATCAGCAAATGTAACGCTATTTCAAGAGTTTTCCTCTATCAGTGTTTTGCCATTCTGCTTCCCATCAAATGTTGTTGATATTCTGTTGGCTTTGTTTACCGTTGGCTCCAGTGACCGTCATCACACACAGACACACACTCACACATTGACAGTGTGAAGCATGACTATCATATCAGGTCTAATTTTCTCCTCCATTCAGCCAGGAACATTTGACACTTTCAGGACACACACACATACACACACAGCTTACATTGTCACCTCTGCACACACATTTTACTCACAATACTCCCCCACCACCAACACCATTCTTCTTGGATGTAAGACAGATGTAAACAGGGTGTCATTGTGGGGTGAACGGACAGAGTGGTAGGTGATGACAAAACTGCGTTACAACCTTACACGAGATTGCCGCCGTGCTTATCCTTGTTTGTGTGTGTGCGTCAGCTTCCTCTGTCCCTTTAGGTTGTATTAACTGCCCTACAAACCCACCATACATTACAAGCTGCTAATGACACACACTTATCCAGATACATTGCCAGCAAATTCATGTTTTGCATCGGGACTCTTCAATATTTCAACAGATCCTTCTAATCCCATTACTGTGACTCTCAAAAGTCTATGAACTAGTGTGTTTGGGATTGTGTATGTGTGCATGGTAGCAATCCACAATGACTGTAGTGCAGAGCAAAGAAAAGGACTGGTTGAAAAAGTAAGAAGGGAAATCAATCTTAGCCGAAGTAAAGAGAAAATGAGAGGATAAAGACAGATGTGATGAAGACTGCTGGCATGGAAATGCATAAAAGGAGGAAAGAGAAGAAAGATGGAAATAAAAAGAGATAGATTGATCTCATTATAAGGAACATCTAGGAAACAATTCAGAAGCGTCGCTTTTTTCTCCTTAAAAGTGAATATGCTTTTTTTTTTGAAGTAGGAAAAATACGTATACCCAAAACCACTTTGTATGTTCATTCCCATTTCTTTTAAGAATTCAAAGGCAAAAAAAAAGAATTGTTATATCTTTTACTTTAACAAAAACACTCTGCCCAAATTGATTAAATAGCCAATAGTATTCATATTAAGATGGACAAAGCATCTCCATTTAATCATAGCAGGCCAATTTGAAGTTGGCATTTGGCCGTCTTAGCTAAATTAAATGTCACTAACTCCCAGGCTTTTTCAATACAGGAAAAGATGGGTAAGACAAACAAGCCTGATACAGGAAGTGATACGGCTGTTTTAGGGCTCAGGAGTCAGCGGTCATCTAATAATCAAAAAGATAAGCCAAAAATAAGCATGTGAAACAACCCATCTAACAGGTTATTTAACCTGGCTCCAGCAAATTTTGTTTTTAAACTGGCTTCAACAGGAAGTTTTGTTCTTGTGTAAATAAAAGGAGCAGATTGTTAAATTTCTTTGGGTTATGGATGTAGACTTTATTTTAGTTTTTCTGGTCCAATTTCCTTTGTAAAAGACAAAAACACAATCATTGTTCAAAAGACATCTTAAGGAGTTAAACTTATGTCAATAACAATGAGTTCTTGTCTTGAAGCAGTTTTTCCTTCATTTATGCCCTTTCCTAAGGTGGAAACAAACAACAGTCAATGCAGTTCACGTTCTAATATTCTGGCCGTGTGTTATAATATAGTGAGTCAAGAAAAGTTAGAGCAACTACCAATATTCTCTGATTTATTTTACCCTTTTGTTAGGTGTTTCTTCCATGTCCAGTCTGTAACATATTTTCCACACCATAAGGCACACTTAAAAGCCCGATTTTTTTCCCAAAAATGACAGTGTGCCTTATATATGGATTAATTTTGTGTTTAGTGATGTCAAATCAATTTTGAGAGTTTTGAGCAAGGTTGGGTGTTATTGTAAATACGCTAATACGGCTAACGTGTCGCTATGTCGGAATGTTTTTTTAATGTGTTAGTAACAAGGTTGGAAGTTAGCTTAGACACAGTAACGTTTGTTTTAATAGTATCAGTTTTTTTCATGTGTTACTAACAAGGTTTGGAGTTAGCATAGTCACAGCAAAGTTAGTTTTAATGTTACTCACTTAATGCACCTTATACTTCAGTGCGCCTTATACATGACATAATTTCAAAAATAGGCCATTCATAGACAAATAAAGTGTGGAGGCCTGTTATTTTGTCACAGCTTTTGATGTTGGGGTTGAGCTAAAAAATCTTTTCACAAAGGAGTGAAAAAGCAAAGACAGACAAAGAAAGAGAGAAAGAAAGAGTTGCTAAAATGAATGCTTCATCTCTAAGTGTATACATCTGTGTGCATGACAAGCCACCTCTGCCCACCAATTCCAACCTGCTCTTACATAATTAATATGTTGCCAATCCTGCATATAGACCCTTCATTATACGTGTCTGTGTGTGTGAGGGACAAACACACACACACACACACACACGCACTTGCAGGCACGGGCTGTGTTTCGCATTTAGGTCGTAAGAGGAAATGTCACCTTGGTCCCACCAGACGACAAGCAATCAGTGAAAACCTCTGACATGACTGCCGCTACCCTGAGGAATTACAACCACCGGGTATGAGCATGTGTGAGCACAGGAGCAAAAATGACTGAACAAAATAACAAAAAGTATCAAAAACAGTCAAAGTCAAAAAGTTCATGATACTGGAGTATTTCATCTCAGGTTGAGTTCTGCAAAGTGAGCATAAAACAGTCAGAGAAGTTCAGCCATGAGTTTTACATGTCAATGAAATCTGTGAGTGCCAGTCAAATAAGGGCTATTATCATTCACTATTACCGTTCAGCAGTGGTCGACTATAGTACTCTTTTCCAGCTCTGCTGAATGGCATGGGACTTTTTTACAACCAGCCACACAAGTCGAGGCTATTTTTCACTGTGACTTCATAAAAGTCTGAACCCCTTTAACTCCCTCCCACTTCACCCCAAAAACTTGACGACCACTTTTCCTTCCATTTCCATCTTATCCATATTTTCAAAGCCTATTTTGTTCCCATTTCCAGACTACAATGTTCATTTTTATCTGAAAATAGTCCCCTGTTGAGTGTTTGAAATAGATAAGTTGACTTACCTGAAGCCAAGAGTTGAAGAAAGAGAGGATGGACAGCCCCATGTGACCATGTAACCATGGAGATAAGAGAAAAAGAAAAAGAACATCAAAAATCTGAAGTCGGGTGGTCAAAGTTTTAGTTCAAATCTCATTTTTTCAGTGTGACAAACTTTATATTTTCCACAAAAGTCTGTAACTAGGTGCGTCACAATACAACATTCTTTCAAAAAAGTATAGAAGCAATATCTCTGTCTTACGGGAATGTAATTGTCAGCCATAAACAAAGCAAATGTTTGGAAAATAGTTGCTTAAATCTCATGATTTGCATTTTTTACACATTTTGCTTTTCATAATTTGGCCAGGGATGCGCCTTAAACTCAAGTGCAACTTATTTGTGATTTAAAAAAAATAAATACAAAGCAAAAACAGCTGGAGAGTGCTGTAGGTTTGTGTATACGTATTTGCTCCTGCAAACAATGCCGCTCAGTCTTACGCTAGCCTCGGCAGATTTGTTCCAAAGTGACACATAGGGATGAAGAATTCAACAGCATAACAGATTTGAAGTGATATAAAGATTCTCTAGTCGATATGTTCTTTATGCTATGTTTATCTGAATAATTGTTCATATGTTGCTCTAGCCACTGGGGTGCCCAAATCCTGTGCTGGTCCCCAGCCTGGATAAAATACCAGTGTATTGTATCAGGAAGGACACCGGTGTAAAACTGTCTGCCAAACCAAGTGTGCAGATTGGTAAAAAGCTGATTCGCTGTCGCGACCCTTGATAGGATGTGGCAAACATGTTAGGGTTTATATTAGGGTTAGGGTCTATACTGGGTTTATATTGCTAATATACTAGATTTCTCCAACGTTTCATGAAGCTTAAAACGGTTACTGTGGTGAAATGTCCATATATTCAGTCTACTATTTTCTTTACCATTAGTATGATTGTATTTCAAGATGAAATGTTTGTTCTTGTTCCCATAAATTTCTCCTGTAATTTACAAGAAACCCCAGAACAAATTTCTCCCAAAAGTACGACTTATACTCGAGAGCAACATGACTTTTTTTGTCTTTATTATGCATTTTCTGGTTAAGAGGTTGAAAGGTTTCAGGTTAAAAATACAAAAACCGTTCTTTCTAAAATCACCAACTTGTGCTGTGCTGTGTTGTTGCTAAGGGTGACATGCACAACTCACAGCTCCTCTGGTCACGTGACTTATGAAGCAGTTTAATATGCTGTGGACTTGGGGTGTTTCCACAAAAAACTCTGAACCAAAAATATCTAGAAATGACAAATAACTTTGATAAAGTAGTCGACACCAAAATTGGTGAAGTACAGTTATTTACATTTCTAATACCTTGATATTATACTCCCATTGCTACTCCGCAGCGACTTAGAGTCAAAAAAATATAATTTATTTTTACGAAACGTATGAATCAAATTTATTGAACATCAAAAGTAGAAAATATAAGAACCCTAGCATCAGCAAATCAGACATATTCTGACTGAGCAGACTTAAAACAGCGGTGTGAGAAAAACACTTTAACACATGTGCTGGTTAAAGAGATGGTCCCACCACTTGCTAACTGCCCCTTGTAGACCTATAAAAAGCGATGGCTAGGTGGAGAGGTATATAAAGTCAAAAAGCAAGTAAAAACAAGAAAAGCCAACCACCCTTCAGGAACCTGACTCTACGGACCATGATCCTGTGGTGGAAGCAGGAAGGAAGCGTGATGGTCCTCAGCGGGTAACAGCAGGTGAGAGTGTGTTCTATCAAGTGTAATGTGATGCTAATAATCTAGCGCCCTTTTTTTTCTGGTTTAGGGACAAAGCCTTGTTGGGGTTTGAGCAGCAGAGGCCACCTCAAGCTAACAGCTCCTCACAGACCCATAAATTTCCCATCATAAACAGGACACGCTGGGGGAGACAGGCAGAGCAAGAAGGTAGAGCAATGTGAGGAAGAAGAAGGAGAGAGAGGTGAAAAGAGGTAAAGACAAAGGAAAAAAAGCAGGAAGAATGTTTGGACAGACGAAATCAGAAATTTGTAATGTCAAATGACATGAGGGATTCAATGCATTTCTTAAAGGAAAGAATGTAAACATTTATCTGACTGGATTTATCTGTGGATTTCACCTATTGCAGGTTATGTTTAGAATGTAACCCCTGCGATAAACAAGACAACAATGTATCCGTAATTAAAAAAAGCTTAGAGTTTGTAGAGGTCAAAAATAAAAAAAAATGTGATCATATTCATCCCCAAAAAATGTAAAGATTTGGATCAAAATAGCAATTGTCATTTTTTATTGGGGTTCTTAAAGGTCAAGAAATTTGAATGAAAGTTAACAAGCAAATGAAAAACTGAATGACATAAATTGACATAAACCATGAAATGACTTTTGAATAAAATGACATAAATAAAATTGATGGCATTTAAGTTAGAGTTACTGCTTCATATTTTAGTACAAAGTCTGAGCCCACCTTTAGTTTCATGTAAAGATCGTCATAACATGCATACAAATGTCTTTGCTTTCATCACCAGATTACCTTGGGCTCTTGTCTTACCACTTGAGCAATGCTTTCTGTCCCTCTCCTAATTTTTTCCTTACTTTTTAAAATTTCTCCTGTTCCCTTTTTGTCATTTTTTCCACCTTTTTTTAAATCACACTGATTAAGCTAATACATTTATTTTCATTTTTTTACCTTCCTTAAAGGCCAAAGAGTCTCATGACCCTTTTATCCATTCACACACACACATTTACACATCGATGGTGGCAAGGCACTAGCCAGAATACCAAGACGTATCAGGCACTTTGTGGAAAACAAATCAGGAAAAAACATGTTGACCGCTCTTCCCATATGTTAAAACTCCTACTAAAGTACATTACACATATTTGGTTTTACTCTTGGCATTTATATTTCTCACTTTATTTCATTTCTCTCTAATCAACGACTGAAAGATTAAAATATTTGAAATGTCTAAAGGTGAAAACATTTGGCTGGTTTGATCATCAACAGAGGCTCTTCGACTCATTTGAATGACATGCCTCAAAGGGGCAACCTTCTTGGCTTCTTCTCAGCCAATCACTTTCCCAGATGGCGACGGGTGATTCAGGAAGTAGGAAGTAGTGGTTTGACCAATGAAAAAGCAGGCCTGGCCTCTCCCGGTGACCCGTGACACCCCTTCCTCCCACAAAAACAGACTGTCCATCTGTGTATCTCTGTGTGTTGGATGAATTTGACTCTTAACGGCGTTCTTTTTTTCTCACTCACACAACACTTGGGAGAACAGCGAGGTGAAAGCATTGTTTCAGCACTTCAACAGTAAAATGTAGTCACTTTCATTAACAAATTGAAGCAGTTTTATCACTGGTAAGACCATTTTATTCCTCCATTAAATGTTTTTTTTTCATTAAAACTTCTCATTTCAGACTGTTTCTGTGTTTTCCAATAAAATCAGATTTAATTTTGACACTGTTTTTTAGTGTCACTTCTTTTTCTGAAATAACAAGGTATTTTTCTGTAATAGATAGGTATTTGCCTAGGGTTGTGTTATGTTAGAAGCCCCAAAAATTAAGCTAAAATTGTATTATTTGAGTCTGAGATGTAACATCCTCTTAAACTAAGTAAAACAGGCTTTTGAACCCACATATCCATCTGCGCTCTGAATGATTTGTCACCCCAGGGGAGTCTTTACAGCATCTCTTCTCTTCTCTTCTTTACTTTTTTTCTTTATGCGTCATTGCTCATTCTTTCTTTTACTCCTGTCCCTCATCTCTTCTCTGGACCCAGAATGCTTTGAGTTGCTTCCCTCCTGCCTTTGAACTCAGATCAGACGGAGCGTTTTGGGTCGCACACCGCACAGCCGCCAGTTCAGGTGGAAGAGGTCGTCTGCTGTTTTGATTTCCAGCGCCTCCCTGCATTTCTCTGTCTCTTGCTGCTCTGCTTCTGCAAATGAGACCTGCCAAGGTGCACGCAAAGCTGGTGCGGACAGCCTGAATAATAGCATCTTTTCGACTTCTGCTGACCCCAGTAAGATCCTCCCAGCATGGTGAAAAAGACCCAAAAAAAGTGCAGGAAGAAGAAAGAAGAAACATAATCAGGTATTGACAAGCGCTGCCAAAAGAAAAATGCTTTTGACATTGACATTTTTAAATGAATTTTGTGCTGGTAACAGCACAGATTTTTTAAAATTCTTGCTTTTATTGTTACACAACAAGAACATCACCAATGAAATGTTATTTAACCTTTTAATCTTTTGATCTATTTTAAAAGTGTTCCCAGTGATTTTTCAATTATAATTATACCGTTTTTAGCCAAAATCATTGCCTCGTTTTCTAGGACATAGTTTCTGCAGAGCAGCAGTAGTTCATCAGAAATTTGATACCAGCTAAGATGAGGAAAACCAGAATGTACAGATATCTGTTTGTCTACAGGTGGATCAGTGACGTGCGGTGAGGTTCACGGCTGGCAAGGCAATGACGTCATCAATCAGATTTACAAACGTATGAACTCTTTTGAGTAGCTTATTCACCATTTGATTGGCAGCAGTTAATGTGTGTTGTTTCAAATTTTAACTTTTTTTTCCGTTTACAGACTGTAGCAGAGGGAAAAAAAATCATCAAAATTGTCATTATTGATTTACTTTTAGTTATAAATGAAATCAGTGTGTGGCTCCCTTGTTTTATATCTATGGTCTCTCCTTCTGAAAAAACACACTAATAACCTGTTTGTAGAAGTCTTCCTTTTCTTTCTTCAGTTTGAAAAATCGTTCCGTCTCAGTGGAGATCACTACCAGTGATGTGTCCAAATTCTTGAGTTTAGAGGTTTAAAACAAATGTCTCCATTTAGAAAATGATGCTATACAATATGAAAGAGTAACTGGACGGCTGCACTTGCCTTGCTACCGCTAATTCTATTATTCTTCAGCCGCGGTGTCACTTTCACCAGCGCCCTCTGCCTTAAAGCAGACATACTGCCTGCCTCACCTAGTGTATTTCTAAAGCGCATTTTTAGCGGATAAAAAGACTAAATGAGTCACAAACCAATGTACCAATGTATTCAGACACATAGTGAGAAATAAGAAAATTATGTAATTTTAAAATTATTTATTTAATTTTAGAGCGTCTTTTATGACCATAAAAAGACTGCGCATGAGTCAGCTGCATCTGTGCGGCGCTGGGCTGCTGCTGCCTCACCCGCTGCTGTCTCGCGTATTTAAACAGGAAACTCATAAATTCGCTGAAGAAACGTTGAAAACACACACAAAAAAAAGGTAATGCATTTTTTAGCTGGTGAGGCACAGCCTCACCTGCCTCCCCTGACTGCATGTCACTGAAGTGGATGTAACAAGATGGAGTTGAGAAAGGAGCTTGTGGCCCACTGACTGTAGCATCTACGTCACAGCTGCAAGTTTTTCCAACTGAATTTTTTCATCTGCTCCTGATTCACAACAATTTGAATAAATAAATACTCAAAAATGCAATTTTAAGCTTAATTTTTAAAATATATGTCAAAATGCCACAAGAACATGTTAAAAACACCAAAAATATGAGTTTCCTTAGAGTGGGTCTTTAAGGAAAGGTTAGATTTCTGTGAAGAAAAAATACCACTGTATGTTTTTTGTCATCTTAAATAAAAAATAAATAATAAAAAAAGCAGGAGGGAGGAGAACAGGCCTAACTGCTACCTTTTACACCTGTCAGGAGCAGAGTCAACTGTGTTTAAGCACCCACAAAGAGATGGGAGAAAAACAGGCAGCCCCAACAAACAAGCGCTTCAACATCCCGACTGCAATTTTGTGTAAATTTCTCCCTATAAAGAAGCACACACACATGAATTGTGGGCTGTGTATATTGTGCAACTATCATATAGTTGCTGTCAAAGCCAGCGCCAATTATGACCATTAGGAGTCCCATCAAGTCACTAGCTGTCCCCACGCTGCCACCCCCTGCATCTTCCTCCACCTCTCACTCAGAGAGCAGACCCTATAATCTAACCTCACTTTGTTACTACCACACACATACGCACACACACAAAAGCAGGCAGATTGAAAAATGTGTGCACTTTTATCTTATCTCCTTTTTTCTCCGTTGGACAAATGGGTCTTTGAGGCATGAGAAAAAGGAACATTTTCTCTTTGCACACATCTAACAGCCACAATGGTAGTAAAATAATAGAAATAAAATCAAAATGTCTGTTGAAAATACCAGTAAAACAAAGAACAATCGTCAAATTCTTTGTCAAGTTGCCCCTCTACATTTCCTAAAAGTCACAGCCACTCAGGTACCTGGGCTTTATTCTGAAATGAGAAAGAAATGGCCTTTAGAGTTGGGAGGGCAGACAGACTACACGCTGAAACGTGTATTTCAGGAGGAACACTTCCTGTCTTTAGACAGACGGATACTTCATGTTTGCATGCAGGAAGCCATAAGCCCAGTAGCCAGGGGCTAGACAGTTGTTCAGCCACCTGTTTCAGTTAACTGGTAGCTTTTATTTTATGAGTCTAAAATAGCGTGTTACTTCTAGACAGACAGTAAGCACCACTAATTTTACTTCCAAGGACTTCCTTTGTGGGTAGGAGTGTTTGTTTTTTTAAAAGTGGCAGTTAGGAAATAAAAATTTGACATTTTTTGGTGCTTGAACTTGGTTCAAATGTGGTGGGAAAGGAGTTCTGCCAATCTTGTTACTGCATCTGCAAAACAAGGTGCTGGCACATTTTATTCTCCCAAGAAAAGACAAAGAAATCCCACTGGAACCCTTCATGAAGCCCTCTCCATTTTTTTTCACCTTAGCACTTGGGCTGTAGATTGTACTTAGGTGATGATCTGATTTGATTCACCAATTCAGATCAACGATTCACAGATCAAAACCCACGGTTCTTACTACTTAACCTAAATATGGCTGAATGGTTGCTAAATGTACGTCTTTTTACAGAAAATTTAATGTGTATTTAAGTATCATCATTTATACTTTTAGGAAATCAGAATCAACAAAACCAGAAACGACAAGGAAGAAATGGAATTCATCCTTTTAAACAATGTCAACTTCCTGGTTAACTCCACCAGTAAGCAAAAAATAAATATCATTGTTTTGTGTCATTTTACAACAAATCCTGATGGGCATGTTTGATAAACTCACTATATTCATCTTTAGTGGAAATACCAAAAAACTCCAAAACTTTAGATGAACATTTAGAAAGTGCATTTCAGTACAACATCTCTGCCATGCAAGCAGTCGTATAACATCACAGAATTGATAACCAGATTTTTGTAATATTATTAAATGGATCTTCATTACATTCTTTCATTTAAAATGTCAAGCTATATTTAAATTACATTTGTATTTTTAACTTATTTCAGTAAACTGAACTTCAATCTAATATTTTCTTTTTATCTATGAAAAACACTCGATGGCTTTACCGACACTTTACTTTGACGATTTATTTACTACCGGTGACAGTCTCGGATTCTGGTTGTTTATTCTTTTATAATTACATGTCGACAATAGCCTGGATTATTTTTTTTATTTTTTTAAGACACTCTACTATATTAATAAAGATTGCAAATGAGTGTTTTCTGGCGTTGCAAATGTTCATATAAAAAATTTCAGGAAACAAATCGCTAACATCTGAGTATTCAGAGACCCAGAGATTGTTGCAGCATGGAAGAAAAAAAATTCCAAGTAAGATCAAAGACAAGGGACAAGGAAAAGCCAAACTCCAGGAGATAAAAAGTACCATGCCAAAGCATCGCAGCAAGTGGTAACAGAGCCAACACGAATGCACATCCACACACACGTACAGGTGCAGCCCCCTGTAGAGTCCCTGTGTGTGTCATTAGGGCTATCAGGGCCACTCTGGAAGGATTAGAGGACTGTTAGAAGAACAAGGCTTCAAGCACACACAGTGACAGCTCACCACTGAGTTGTCTACACACTGCTGGACACCAAATCCCAGCTCATGGATGTGTGTGTGTTTTTGTGTGTGAAAGAGAAGGGGAGCACGTGCCAGCATCTAGTATATCATGCTGTGAGCACTGAGCAAAGATATCAGTGTACTGCTGAGCTCCTCACAGAACTAATCCATGTCACACACACACACACACACACATACAAAGTATAAATGGACTGTAAATTCCTGCTTTGTCAGTCCATGTCTCTTTAACTCTTGGATTTGAAAACTATTTTAGTTTTTATTCAAATTCTGCCCAAAAGTGAAAATTCTGGTAAAAGTGAGGCTTGCTGTTGTTCAAGGAAAAAGCAAAAAGTCAAAAAAAAAAAGGCACATAGGATTTCACCTTCTTTTGATGCTATAAAACTATTTACAGAAAAAGTAGCGAAGATGTTTTTTTTTATTACAAAAAAGTGGATGCAACCAACTAGAACCATGTTTCAGCATCCAGTTGCTCTTGGTTAGTCTCTTCTTTTACCTTCCATTGACTTGAAAGACTTTAATGCTACGTTCACACTGAGCATGTGCTACAACGTGCTAAAAGTGTGTTCTTGAATGCGCATTTAGCATATCGCATTCAGACTGGACTGTCGCTTCATACTAGGGCATGTCTGCAACGTACAGTTGGAAGAGGCTAAGTCCAAACTGTGAAAGCAGTGCAAATCTCGCAAATTTTGCTCCAGCTTGTTCTTTCACAGCTCTTTTCAAATATATAAAAGACTTGTGTCATATAATATTGGCTGAGCAAAAATCTAAATTATTAATTTCTTTTCCATGATACATTTTCAAGCTGTTTGCACCTCCATGAATTAAAAGGGATGCCATAAACTACAAAAAAGGCGTCCCTGATAGTTCAAAGTTCAGCCTGGTTTAACATCCACGTGTGTTCAATGGTTGCTCGTTTTATAAGTAGAGCCCAAAAACTGCACGTTATTGAAAGTGGTCACTTGAACATGCGTTGCAGAGGCCGGTGTGAAAGTAGCTTAAGAGGTGTAGAAATAAAAAGTAGAGGAGTTGAAAGATTCAGGAATGAAGTGAAAGATAACAGAAAAAGGAGGAGTGGTGGTGGTGGTGGTGGTGGTGGGGGGGGTGATGTGGAGGTGATGGAGCCAAGAGCAGCCGCAGAGTCAATGGGTTGAAATCTGCACAAAAGGAGTTGATGTGTGTGGCTCTTTTCAACAATACTGTTTGTGTGTGTGTGGATGGGATGTACTACACTTCTTTGAGGGCTAGTTTAGGGTGGGGTGAAGGTTGGGGTGCTTTGAGCTCCCCTTATACGAAGCTGAGCACAGCCAGCGAGCCAAGGGGATGGCCATTTCGCTGTTTTCACTGTGAGGGGGCAGTGGTAGGCGGGGTCGAGGATCTCTCACTGGTGACAATTTCCACCTCTCCTTTTTTTTTTTCTTACCATTCTTCGGCTCCTTTAGCAACCTTTCTTTAGGGTTAATACAGCCTGCAGCTGAGGGGTGGGATGGTTTAGCATTGGTGGTGGGGAGCACTTTAATGCCAAACTAAAACCTCTGCAGCCCCAAAGGATTTTATTACTTCCCAAAACTGCTGGAGCACTTCAACTCCAAAAAACGCAACTGAGAGACACGGAAGGAGGAACATTTATTTTATCTGAAACAAGACATAAAAAAGTATTTAGTAAAGAGGTAAACTGATGAATTAACGTTGAATGCTTTCAAAATTAAATTTACTTTAGCCTAAAGGCATCTGTAAAATATTTGATTCAAACATTTCTGAGACCCCTAACTCATTAGCATGACCTAAACTTATCTAAACAACTCATTGAATTTGATGGTCCATGTTTTCTGCCCTTTAATTCATCATCATTCTACTAGGGGCAGCAGAAGGGCTTGTCCTGATTATTTCAAAATGGCTGCTTCCATTAAATCTCAAAAACACATTTGGCGGAAAAAAATGAGCAAATTATTAAAACTTTATGGTGAGAATCACTCATCTATTAGTTGATAATTAATTCCTTATAATAGTCACAGCATGTTAAAAACATGTGTATCACATTTCAGACAGTGATTAGATAGTTTAATAAAAAAAAAAAACATATTGCAATTTTTTTTTTGTTTTTTTTTAAAAAATTGCCCCCCCCCCCCCCCCCCCCAATTTTTTTTTTTTCAATTCTTTGATATAATGTGATTTACAGGGTTAAAAAAATGTGAAACGCTGTCAATGAAGTCAACTTTCCAGGAACAGTTCAAAGGAAAGGTCTTGGATGGGAAGAGAGTCACAAAAAGAAAGATGGATACATGCAACAGTGAGAGAAAGACAAGAAAGGATCAAATCTGTCCCCACTTTAAAGTGGATTAGGGGCACACGGTGCTGAAACAATGGGAGGTGAAAAATCAAATTAGGCCTCCAGAAACATCAAATGAAGGAGGCCAGGAATAGCTAAGCTTCCTCTGCTGCTAATCTGTTGACTCAATGTGAGGGATAGACACCACCATTCACCAGCAAAGACAAGATGCTTCGCTTCTCTTCGTCTCTGTGTGCTGACTTCTTTTCTCATCTGCTCCCCTTTTTTGCGCTCTTTGCTTCGGCTTCATCCCGTTTTTTGCCTTTGACTCTCCAACTTCAAAGGCATCGGCATCTGTAGTCAGATGCGGCAAAAGTTCGGCTGATGTTGCGTGGCATAGTCAAAATGCTCTTGTTGAACTGTCAAGCTCGGTCTGTCCTTGTTTTTTCTAGTCTGTTTTTCCAGTTGTTGGTGTCGTTTCCTGCTTCCCTACCGTCTCTTGTGCTTTTAAGTTTGGCTCATTGTACATATTCTGAACTTGAATCCACCAGTTTGCCTGCTAGTACCCTTTAATGCCCTACAACAGTTGCACTCTGCCCCAAGTGATCTTTCAGAAGAGTGAAAAATAAAATGAAATTAATTCCCCCACACATATAAACTACATAAGACATAAAAAAAGAAAAAAATAGAAAACTAGCTTTAACCCTTTTAAGGCCCACTGTATCAAAGAATTACTGAAAATTCAATTTTTATAGAATGAATATGATGAAATAAAAAAAAATCTGGTGTTTTGTTTTCAATTTTTGTTATTAGATATAGATAGTATCAATTACATTACAACAATGTTTCTTCAAGATGCAAAATATTGACATGGGTGTTCAGGGAAAAGGCGCCTGATATAACCACTATGTCACATTTGATACATTTTTAACATGTAATATAAAGAATTAATTATCAACCAATTTAGCATCTTTTCAATACAGGAAGTAATCATTAGAAATAAATAACAAGAGACGAGTTATTCTCAACATAAAGTTGTGAAAATTAGCTCATCTTTTCCCTCGAAAAGTGTTTTTGAGATTTAATGGAAGCAGCCATTTTGAAATAATCAGGAAAAGCCCTTCTACTACCCCCAGTGGAAGGATGATGAACTGCAGGGCAGAAAACATGGACCAAGTTCTATCCAATGGATTTTTAAAGAAAGTTTGGATCATGCTAATGAGTTAGGGGTCTCAGAAATGTGTGCAACAAATGAGATACGAATGGTCATGTGGGTTTAACTGATAAGAACTCAGACCCAGTATTCCTAAAAAGAAAATGATGTGGGATATACTACAGACCAAGTGGTCCACAGATCACATTTCTGATGTTTTTGTGTTACACTGTTGCTTTACTAAGATATGCTTTCATTTGTCAAAATTTGTATTTGTTCCCCCCTTAGACAGTACATTTTCTAAAAGTTTACATTTAAAATACCTCATTAAACGCCATTGAATCAATAGCTTTCATCTGTGACGCTAAAGTTTCCTTAAAAAAAATGACTTTCTCCCTTTCTCTCCTCCTCCATCCCTCCCAAAGTTCCCAGTAAAGAAGAAGAATGCCCCAGCAGCGATGCATGTTCCATTGTTCACGCTCTGCCTCCAATTTGCTCTCCACATTCTGCGGCCTCTGCCGAGACGTTACGCCGGCTTAAGGAACAAATCGCACACACAAAAAAAAAAAGGGGGGGGGGGGGGGGGGGGTGAGGGAGGGGGGGGGGGGGGGGGGTGGAGTGAAAGAGAGGTGGGGGGTGGCCGAGGAAGGATAGCGAGAGTGGAGAAGAGGGATAGGAGGGAGGAGGAGAGTGGCTCTTCACGGCAATGCAATTACATTCTGTATTGGGAGCCGTCGGGGTTTTGTGGCCGCCTCGCCGACTCTTTCTCTGTCCGTCCCCCTCTGTACTTTAGCGGTGGGGCTAATAGCCATAGCCGCGGCGATTTCTACGGTACATGACATTAACATGGTAGCGTGTCGCCGACAAAAGGATTCAAAGGGACTTAGAAAAAGAGCAGCGGTTTCGCCTGGTTAAGTAGGCCTCAACCTGCCAAGACTGCAAGACAGACAGACAGCTAGTGTGTTTATTACCCAAACCACCTAGGGAGACAGCTAGAGAAGATAGCAGAGGAGGTCTGTCAGACAGCAGCAAGTTACAAGTAACTTTACACACGCACAGCTGAAGGCTGAGAGAATGAGACCTTTTCCTACCCATCTCCCAAGAAGAATGTAGACACTTTTGCAGGGATGCTATGAAACAATACAACATGGGGGATAGCTGACCGAAATGGATTGGGTTTCATTTTACACAAGTAAATATTTCCACCAACTGGGACAGCTGTCTGCTCCCAAAGTTGCTTTTCATAGGGTCAGAAAGGCCAATGAAAGAATTAGATGTGGTTGTGCATGGATGAGAAACAGGTGACTCTTTTTATAAACTTTTGCACAGTAGCAATGAGACAGTTTAGACCGCAAGAGGTGAAGAAACAGCAAAAAAAACAACAACAGAAAAATATTGTACCACTTTGTGTTTCTATCACAGCCCTGGACATAACATTTAAAAAAAGTTAAATTGTTCTCTCAAATTGACCATTTCTGGCCACTATTAAGCATTTTGAGTGCAGAAAATAGCAAGTTGTAGCAACAAATCAGCAATTTATTTGCATTTTTAAACACAAATTAGGATTTTGAGGCCAAATATTAAAAATGCGTGTGCACAAATCAATATTTTAGTATCATCCAATCCTACTACTAATTCTTGGCCACAAAATGCTTATATGAGTGCACAAAATGTTAATTTGTGTCTACAAAATACTAGGCTAATTTGTGGGCAAAAAATGCTAATAGTGCATACAAAATACTAAGTTTGTGCCCTAAAAATACTAATTTGTACCTACAACATGCTAATTTTTGTCTGTGCATAATACTAACTGTGCCTAAAAAATGCTAATTTGTGTGAACAAATTATTGCTTTTAGGGAACAATTTTTTGAACGTCATGAGCAGGGCTCCGTAGTTTCCTTACACGAAAAAAGGTAAACTTAGAAAAACAGCCTAATTGAGTTTTTCCTGTTTGTAACGAGCAGTAACTGAGAGAAATGACTAACCTTCTTACATTTTTTTCATGATATCGACAAAAACAATAGGTTTCATCTGTCTTCCTAAAAGAGCCTACTTTAACAAAACCATATCACAGATTTTATTTTACTTGATGTACTTTATTCCCTAAAGATTAGTGACAAGATTAGAATGCTCGTGCTTGGATTGAAGACAATGATGCTTTTTGTCACAGGAGCGCACGGCCTTAGTGACGGATGTGCAAGGTGAAAGCGGGGGCAGAGGAGCAGAAGGCAGAGTTAGTCAGTGACTGTGGGTTTGATACAAAAGACTTTTTCCAAAAGAGAGACTTTTGAGACACAAAGAGGGGAAGAAATGGCACTGCAAAACGGCCGTCTGAGCACGGAGGAGGAGGTGGAGAAGGAGGTGGAAGAGGGGGCCAAAGGCGAGGGTAAACTCCCACATTCACACATACACACAACAAGGAAACCCCTGGTCCATTGAAAAGGCCATCTGTGGCTTGGAATGGGTGAGTGTGTACAAAAACATTGCAGTTTTAATTCTTGCACCTCCCGAGTGGGCGGAGCAAAGAGGATAGCGAGAGAAGAGGAGGGTCTGAGAGTGAATGGCTCTACTTCTAGGTTTTAAAAAAAAGACTGATAGAAGGGGTTAGGGACCGTAAACAAATAAATGAGATATACGGAGGGTGTGGGGCCCCTGCATCGAAGAAGCAGCTACACAAACCAAATTACACGGGGCGAAGAGGAACAGACACACCTATTTGGAAGACAAAAACTCTCTGAAATCTGGCTTTAGGACCATCTTAGGAAATCCACCATGTCCCACTTGTTAGACAAATACAAGGCCAATGACTTTAACATCCCAATTGCAGCTTTATAGTGCATTTTTCTGTCTTTTATTTTGAAAGTCTTTTTTTAAATTTCTCTAAAATCATTAAAAAAAAAAGTTTGTTTTTAGACTTCAGTGGGAGTATTTCAAATCAAATTGAAATGGCAAAAACACATTTTTAGCCTTTTCACTACCCCTTGCCTCCTTCTGCACCCCCCGCATCTGTTTTTTGCCCCCCCCAGATTGAGTGCTTCCATTTCATTTGCTACCCCCTCCATTTCAATTAATTAAGTGCGTGCCTTTCTTTGCTGTGCATGCCAATTAGCATGAGATAAATATGCATTAGTCGAATTATCTCTTCTTGTCTTCCAATCCCCCCTCCAACCCTCCGACCCCTTTCACCTCTGTACCCATGTTAACATTCATTTGCATCGTGAGCATCTTTAAATGCGTGTTAATTAGACTCAGGTATTAAGGTTTACCTTGATGCACGACCCAAACATCGTGCTCAAGTGCTTTTTTCTTTCACGGGTGAAAGCCTGGCATACTTTACCTTCATTTTTTTAAAGGGATTGAAACGAAGAAAAGTTTGACAAAGTCCACAGGGAAACATTTTGATAACCGTTATTTTTTTAAATAGAAAAGCATAAGTGCTGTTAAACTGGCACAGTTTTACAGCCGAAAAAAAATGTGATCCTGTCCAATAACATCATGGCAGTGGCCTTCTCCAAACTTCCTGCAAGATAATCAAATAATGGGCCCAGAAGTCGATTTTCTCTAATAGGCGTGGGGGCAATTCAAACGATAGACTTCATAGCATTACATCACTCACAGAGCACTCTGACAAGCCATTTACTGACAATGAATTACCTCACTGCCCATAAAAACGAAACTAATGTGAAATATCACATATTTTAATCAACTTGGAGGAGGGGAGAAAAGTATTGCTCTTCTCAAATATTTGGATCGAGGCCGAACATTTTTGGAGACAAGCCTTAATTAAATTAACATGGGACTATATTTGATTTGTGCCTATTAAAAACTCTGAGCTTTATGGTGCAATTCCTAAAAAGCATTGCAGGGGGTTAATGACTCACAAGAAAGGACGATGTGGGTTCTTTAATTACATTTGGACTGTGTTTTATTGTTGGAAACTACATTCAGGAAAGTGACTCTTCAACAGGTTCCAAGAGCAGCTTGGCCTTAAATCAAAAGAGGAGCTTGGGTAAAAAGGACGCGCGCTTTCATTTACTAGTTCTGTAAAGCTAAATGAGGAGAGGAGCAGGATGGATTGTGTGGCTGCACCTAATGCGTTCCCTCTAGCACATATATCTTATGGTGCGGAGAGTCATTCCAATGTGGACTTACTCTTAAAGAAATCAGTTATTTCAAAAAGAAGCTGATGTCATTTTAGAGCTGTAATTAACACTCAGACCAAAGTTATGTTCACATCGCCCTCGGCAACGCTCATTCAAGCAGCCACTTCTAATGAAAAGTCTATGTAATCGCAATATTTGGGCTACCGTGTTCAAAATTCTTGCGTTTATGCGTAGCAACACAAGTTTTTACCACCATTGTTTGGGTTCTATGTCCATAACTCGTAAGCAGTGAACATGCATTTCAGGCTTCTGCAAATAAAACTCTCAGGTTCACACAAACGCATGTTTTTAAGGCCGTTTTCAGCTCTATGTACAAAACGCTTGGCCACTGAACGTGCGTTTTGGTCTTCTGTGTTCAGAACTCTCGTGTTCACATGTAGCTATATAAGATTCCACAACCGTTTTATGTATAAAACGCACGGCCATTGGACGCACGTTGCAAGGAGAACCAGGTTGAACTTTGACCAGTCAGGGACTCAGACGCATGGCTAGTGGCCTTTTTTTATACACTGAACTACCAATTGTTTGAAAATTGATCACGGAAGAGAAATTAATATTTGCGATTTCTGCAATTACATGACATCAACTCTTTCATATATCTGAATGGAGCCGTGAAACAAAACGCTTGGAGCAAGACTCCCAAGGTTAGCACTGCTTCAACATTTCACACCGAGCCTCTTACATCTGCAGGTGGCTAGCATGCGCTAGTATCGGGTAGCAACAGTTTAGCGCAAACACTTAAACACACTTTTAGTGTGTTCTTGAATGCACGCCACATGCCCGATATACCTGTAGCTTTAGACTAACATCAAGAACACTAAGAAACATGCAGCATGAAGGGGGTCTTTTACTGCTTTTCGAGATGCATCTAAAACAACCACGTCATTTTGTAAGATGCACTTTATTTTCTTAAATGTCCGGGCAATTAACTTATTTTCAATCTGTGACATGTAGCCGGAAAACAGTCAGTTTTGCATTTTGGTAATACTTCATTTTGGTCTATAGAATAATAAATGCTTGTCAAAAATGTTTACAAATTTTACATTTTTGCAACAAAAATTGACAACAATAGATCTGTTCAATCAGATTTTCCCCCAACTTCTGATTAGTAATGTTAAACTGTTGATTTGATGAAACTGGAGAAAAATAATCTCATTGGAAAAACTTCATACCAATAAAAAATTGAATTGCATTATTTTTTACATTATTTCTTAAAAACTAGACTTTTTTAAAACCTTTATTGATATTAATCAAAGAAGAAAAATTAAGACGAAAAATAAAAAGTTAACACCTTTCTGCTGACTTCAGGTTCGTTTATGGAGCCTTACACTGTTGCAACAAAAAATCAAAGGTAAAAGAAACAAAAAAAAACAACTTTATTTAACTATATATGAAAACTTGTAATCTGAACTTTGAGCTAACAGAACAGACAAGACCAAAAAAAAAAAAAAAGTGTGCATCAATGGCTCTGAGTTCAGGAAACACAATGAAATGACTGCCATTCTATCAAAATAAAAAAATTTTAAAAGATTTTTTTCATGTTAATATTTATTTATTTCTGAATAAGCAGCTGATTTGAAAGGAAAAGCAAAAGATGTGCTTTACATTTACCTCATTTTGTGCTTTGGTTTTTCAAATTAGAGGCCATGTTTAACTCCTAGAAGGACTTTTTACTTCACAACACAAACATTAAAGTATTTACTTATTTATAAGATATTTCCTAAAAATCACAAGTGAACCAAAAGCAATCTTTCTTAACTGGAGTTCTTCACATCTGAAATGCAAGTGAAAATAAAGATTTGAAAATTGTTCAAGTAAACTATTTAAGAGCCCCCCCCCCTCTAATGGAGGGGGTGACTGGCTAAAATAAATGGGGGGTCCTGATGGAGACTGAATGCCACCACCCAGTAGGCCGTGAAATCAGAAACCTTTGCCAACAAGACAGCCACCCGCGCACCAGCGGGTGCGTTTGTAAGAGTGTGTGTGGTAAGGCTCCTCCAGGGAAAGCGCAGTCATGCAAAGTATCACCGGCTCCTCCTCCTGCTACCTCCTGTCACTCCCTGTCCTCCCTTCTCTCATTGCTCTCAGACTTCATCCTGCATGTGCGTCTGATGCTGTGGCGGCATAAACCGACTGTTGTTGTGTCATCCTGCAATAAGTTGTGGTACAACAACACAGAAAAGCTCAGATATGTGAATACTAATTCATAGCAGAATATATTAAGTTTTAAAAACGAATTCTCTTTTTGAACTTTTTAGAATTGTCCTTTTTTGGGAGGGGTACTTACACTAAAATGTTTAGGGTGGAAGACATTTCTAAAATATAAGCTGCTTTTCACATCTATAGTGAGACAAACTTAACCCTGTAAAGCCCACTAAATCAAAGCATTGACAGATAATTCAAAGTTTTTGGAATTAAGATGCTTTTAAACCATTTGATGAAATCCACAAATATATATTTGTTCAGAGAAAAAAAAACACCTTAGCCTATTTACCTACTGTCCAAAGCATTTTTTTAATCTCATTGGCAGATTTTTTTTTTGCTTATTTAAAGAAAATCTGCCACTGGGGTAAGAACTTTTGACTTCTTTCTTAGGGGCCTGTTTTTGCAGTGTGAACACCAGCTCCTCCATCTTTACCAGACTCTCTTCTCTTGGTCTTGCTTACCATGCTGCTGGTGACTTTTCCTCTCTTGTCTCATTCTCACTCTTTCAAAAGGGTACTTAATAAAATTCTGAGTCTGGTCTCAGTGCATCTGTGTGTGTTTGTATGTGTGTGGGAGACAGAGAAAGCCTTTTTTTTTCTTGTTTTGTTTCTCCCTCTTTCTAAAGAGTACTTAATAAAATCTTAAGCCCTGCAACACGGGGTAACAAAAGAGGCACACAAATGGGCCTTCACTTCATTTGAGTGGAAAGGAACTGGAACCTTTTACCAATCTAGCATTTTGCATATAATCTACATATTCTGAAGTAGACAGTTCGAAAAAACAACAACAAAAAAACAGGTAATTAAGCTTTTTTTCCACAAAATGTTTCTGAATGGATTTTACAAGAGGTGATCCCAGATAGAGGTTGAAAATAGATGTTTGTCCTTGTTCTGAGTGAAAAAATCAGTCAATTCAACTATTAGAGTTTGTCTTGGTAAGATTTATTAGAATAAGTTGTGATGTCTTGGCCTTTTCAGACAAATTGAATCTTGAAATTAGTTTAGAAAACAAAACACTCTTAGTTATATTGTTCTAGTAATTGAAAATATTTTGTTTTAAAATAATCATGTTTTGTTTAAAAAGTTTCATATTGTTAAAGTAAGTCTATCTGGACACTTTCCCTCCAAAAGATCCCTTTTTTTGTTGCTTTATTTCTGGACCATAATTATCTTACAGGAAGACTAAAATTACCCATTCTAAGGTCATCCATTCATTTTCTTAACCCCTTGTATCTCTTTCAAGCTGCCAGAGCCTAACCTGGCAACTGTTGGGCGAAGGCCAGGTACACCCTATACAGGTCGCCAAAGATACAGACTCATCTACCCTCTCAGTCTCTCAGTCCCACCTAGGAACAATTTAGTTATAAATTAATCTATGAAGCATGTTTTTGGACTGTGGGAGGAAGCCACAGTGCCCCAAGAAAACCCACACATTCATATGCATTCAGCAAACTCCACACAGGGAGGACCCAGCTGGGATTTGAACCAGTGCCCTCTCACTGCGCCACAATGCAGCCCCATTTTAACATCATGTTGTCTAAAAAATAGTTTATTGAAACAAGTCTATTCACTGATGCAACTTCTGTTAAAAATATTATATAAAAGGAAAATACAAATAAATGAATAAAATTAAAAAAATTACGAGTAAAAGAAATATTTTCATTAGAAATATTACTTAAAATAATTAGTTTTCAAGATCAAATGACTTAACTAGAAATTCAAGATTGACTGTCTCGCAACAAGTGTTACATCTTTTAAAAAGTTACTAGTAAGTTAGTATTGTCTTTTATTAAGTGAAAAAGGATTATTAAACTAGAAAGTAGACACAAATACTTGGTGATATTTTGTGTTTTTTGCAGTGAAAAATTATGTTTTTAACAATATGTTCATCTTTTATTGTCTTAAGATAAGTCATGACATCTTATTGAAAAGTTACTAAGAAGGCAGTTTTGTTTTATATTGAGCAAAATGAGATATATAATCCTGAAACTAGCCTAAAAGATAACAACTTGGTGAAACTGAGTTTTTGCAATGTAGAATGTAAGGACATTTTCAAATTAAAAGTCAATTTTGTGCAATACTAAAGGCTCATGATTGAATCAGCAGCATGTGTATATTTTTCCCACCTTTGTATGTACACAATGATATATTACATTGTATTTTCTGACACTTTTTTGTGTCATAGAGCATCTTCGTCTAAAAACTTTACTTTTCACAAATTGAGATAATCAAACCCTTTTCCTGCATGACAAAAAGAATATTTTTTACATATTTAATACATTATACTCAAACCTGAAAGAAAAGTGCTAACTGAACATTTCAAAATGCTCATCTGAGTTTCAAAGTCAACTACTTTTGTTTTTAGATGATTAATGACATAAGGGAAAAAAAATAGTGTTTCATCCTTTGAAACTGAGTTTTTGACTGAGAAAACAGACAAAAAAAATATTTATTCTGTATCTCCTAATCATTCTTGAGGTTCAGGGGTTCATCCGTCAAAGCTAAATATGAGCTTCCTTCCTGTAAGAAGACAAATGACTTTGCTATTAATGAAACTCCTCCCCAGAATGAGAAATTAATCAAAGATAAAGTGGGAGGAAGAGGATATTAAAAGTTTAAGTAGGGCGAAGTAATTAATTATCCACACATCTCAGAAAGCAATTGACAAAGATAAACTCACTGAAATTAAGATCTGTTTCTCCTTATGCAGCGTCGAAAGAGGAATGTCAAAAAACTGCAGGACTGTGTGGAAAAAATGTGAAAATAAAAAAAAATAAAAGTTTATAAAACAAAGGAAATAATGAAGTAAATGGGAGGTAAAAGACATTTTTAAAATAACTAACCAAAAAAGGCTAAATTAGATTTTGAATAAAATAATATTTGTGAAAATGTGTAGAATTAGAAAATCAGAAAAGAATTGAAAAAGTTGAATAGACGTATCTAAAAAAAAAAGTCAAATAATTGTCCATTTCTTCTTTTCCTTTTTTTTTCATCTTCTCCAGCATCTCTGCTTTCTCACTCTCCCCTCACTGCTAAATTATTCAGCACCACTTCTGCAGCAAGCTTGATTAAGTTTTTATTTCTGCAAATTACCATTCGGAAATGCGCCACGCTACTGAAACACATAACCACTACAAGCCACAGGGCGGTTTACCTGCTGTTGAATGCAAAGAAACAAAGCTGTGCAGAAGTCTGCACAAATGATGATGTTATGGCCTAATCATTTCTTTGTATTATTGCCGTCATTATGCATTGGAAAACTCTTTGTCAACACGGTTAGCTCCTCAACATCCTAGTCAGTAAAACATCTTGCAATTAAATTGCAAATTAGAAACAAATGTCAACACAGTCACAAACACAAATGAAGTATTAAACTGTGAGGAAGAGAAAAGGTTGTTATTCTTTGGTCTTTAATACACTTGCATGACTGTGATTGGGCATCGATATGTTCAATTTAAGAGAACAATAGGCAAAAACAATTTGCACCCTGTTAAAGTGCAATTGAAATGAAAGGGATCCAGTTACTTTGAAAGCATTCGAAATCTCGGCTGTAACAACCTTTTATTTAAAAAGAAACTTTTCAGGATTAAAATCTGAAAAATTAAGAGGTTCCTACAGGAACTAAAGATTCTGTAATCCTGAAATACACAGTGTACCACATTTTTCCTGATGATTTATTAAAAAAAAAAAAGCAAATCAGGAAAAATGTTGAATACATTTGTTTGGTTTCGTAATGGTTTATAGAAGTTTTGAGTTACAACACTTGTAATACTCCATTAATGCACGGTGGTGTGATAATAATGGTTTGGGCTTTTCTTCCAACAATTATCTCTTCAAGTTGGACGGATATTCCCTTGCTATTTGAAAAGTTTTTTCTTCCTTACAAAATGTACCCCAAAGAATCTGAGAACAATTGAATGGCAGTGTGTTCAGCGTTGTCCATTCATTGGTATTGGTTACATTTAGAACCCAGTTTATCAGTTTTCAGAATTTAATTTCTAATTTCGTATAAAACATCGATTTTTGAAGCTTATTTTGTCCCATTGCACAAATTTGTATTACTACTGTAAAAAATAGTAAAGAATTGTTGAGTTGATTATGTATTAAGGCACCTAGTGGTTGCTTTCTGAACTGACTCGGCTCCAGTTACTTTGTTCTCAAACAGACAAAGGAAGTGCAGTTGTTGCCCCTTGAATTTAATAGGAAAAAGGTAAAAATGTTCCTTCCTACTTTTAAACAAACCCTTCAGTGTTTTGCTTAGTTGTTGGAGAATTCTTTTTGAATAAAGAAAACTTTTCTCCAGATGTATTTTGTCCCCAAATGATAAAAAAAAGCTAAACTCTGAGAAAGATCTTGACAAACCTCCGTTTGTTTGACCCTGCTTGAAAGTTTCTTTGTGGAACAGGTGGTTTAACATCAGGATTCTAGAGTGCCCTGTGGGACATCCTTCCTGCAGCCCATCATGACTGTCATCAGAACACAGACGGGTTTGTCCTGAGGCGACGCAGGTGGCAGTTAGGGAAATAATGGTGGTTAAAATAAAGAACATGTATGTTTAGACCTGGAAGAGGTAGTCAGAGGTGTACGTTTGTTTTTGGGTCTGCAGATGTACTGGACAGTGGGAACCTCAGATCTGACAGCACGGTATCATTATGGAAAAGGCAATGTCCTCTCCAGGGGTGAGGACTGCAGCTGTGCATAATTTGTATGTTTGTTTGCTTTGTGTATGTAACTTCCTGAAGGGCCACAGGGAGGAATCTAGCAAGTTGAATCACATACTTTCCACCGAAAACCCACAGTGGACCTCCAGAAACGACAATGCAATTACTACAGGGTGTATTCAACCCCAGCACACTACACACTTCCCTTTTTTTAAGCCACATTTCTGCCTATATTAGTTGTCGTAGAGATTAGGGTAGATTTATGGTTGGCCGTGAGTGCAGACAGCTAATCAGCAACAGACCACAAAGGCCCCTCTGTGGTTACAAGATAAAGATAACCATCAGATCATATACACGCATGAACACACCTGTTGCTGGCAGATAAGCGTTGGCCTTTCATGACAGCGGCAACAGGTTCTGATTTATTGCGTTTGCTGCAAAATGCCTACTGATTATGCTTCCATCAGTGTGTGAGAAAGATGGGCATGCAGTTGATTTGTGTAGCCTCTCTGATGAAAGCCATTCCTCACCACGCTGGTGTCAGCGCTATAGTGTACCACAAGAGTCAGCATCTGTATTGTATCGGGACCGGGCTGGGTAAAGGTTGACTTGCAGATTTACAGCCGTCTCCCCGGGTGAAACATCCAGTGCCGTCCCTCCTGTACCCACTCACAATAGACTAGAGATTAAAGGTCCACCCTCAGTCTTCCTCACACTTGTACCCCCTCTGTGTTTGGATGTTTCACTCTCCTTGTAAAACTCTGGCCACTAATTAGAGGTAGTGGAGTGAAGTATTGTTCTGCCCGCTATCTCTGTCGCAGAGGCTGAAGAATAGGACACATTTGCTTTATTGGTTCTTTTGTTTTTTTGGTTTTTGAGCGTAGCAAATGGACAGGGTGGGATTTCTTAAAAAACTGTGAGACAAAAAAGTCTTGTTTAAATTTGATTAAAAGAAGGGTTGCCCCAAAGCGTCAAAGGCAAAAATAAATGTGGTTTTTGACAAATCTAACACCTGAAATTCGTAAAACAAAAACATCTACAAGACTTAAACTTGAGTCAAAAGTTTTAAGAGCACAGACTTAAGACTTTGACGTTAATTTTTACCCTCATTTTTGGGATAGTACATGCCGTTTCAATGCCTATTTTGGCACCTTTACTAACTGTTGTTTTACTGTGATAATTGAACAACTTTTTTTCTATAAAATCAAAAAAATCAAGGACTAACATGTTTTTCTATCTTGAGCACAATTTAAGTAACCCGGGCCAGATTGGTTGATTGGGAAGCCACTTGCTGTGGCTTGCTTGTGATTGGTTGTGGTAGAGTGGTCAACCTTTAAGATTGCCGATTTGGTTCCTGCATTACCTGCACATTTAGTGTAGAACATGAAGTGTTCTTGAGCAATACACTGAACCCCGCATTGCTCCTGGTGGTCATAGGTTGGCACTAGTGTTAAGCTACATCGCCTGAAGCAACCATTCAATGAAAGTCTGTGTAAAAATGGGTAAAAGCATGTTTCAGGCTTCCATAAGCAAAACTCCGGCATCTACGTGTCACTACGTTTCTACAACCGTTCTTTGATAAAACCCATGGCCATTGAAGGTACGACAAAAGGTATCCAAAGACGTGACTTAAACTTCCAAAAGAGTTAATTTGGAGCTTATCGAGCTGCAAGGAGCACTCCATAATCCTCGTTAATATATTTGTTTATAAGATATTTAAATCAATTAAGTTATATTTTAGTTTGTGCAGTGATTTGAATTATTGGGAACACACTGACCTCTTCTTTTTTTGGAAGCATTTTTTAGTATGAATTATTTAAGAGGAAACTCACCATAAATTGCTAAGTGCCCTTTAAATCAGGCATGTCCAAAGCCTGGCTCGTGGGTCAAATGTGGCCCGTAATCAAATTTAAAATTTGCAGACTCCAGAATAAAGTTAATAATATGTTGCCCCCCCAGTATGTTCTAAGAACTACGATTACTTGATTGAGGTTGGCTAAATTACGCGATAAGCTTTTTGCAACAGCAAATCTGGCCCTCTTTGCAAAAAGTTTGGACACCCCTGTTTTAAGTCATCAAACAAAGTTTTAAAATGTTAAAAATATATTTATATATAATTAAAGATCCAGACTTTTGAGAGAGACTTTGACAGTGCTGTGACATTCATTTGTAACCCACCTTATGCTCTGATCCTAAATACAACTGCGTAATGGGGAGGCATCGGCAAAATCTTCAAGATTTCATGCCGCCAGATTACTTTTTGGAAATCATTGAATGTATATGGCAGCAGTCAGGATTCAAGCACTTGGGATGATGCCCTTACAAAATCGGGCGACAGCTGGGCAGTCACACGGAGGTGGCAGCCAGATCGTCAGCAGGTCTGACTAGACGATGAGTAAATGTCTCCAGACGGCAGCCGTTCGTATCAAGTGCCACCGGCCGCCAGCTGCTTGGTAGCCTGGGGTTATATTAAAAATGGGCAATTCTGCACCACTGGTCATTCGCAACTCAGATTTTGAGCACACATTATATATAATGTTGTTAATTTACAAATTTTTAGACAACATGTCTCCCAAGAAAGCACATTGTTCGTTCTATCTTCTTCATATTCTTCTCAGTATCGGCTGTACTTCGTCAATACGCAGGTCTCGGAGTCCCCGTGCTGCTATCAACGGTATAATAAGTTCTGTGCAGCATTAATGCCATCTCCCCATTTGGACTGGGATCGCCAGATTGATGTCTGGTCATCGCCGGGCCCCCAGCCAGTTGTTGAGTGCCTGCGCTGCTACCATACGATTTCTAACAGTCACACTGTGGCAGTGGGACGGCAGCACTAGGGCAAGAGGGTGGCAGTCTGAAATTTGCCGATCATCAGACGATTTTGGGGACCTTGGAGGCTCTCCTGTCAGTCAATTATTGTGCTGCTGCCTTCCTGCCACCCACCTGTCACTGTACTGCCACTGTGCAACCTCCAGTTGTGTCTGGGCGCTGTAAAGTTGTATCTTTTTCTTAAGACATCCACGGCCACTGCGTGGCATGTGAGAATGCGACTGCCGCCTTCCAATTACAATGCCGCCGTGTGGCCACTTGCCGAATTTGATAAAAAATGTGCATTCAGTTTGCCGTGCGGTTGCATTTTGAGATATTTGACCAAAGTCTTACTTGTGAATTCATCAACTTTTATATATTTGCAATTTGACTGTGATATGGAGAAGAATTGGTGATCATCGTTTGATAATCACAATCAAAATTTTTGTCATTTGAAAACTCTTTTTTTTTTCAAATAAAATCGTTCTCCTTTTTTTATTCTCCTGTTGTTCTTGCCTTGTATCTCTCCCCATTCTACTCTGATCTTTCTTTCTACTTTCCCCTTATGCCTCTCTCTAAGCACTGAGGCCATAGATCTCTCTAACAGGCACTATCTGCAGCCCTAAGCCCTAATGAGGCATCATAAGGCGAACAGTTTGCAGCAGCACAGTGCTCCTCTTTTATTTGCCAAACCATATCTCTTCCTCACCCCCCCTTCTCTCCACTGCCCTCTCCTCGTCTTTCAATTGCTCTATCAGTCTACCCCACTCCCCATATCTCTCCCTCTCTGTCTCCTCCCGCTGCTCCTTCTCTCCATCTCTATTTTGCCCTTCCTGCCGTCTTGTCTTGTTTTATCTCTCTTCTCGTTCACCCACTAAGCCCCCCCCGGTTGTAGCTGTTTGAATCATATCTGTCCGTCTACATATGCTAAAGCCTGTGTAATTACAGCAGCTCTTAAATAAAGACACGCTCCTAAAGCTGTCGGCTGAAATCACAGCCAAACAAGGCAGGAGGGACCTCCCAGCAGCAACAAAGCTGTCATAGACAACTATAGATTTATCACCAGCAGGCATGGGTGGGGGCATGGGGGGCATGAGAGAAGGCGAAACAATATACATATATATATATATTTTCATACATATATATATAACATTTTGTCTCAGTTACATTGCGAGTAAACTCTTTTTATTGTATTTCCAGAAGGCAATAACGCAAAGAAATGAAATCGTAGATGGAGCAATAAAACGAATTGTAAGTCACAAATAGGTACTTTCCATGACCATTTCTTCAATAAACTTTTTACACATTTTTGATAAAGAAACAAAAACAAAATAAAAAGCCAACTTTGAGCTACTCGGATGAAAAACAATTAATGCTGATGCTGAAGTTTGTGTTTACTTTGATCATTTAGAATAAAACTCCAGAAATAACGAGGAAAAATGTTCACAAAGGGTATATTACTTGGATAGCAGTTCAAGATTTCACATGTAAATGAAAACATTTTTAAGTCCCACTCAAATGAAAATGGTGGTTTTGTCATGTTCTTGTGGCATTTTTCGAATGATGGAATACATACAGAAAAAAAAATTAGCTTCAAATTGCATTCCTAAGTATTTCTTTATTCACATCATTGACACAGAAGCTAGCTCTAGCTAGCAGGAGCTAGCTGGCAAGCCGCAAGCTCCCTTCTCCACTCCATTCTGATGCATCCACTTGTAGACTACCAGATCCATGTATGTTTGTTTTCCTCGTCTGAGCTGGCATCTGACTGGATAGCTTCAATATTGCTTGACATTTTTGTTGCACCGCAAATGTCAGGTTGGGGTTGTGTGGGGCTATAAGCTAACGGGAGAGAGTGTAAACAGATGAGTGTTCAAGATGTGGGAGTAGGCTTACTTCGCACCAACTCTCCCGCCCACAACTAAACTTCTAATGAGCTACTGCTGCTCTGCAGAATTGTGTCCTCATGACGTCCTAATGATAGGGAATTTGAATATTTCTAACATAAAATATATATACAAAAAACAAAATCAAAGCCACTTTTAGTGCAGTTTTTTTTTTTTTTTTTGCCCAGAATGAACCTAATCTTGTATTTGAGAAAGGGGTGGTGTCCAATTACCTTAATTTCTCAATACATAGTGCACAATAAAATGTGTTTACCTTTATTGTGTCCAAATCTTCAATCCCAGAATTTAGTGTCCTAGAAATTTCCCAGAAGTCTCGGCATAAAACCAGTGTGCATTGATGATCACTAGATTGACAAATACAGACCACAATGCATTGCGTTTGATCAATATTTCCTGTAGGGCACTAGTCCTATATACGTTTTTATTGTGTAGAGATGAAATTCAGACATCGCATGCAGTATTTGATATAAACATTCAAATTTTTACTTTAAAATACCTAAAACTGTTGTGTCAGTTTTCTTTTTTATTAGAAATCTGACTGACATAAATTGTTGTGATGCTTCAGTTTAAGAGTCTCAAATTTGGGAGAAAAACTTCCTTAAAGAGTTTTTATTAGAATAAAGACAAAATAAATTATTTAAAATGCAGCTAGTAAAACTATAAATACAGAATATAATATGACAAAGCCAATGGCTTTTTTTTTTTTACTTCTAAAAGCTGCAGAAAATGTGCCTTTGCAGATTGTGATTCTTTCACTGAAAAGACACATAGCCTATCTTGCTTTAACAATTCATAATAAGCACTTCTAGATTTGCAAGACTTTCTGGGAATAAAATCAGAATAAATTAATAGATGACACCATCCATTTCCATAATCCGCTATACCCCTTTCAGAGTCACAGGGTTGCCAAAGCTTGTCCTGGCTAATGTTGGGCAAAGGCGGGGTAGCCCCTGGACAGGTCGCCAGTCTGTTGCAGGTTATAGATGACACATTTACATAAAACTTTTTTTTTTTTTTTTTTTACAAATTTTCATCAGATTTCACAAAACTCTTCAGAAATCTTCTGTTACCCCTCTATTAACCCACTTTTTTCTTTACCAAATACCCCCTACCTTACCATTAACACCACAAATTGTGTTAGCTCCTCTCTTAACTTCCTTGCATCCTCCTCCTCTTCTTCCTCCTTTCTTTCTTAAGTTCAGTAATTCATCAGAGCAAGTCGCAGAGCAGATTGATCAGCCTCTAAAGGCAGAGCTCCGTGCGCTGCTGATGTTGCAGTAACCCTTGCAGAATAGCGAGCAGTGTGTGTGTTTGTGTGTGTGTCTTTGTGTGTCTGTTGGAGTGTTACCGGCACAGGGGGAAAGTGGAGGGGACATTTTTTAAAATGTATTAATCGTCGCAGTAACAGCGCATGAGAGTGCTTGCGACAAGCAAGCCCATCTTTAGAAAGGAGAGACCGTATGTGACATCTACACACACACAGACTCACACACAGCTGCATTCTAATATCCCGAGGATTCAGCCCAAGTCCTTAACACTGTTGCATCAGCAACACACAAACAGCAAAGCTGTAAGCTTTACTGCGCACAAACACAGACACACAATCTATGGGGAAATACAGGGCAATTTATCACTAATCACTAGACTCCCAAACTTTGTATTCTCCTGGATTTTCTATGATTAATTGCTTTCAGCAGTACACTTTATCTCCCTGAAAAGTGCCTTTAAGTGTGTGTTTGGCTTGTATCTGCGCCAGATCTTAAAGGAGGAAGGAATATTTTGGGAATAAAAAGTTCAATTTGTTGAAAGATGACAAGTACTTTTGCAAACTTTATCGTTTTTTTTTTCCTCTCATTTTCTTTTTAAATGTAAATTCAGGTTTTTTTTTCTATTTATTTTGCTCTCTTCCCAGTTAGCCCGGATTTCGCCACCCCCACTATAGGGTGCAGGTGGAATGTCAAGTCTGGGTGGGCTGAGAGTTTTTCCCCTCCAAGCCCCTGAAAGAATTTGGGTGAATTCAGACTGGAAAAATCCTTTGGTCCGGACTGAGTCCGCCTAATTTGGTCCAGATCAGGTCTTAAAACTTTGCGATTTGTCTGTATTCAGACTCTCATCAAATAGACATTTCTGCTTTGAACCAAAGCTTGTAAACAAAAGCATGTGACTAAAGATCTCTTAGTTCATTGGCCAGAAGTTATGAGGGCGGGGCAAAGAAATGAAAGAAAGAATAATGGAAGTCCTGCGCTTTGCAATGCTTGCTGGGATATTTCACTTGTTCAAACTTTATATTTTGCTGATCAATTTTTATTAAATTTGAATTTCATGTAGTGTAAAAGAAAATCACATTGGTCTTTTTTGAGGCTGAAGTGGTTTGATGCTCATTTGCATTGATAGGTGTCAAGGGGTTACAATAAGGAATGAGTTAGGGAGGAAAAAATAACAGAAAAGATACTTTTTAAAATATTTTTTTGTCCTTTCTAACCCATAATTGCCAGTGACAGAAATGTTTCTGATGTTTAAAGAAATATCAGCAAAGGTGATCTAGGTTTAGGGGGGAAAATGATAGAACATTGCACGTATAATGACATTTATATCACTTAAATTTGAACTATTTTAGTTCTAAAATACACTAAACAATGTAAAAAAATTATTAAATATTTAATTAACATTTTTAAATCGAGATTGTGTGTTTTTCCAGCAGGAGCAGGTTGGTGATATGAAAGCGAAGCCGAAGGCGGAGGAAGACAGCGACAACGGGAAGAAGCTAACTGAGGAGAGGAAGCTGAGAAACTGGCAAGTGGAGGAGAAGGTGACAAGGCTTTGGGGACAGACAGAGGCATGAATAATTTATCAACACTTCTGATGGACAGATTAGAGGAAAAAAATGAAGAGAGATTAAGCAAGAGAGGGAAAGAGAGACGGGGCAGGAAGGAGAGGAAGACGGATTTAAAAGAAGAGGAAGGGGAGGAATGAAATGACAAACAGAAAAAGAAAGGGAAGGAAAAGGAAAGTGTGTGTGTGTGTATGTGGGGGGGCACATACTGGAGCTCTTTGATCCTAACAAACCCCTCTCACCCTGACACTACCATGCCATCTGTGGCCCGCCCTGTACTGGCGTATGTGTGTGTGTGTGTGTCAGACAGAGACAAGATTGTGACAAAGGAACAAAGACAAAGACAGAAACACACAATGTGTATTCTTGTGCCTGCATCATCAAAGTCAAGTTTGGTCATAAATTTAAATCAATTCCTTTCAAAATCCAACAAGATCCATCCACAAATTGTCAAAATGCGTGAGCCAAATTCCCAAACATTTCCCAGGAAGGAAAAGCAAATACCATCATTTGTTTCTTTGGAGCCCAAATTCAGATACACATTTGAACTTGTGCTGTCATCAGATTCATTTTTGGAGCTTTTGATTAATTATGGCCTGAAATGATTAATCTAAACGAATAACTGCAATGAAAAAACCTTATTTTGGGCGATTTTCATTTCAATGTGTGACATTGTAGGGTAATAAAAGAGCAAATTATAATTTAAAATAGCTTCCTTTGACCCCACCCCACCCCCAAAACACCTGGTCCATAGTTCTCTCATTAAACAGATCGAAATTCTACAGTTAATCACAACAGCAAGACAGTAGAAAAGACACAAGTGATGTTATATTTTCCTTGAACTTGTTTGGTGAATTTGATAATGATGAAGACGAAGAAGAGAATATTAGAAGGAGGAAAGGAGACACAGGGAGGTGACACCAGAAGAATTGAACCATTTAGATTTTAGACGTTGTTTCTTAGAAACAAACTTTGACTTCATCATAAAAACAAGCAGTAAAGGTGAACTTGCCCTGCCGTGTTCCATTTATCGTGACGTTCAGCACATTTACCACTCTCCTCCGCTGCTGCAGAGTAAGGCCGGTGCAGGCCCTGTAGCTGTTACCACGACAACGCCTCCGCTTTTTGTGAAAAAAGATTTTAAAATAAATAATAACAACTAAAGTACTAATCATTGATTACATATTTATTTTTTTCAGAAGTGAGCATGATATAGGCGGGATAATGCCCTTTGAGGTGTCCGATTCTGCAGAAGGAGTATCTGTAGCCATCACCATGACAACACAATGCACCCCCTGCATCAAATGGTACACTTTTTGTGACAACATAAAAAAATAAAAAACAACAAGTCTAAATGACTAATAACAGATTTCATTTTTATTTCTTTCAGAAGTGACCGTGGCGTAGGTGGGATAACGTCCTTTAGGGTGTCTATCATAAGAAATGACTACGTGGAGGAAACCGTCCAATGATGTCTGAAAACGGACACCTCATTAGGCATTATACCTTCCATAATAGGCATAGGTAAAAAAATTAGATTAAAGTGAAAAAAAAAATACACGATAATTTTTAATAAATAATTAATCGTGATTATTGCCATAATTTGACACCCCTAATGAAAAACTCATATTTGTGTTTTGTTTTTTTGGATTGTAAAATTTAAAAAGTACATTTTGAATCTCCTATTGATTATAAAATAAATTTACATTATTTTGAATATTTTAAGTGCTGGTTAATTTGCCATCTTCCCAGTGGAATGTCACAATTAGCATTCTGACCCCTTATTGATGAGTGTGTAGATTTGTGTGTCCTTTCACTTTACATGCACACCCCCCCAGTGGTGCATGAATTATGAACGGCCACAAGATTCTGATAGCCAAAGCCATATCCTTCAGTGTTATGCTGCAAACACACACATACATATCTTTTTTTTAGTTCTACTCTAAATAGACAAAACATCTGTTTTTGCACTCCTCAAATCTCCTTCACCTGCTTTGACTTTTGCACTTTTTTGTCCTCTGTCAATTTTTTCTTCCTCTTCTTTATTTTGACTCCTGGTGCACCTGCGCATTTGGTTTTTGAAGCCATCACTTTTCAGCTTAAACCACAAACTGTGCATTTATATATATATAAATGTTTGTGCATGTGTGCGCACAGGAAGGGGCAGCATTAGAACTGATCTCTCACATGCTGCAGACAACATGTGGAGATCTTTACCTTCCAGAACATTCTCCCCCCCTCTGAACCGCCCCTGCCCTCAATCAGCAGTTATTACTCCAAACCTTCGGCTCTGCTGCCCTGTGGGGTTGCAGGGCCTGATAGTGAGCACCAACATGGGCCACAAAATCCTCATGCAAAGTCCCAGGAAGGGCAGATTTTTCAAACATTTCCTCGGCTGAAGGCCAAATTCCCAGCTTTTTACAGAATCTTTACGTGATGCTGCATGTTCATGAAAATAGACAGCCCTTTGGACCTCCGCAGTCAGCAAAGCACTGATTAGAGATGTCCCATAGGTAATTAGGCTTCTTCATGGGAAGCAAGGCAGAGCTAACAAGAGCAGAGCAAGCTTTCTCTTCTGTTTGTTTGCTCACTGATGCTTTTTCTTTTTCTTTTTAAGAAAAAAACGTGAACACAGGAAATAGAGCAAAGCCACCAAAATCCCCAAGACGAGCAAACTAGGTCGCACTGTGAATCATAAGATGCAGTTTTGGAGATAATCTCCAACTTTCACAATCTATCCAAAGTCACAAATGAACTAATAAAAACACTTATTTGATTATTTTACAGCCCTGCAGGGGAAAAAAAGGCGCTTTGCTTATGAAGACGGAAGAAATGAGGAGGCAGACGGTTTTAAACACAAGTTTACTGTCCCTCCGTCGCAAACACACACACGCACACACATGCACACTCTCCCTCCCCTGTTGGGTGTAGAGGAGAATCAATATGTCTTTGAATGAGGGTCAGAAGGGTTGTCTGCCCAGGGAGAGCTGACAGATTTGCTCTCTTTTGCTCTGCTAAGCTCCTGCCTGCTTCTAACACCCTCTGACACACACACAGATGGAGGCAGAAACGCAAATACACAAACGCAAGGAAACACACACACACACACAAATATATGTGCTCTCAAAAATGTGACACCTCTCCAAAAGGGCAGAATTCAGAGCATTTTTGCCACAGAGATGCAATATTAGGTGCTCTGTGTCAAAGTGAACCCGCCTCTGTCACGTATGCAAGTTTTTGTGGGTTTTTATGGTTGGGTGAGGGGTGTGTGTTCGGATATACAACCTACGACACTCCTGGCAAGTGTCGTAATTCAGCGCAGAACAAACACTTGCACAGAAAGCAAAAGAAGAGAGCTCAGGAGGACGTTAAACAGGGAGGCGCAAACACACCCAGGAATCTGGCAACGTTTGCAGAGAAGATTTACCCACGTTTATTTTGAATCTAATATTGATGCAACTTGGAAAAAAACATATCGCAAATTAAATCAACATTCGTTTTGTTCATGTCAAAAGTCAAAAGTACAACAAAAAGGTCAATAAAGAGCCAGGACAAGCTGTAGAGACAAACAAAAAAAACCTCTTCATCACACAGATCTCACTGCAGTATTTGTGTGATCTCACATCCAGAGTATAATACCCTCCAGGCCGCTCTGTAATAGCCTGTCAGTCATTTAACTTTATTCCCAAAATGTCCCTCTGGGCTGGGTGAGTTGACGCTTCTTAAATATTAATAATATTCTCATGTTTTATTGCTTGACATGCTATTTTTTTTCTCTAATAGATGAGAATCTGCAAAGTTTAACCCCATTTGTGTTTTTTTTTTTTTTTTTTTTTGTGGTTTACGTTTTGTGTCAGATTTTATTGGCCTTCGTCGAGAAGACTTTAGAGGATAAAAAAAAGATGTTTAAGGAGTTTTATAAAGGGGGCCTGAAGTGCATATCACACCCAGAAATCACTCCAAGCAAAAAACAAACAATATTAAAGATCACAACAACAACTATAAAAGCAAACAAAATATTTTTTTAAATATTACATTTTTGGAATATAGACATTTTCAGAAAAAAAGTGAATTAAAATAAAACATGAACATTTCGTAAAACAAAAAGTGATTTATAGAAATCAAAATAAAATGTAAAAAAATAGAAACAAAGAAGAAATTGGAAAATGTGGGACATCACTGGTTGGATGATGAAGTGATACATTCATGCGAAAAATATAATGCAAGAATGCATAAAAAAGTATTTATTTAGCAAGACTTCTGCACACAAAAAAACAGATTTTCAGTAATGTATTGAAAATACCTACTAATCTTTAACAAAAACCAAGGGATTTAGGAGGGAATGAAAGATTGAATTTTTTCTCCACACGATCAAAGCCGGAAAAGGAATGTACCACTGCGTCTGATGAACGTGCGCGGTTAACACACTAAAGCAGCAATTAGTAATCACTCATGGAGCTAATGACATCAATCAATGAGCTTTTAAAACCAGCCATTTAATAATTACAACCATCAATAGTCACCCATGAATTCATTATAGCACATCTGGAGTTTCACAGCCCCACTTGGTATCTATCCGTCTCTGTCATTTGGCCTCTTATCATCTCATATTGTTTTATGAAGTGCTCTATTTACTGTGTGAAACTGTTTATGCCCTGACCAGCAAGTTAGGTCTGCTTATTGAAGGCAGGAGCCCAAATGCTCTGAAAACGGTCTTAAAAATTGTAATGTTTTACATTGGAGTTTTTATTTGTAATGAAAAAAATTAACAAAAAGAGATTCATTAGAATAAAATGTACATATTTAATTCAAAGCTTTGCCCTCAAACTGAACATAAAGATCCATATCTTTACTCTTTAGACTTGAAAATGTTTAAATTGTTCACCTGTGGACACATTTTAAAGTAAAAAAAAACATTGTTGTACTTTATTTCTGCATGTTAACAGAAACACAAGTGTCTAATAGTGCATTTTGAATTAAACAAATGTCCTAAAATAACTCAAAAGAAAACGAAACTCTAAAGCTGTTGTGTAGACCTGTTTTCATAACCTTGACCCTGAATTCCGATTCACTCAGAGAAAATGAAGTGTCCGGCCAGCGAGCTGACAACTCCAGGATCTCAATATGAGCTAAACTGCACATCATATAGGTGCACATGTGGGTGTGTGCTCCCAGCAGTGTGTGTGGCTTTGTGTATGCTCATGGGTGTGTGAGCATGTGGCGCGGATGCACAATTACCAGGCAGGCGCAAATCAATAGGTGCCTGCTGACAGATGGATTAGCACGGTAAACAGATGATACACACACCGCTAAATTATTCATCTGCTGAACAGTGGGCTGGGATTCCACACATACACACACACAAAGGGGAGAAGACTGGGAGAGCATCAAGACGGAGCTGGTGCTTGTTTTAAACACAAGCCGAGTAAAAATGTTCCTCTCGTTCCTCCGACATTCATCGGAAGTGCGTGACCTCCAACACAGCCGGGCGCGGTAAATGTGCTTGAGCTCTGCTCAGCGACTCAAAGAAGTGAATCCAGCCTCCGTCTAATGCCTGCTAGATATGCAGAGGCAGCGCTGGGTCAATGTGAAGCGCCTCGGTTTGAGATACCAAACACACGTGGACAAACATCGACACACTCATCTCGTCTTAATGCGCGCTTTGCTCTGAAGTGCCGGCGAATCCGTGACCATCAACTGTTCATGCCTTCAACAATGTCTGCAGAGAAACCAGATTGTGCCAAAGGACAGATATGCAGTGTTAATGTCTGGGGCTAAATTTTTGCTATAAAGACAGATTGCTTACCAAATGGTTGAAAAAAAGGATAACCTCCTTATACTAAACGATACAGATTCATGCAGATGCAAATTATGAGGATGCACTCACCCCCACATAACCACACACTTTGGCATGCATATAAAACTCCCATTATTGATTTGTTTCACCTTTCCAAGGGACTTAGGAGGATGCTTTTTTTTTCTGCACTAGCAGATCCTGTGATTTGCCACTGCGTGGACTGAATGTTTTACCTCTAAACTGAGAAAAACTACCATAGTAATTGTTACTAAGCATCTCTGAAAATCTCAAAAAACATCAGAATCTTGTAAAATGACTCAAGCTACATTTATTTACACCACCGTCTGTGGGGTTATGGACCCAGGACATTTGTTTTGTTTTTTTTGTTGGGTTCCACTTCCTGTTTTATTTTGTTGCTGGTTGTTACTTCCTGTGTTCTCTCCCTCCTTATTGGCACACCTGTTTCCATTTACCTCATCCCCTCCTCCTGTTATAAGTCTTCGTCTCCCCTGCACTGGTTGTCGGATGGTCTTTTGTACCTTCATGAGTTTGTGTTCAGTTTCTTGTGAACCTTTCTCAATTAAACGAGAGACTTTGTATTTACGAGTGTCGTCTGCATCTGTGTTCACACGTCAACCCTGACATTACCATCCGACCTTAACATGGACACAGCAGACGCAGAGACGTTACGGGCACTATTCCGCCAGCAAGAGGAGCAGGTTGCTTGTCTTCGTCAAGGGTTGCTGGAGATGTCAAGCCGTCAGGAGCGACAATTTGCCGCGTTGGGTGAGCGTTTCGAACAACTGGCGGAGCGGGTCCAACATCCACCGTCTTTCCCCTCGCCACGCCCATCGCCTTCCATGCCGGTCCAGGGGACCTTGGATGGAGTTCCTGTCGCTCCTGCTGCACAGCTGGCCCGCCCAGAGAGGTTTTCCGGGGACTCTGGGGACTGCCGGGCCTTTATTACCCAGTGTGAGCTCCACTTCCAGTTACAGGCTCCTCACTATCCTACGGAACACGCCAAGGTGGCCTTCATTATATCTCACCTTACCGGCAGAGCCGGAGCATGGGCTACCGCCGAGTGGCAGCGTGGAGCCCCTACCTGCGCATCTCTCTCGGCTTTCCTGGAGGCTTTCCAGCAGGTTTTCCATTATACCAAGCCAGGCAGAGAGGCAGCTCGTGCGCTTATGAGATTAAGACAGCGGGACAGAAGGGCAGCTGACTACGCCATAGAGTTCCGGACCTTGGCCTCCACTAGTGGATGGGACACTACTGTGCTCACGGACGCTTTCGTGGAGGGACTGTCCGAGGAATTAAAAGACAGACTAATCTCGCTGGAGTTACCAGCCACCTTGGAACCTCTCATCGCCCTGGTTATCAAGATTGATAACCGTTTACAGGACCATAAGGAGGAGCATGACAGGATGGTTCCCCGCCAACCTCGCCGGCCCACCAACTCACCTGCCTGTGCTGTTTCTCCCGCAGAAACCCCGTTGCAAGTGCAGGAGGAACCCATTCAGCTCGGACGGGGCAGACTGTCTGTTTCCAAACGACGGCGGCGGATGGCGGCAGGTGAGTGCCTTTACTGTGGTAAGCGGGGTCATTTCTGCAGGGAGTGCCCAAACACCTCTGCTCGTTCAGTAAGAGTGGGCGCGCTGACGAGTGGTGATTCGGCGCTCACTATTCCAAAACCTGCTTCCTGCTTTTTACAGATTCGATTAATGTTTCATGGGAGGGGGGTTTCTGTCAAAGCTTTAGTGGATTCAGGAGCAGAGCAGAACCTCATGGACGCCGAGCTAGCGAAACAGGTCGGTCTTAAGTGCGAGTTGTTGCCCCGTCCATTACAAGTGGTCTCCCTTAACGGTCAAGAGGTAGCCTCAATCTCTTATATCACCGAACCTATTCATCTTATTATTTCAGGTAATCACCACGAGATTACCCGTTTTTTTGTCTTTTCCTCCGCCCAGAACCCACTGGTTCTGGGTTACCCCTGGCTTATGGCGCACAACCCAGTCATTGACTGGCCCTCCAGTCGGGTCTCTGGCTGGAGTGAGAGATGTCACACCACCTGTCTGCGCTCAGCTCGGCCTCCTGGGGAAGATCCCGCTGTCCCAGTAGGGCGGCCGCCCTCATCTGACCTATCCGAGGTACCGCCGGAATATCACGACCTAGCTGAGGTGTTCTCCAAGTCACGAGCTCTCTCCTTACCGCCTCACAGGCCTTATGACTGCGCTATAGAGCTTCAACCTGGCGCTACCTTGCCTAAGAGCAGGTTATATAGTCTGTCCAAACCCGAGAGAGAGGTCATGGAACAATATATTGCTGAGTCTCTGAATTCTGGACTTATCAGACCGTCTTCCTCGCCAGTGGGGTCGGGGTTTTTTTTTGTTGGAAAGAAAGACGGGTCTCTCCGACCATGTATTGATTATCGGGGGCTAAATGAGATTACTGTCAGAAACAGTTACCCCCTGCCTTTAATGAACTCAGCATTTGAGGCATTGCAGGAGGCCAGGATTTACACCAAACTGGACCTTCGCAACGCCTACCATCTTGTGCGCATCAGAGCCGGTGATGAATGGAAGACCGCCTTCACCACTCCTCTAGGACATTTCGAGTACCTGATTATGCCGTTTGGCCTCTGTAATGCTCCTGCTGTGTTCCAGGCAATGATAAATGATGTGTTACGTGACTTTTTACATCGTTTTGTTTTTGTATATTTGGATGACATTTTGATTTTTTCCAGGGACGCCAGCGAACATCGGCGGCATGTTCGTCTGGTGCTCCAGCGGTTACTGGAGAATAAGTTATTTGTGAAGGCGGAGAAGTGTGAGTTCCACTCTCCGTCTGTTTCATTTTTGGGGTTTGTGGTAGCAGAGGGTGAGGTGAGACCCGATCCAGCTAAGGTGAAAGCGGTGGTGGAGTGGCCTACACCTGCTAACCGGAAACAATTACAACGGTTTCTGGGGTTTGCCAACTTCCTCCGTCGCTTCATCCGTGGCTACAGTTCGGTGGCCGCGCCCCTCGCGGCTCTCACCTCTACCTCTTCACCGTTCGTCTGGACGGAGGCGGCGGAGGCTGCTTTCAACAGGCTGAAGCAGCTTTTCACCTCTGCACCTATCCTGGCCCAACCTGACCCTTCCAGGCAGTTTATTGTAGAGGTGGATGCCTCTGATACGGGGGTGGGTGCGGTATTGTCTCAGCGAGGGGGATCTGATGGTAAACTGCGCCCTTGCGCTTTCTTCTCCCGCCGGCTTACTCCGGCGGAGCGGAATTATGATGTGGGTGATAAAGAATTGCTACCCATTAAGCTAGCTCTCGAGGAATGGAGGCACTGGTTGGAGGGGTCAGCTACACCGTTCCTTGTCTGGACAGATCATAAGAACCTGTCATGTCTGCGGACTGCCAAACGGTTGAACTCCAGGCAGGCACGGTGGTCTCTATTTTTCAACCGATTTAACTTTGTGGTGTCCTATCGTCCAGGTTCTAAGAATATTAAACCGGATGCCCTCTCCCGACAACAGGAATCGGCTGTGCAAGACGGCCAACCAGCCTCTATTCTTCCTCCCTCCTGTGTGCTGGGCGCTCTCTCCTGGCAGCTGGAGAGGGACATTAAGGCTGCCCAGGTTCAGGAGCCGGACCCGGGAGGAGGTCCTCCTAATAAACTGTTCGTCCCCAGCTCACTCAGGTCCCAGGTTCTCCAGTGGGCTCATGCTACGCGACTCACCTGCCACCCAGGAATCCGCAGGACTGGCTCTTTTCTGCGTCGCTGTTTCTGGTGGCCCAGTATGACCAAGGACGTCCGGGACTATGTTTCAGGTTGTCTGGTTTGTGCCCAGAACAAGGTCAGCACACACCCGCCTGCTGGACTCTTACACCCATTGTCCATCCCGGGTCGGCCTTGGTCACACATTGCTCTGGAGTTTGTTACCGGCCTACCTCCTTCTGCCGGGAGAACCGTTATTCTGACTATTGTGGACCGTTTCTCTAAGGCCGCTCATTTTGTGGCTCTGACCAAACTCCCCTCTGCTGCAGAGACGGCTAGATTGATGATAAAACATGTCTTCAGGCTGCATGGCATCCCCACGGACATGGTGTCGGATCGTGGTGCTCAGTTCATCTCACAAGTCTGGAAGGCGTTCTGTGGGGCTTTCGGGACTACTGCCAGCCTGTCTTCTGGTTTTCACCCACAGACTAATGGTCAGGCGGAACGGACTAATCAAGACTTGGATGCCGCTCTCCGGTGTATCTGTTCCCAACGCCAGACCTCCTGGAGCTCCTTGTTGCCATGGGTGGAATATGCGCACAACTCCCTCACCTCGTCTGCTTCTGGTATGTCCCCATTTGAGTGCTCTCTGGGGTACCAACCCCCCCTGTTTCCCGAGCAGGAGACGGAGGTGGCCGTTCCGTCAGTTCAGCACCTATACCGCCGCTGTCGGCGTGTTTGGCGGGAGGCTCGGGTGGCCCTGTTGCGTTCGGGGGCTACCAACAAGAGGCTGGCTGATCGTCGACGCACTCCGGCACCTACTTACCTACCTGGCCAATCCGTCATGCTGTCCACCTCACACATCAAGCTTCGGACGGAATCCAAGAAGCTGTCCCCCAGGTACATCGGTCCTTTCGAGATCCTGAAGGTCATCAATCCTGTGGCGGTCAGGCTGCGTTTGCCCAGGTCCTTGCGCATCCACCCGGTCTTTCATGTATCTCAGCTGAAGCCGCATGTTACGAGTCCCCTGCAGCGGCCTTCCTCTTCGCCACCCCCTCCCCGCATCATTGATGGCCAGCCAGCCTACACAGTCCGTCGCCTGCTGGACGTTCGGCGACGGGGACGTGGTTTCCAGTACCTGGTGGACTGGGAGGGGTACGGGCCTGAGGAGAGGTCCTGGGAGCCTGCTTCGCGGATTCTGGATCCTGAGCTCATCAGGGACTTTAATCGGCGGCACCGGGACAGGCTTTCCCCTGCGCCAGGCGGCGCACCTTGAGGGGGGGGTACTGTGGGGTTATGGACCCAGGACATTTGTTTTGTTTTTTTTGTTGGGTTCCACTTCCTGTTTTATTTTGTTGCTGGTTGTTACTTCCTGTGTTCTCTCCCTCCTTATTGGCACACCTGTTTCCATTTACCTCATCCCCTCCTCCTGTTATAAGTCTTCGTCTCCCCTGCACTGGTTGTCGGATGGTCTTTTGTACCTTCATGAGTTTGTGTTCAGTTTCTTGTGAACCTTTCTCAATTAAACGAGAGACTTTGTATTTACGTGTCGTCTGCATCTGTGTTCACACGTCAACCCTGACACCGTCTGCAACACGCATTCAAGTGACCACTTCCAATGAAAAGTCTATAAAAGCATATGCGTGCATATATTGGGTTTCCTGGTTCAAAACTCACATGTTTGCGCGTAGCTACACACATTTTTAAGACAATTTTCAGTTCAATCTGTCTTTTTTGGGGCTAAAGCTTTGTTCATACCTCCCTAGACAATGCATGTTCAAGCGACCACTTCCAATAAAGTTGATTTAAATGCGTTCAAAGCTTCTGCATTTAAACACAAGTTCGCTTTAAGATTGTTTTCAGGGTTTATGTAGAAAGAATGCGCCATTAAACGCACGTTGCAAGTTAGACCAAGTCAAATGTTGACCTGTCAGGGACGTGGTAGTGAAAGTATGGATGGCGTCTCTTTTATTTCACAGGAGTGCCAACCATTTCAAAATTGATCATGGAGGAGTAAATAATAATTGCAGTTTATGCTTGGCCAGAATTATGACATCAAGTCTTTTATATATCGGAATAGAGCTGTTAAGAAAAAAGCCTGAAGGAAGATTTGAGAATTTTACCGTTTCAACATTTTGCATCAAGCCTCTTCCAATGGGGACGGACATGCGCTAGTAATCAGTAGAAAAAGACTGCTTTTAGTGAATTCTTGAACGTGTGTCACGAAAAACACGAAAACGAAACAGTAACTTATGAGAACACAGTCACACACACAATAAAGAAATCCATGTCACTACAAAAGGTGCAGGTGCAAAGGGTGAAGTTTGTGTGCTTGTGCCAAGTAACATGCTGCCCTGGCTTTGAGAAACCCCTCTACCTCCCCCCACCCTCCAACGCAGTCCTTTACCCATAAACACTCAAACTGTTCGCTCGCATCATGGCCGCCATCAGCAGGATCCAATCAGATCCGATGAATAATTCAATATTAAAGAGGCTGTGACCAAGAGAAAGGGGAGTTTGTGCATGTGTGTGTTGGAGGGGGGGCCTTTTGGAGGCGAGTCTGCTGCCTGTGTGTGTGTGTGTGTGTGTGTGAAAGTGAGTGGGGGGCTGTCACACTAGACTGCATCCGCAAACTGGCTGCAGATTAGATTACTGAGGAGAGGAGAGCAGGGGGTGAGGACAGGATAGATGGGAAGGGGTGTTTTGGTGGGTGTGGGGGGGTGGAGGGCTGAAAGAAAGAGGTAAGGAAATACAAAAAACAGAATCTTTCACTTCCCTATTAGGAGGTGTCTAAATGCTGGTGTCCACATTTCCTAATCCAGAGAGTAGCATGCACCAAACTGAAAGTTGTGTTGTCAGTTTTTTTTACCACTGTGAAGACACCTGTGTCTGTGGTGTTCCCTCAATCCTTGTTGGGCCGTTTCACCCGAACTCCGTGCATCAAAAGGCATGTTTTTTTTTTTTCATTTTTAACGCCCCAAATTTCAATGAGTGTCAAGCCATCGAAATGCTCCATCTCTGCAGAAAAGTTCAGCCGGGAAAAACGAAATGAAAAAGACAGATTACAGCAGAGGTAAGTTCAGGGCTGAGGCATGCCACGACCTTGTGAGTATGTGTGTGTGTGTACACATATTAAAAGCCAATCCATGTGTTGTGTTGCCAGGTGTGCTGCAGCTGAATGAGACTCAGCGGAGTTTTAACGCAGGGTTTTTATTGGCCAAAGCTGACATCACCGGGGGAACAAAGTGGAATTCCGGAACAAGGGATGCTCTGAACCTCTGAAAAAACGTTTGTTTAAGACTAATCTGGCTCGGTACAAAGTGTTTTTTCTTCTTTAAGAATGTTCCACCTGAGTTTTCTGGGAAGTGCAGCAATGAATTGAGTTCAGTGATGCAAATTTAACAGGAAAACCTCAAGGAGTTGGCAAGAAGTCTTTGGGAAAAATAAAAAATCCTATTGCAACAGATGACATATTGAGGCGCAATAATACCTGAATGGTGCCTGCATTGGGAATCCTTTTCTTTTCATGTTCTAAACACCATTTCCATGCACACACACAGACATGCACGCTCACAAACGCACAGTGATCCATGTCCAAATGGTGTGGTGAGGACTCACAAAAGGCTCAACAGGAAGCGACTAATCCTTGATCTGTGTGGCGTCGCAACAATGACCGCAAAACTCACACCAAGTGACACACAAGCACACACTCAAAAATGCACACGATCACTGCTCATTTCCAGTTACCGCCCAGCAATTGAGAAAGAAAGACTTTTGGGGGTAAAATAATCTAACTTATATCATAATGGTGGACAGTATGGATCAGCATGCTTCAGCAGGGTTTAAACACGCATCCGTCACCCTGGGAGATCTGCCAGAAGGGCAAAAGAGCACACACTGTGGAGTAAACAAAGCTACCACGAATAGGACAGTCTCCGATATGTGTGTGTGTGGCACGCGGTGGAGACTGACAGGGAGGCAACATGAGAGGGACAAGCCTTTTAACATCTGGCTAAGCACTGACAGGAAGAGACGCACACACACTGGAGAGCAGGCAGGCGAGTCCCAGTCCTAATTATTAGAACACTCTTACTTAACTTAACCCTGCCACTAGACCGTGACAGGCGAAGATGGAGAGGGTGCAGGAGGAGGGGAGATTTTTGTTGGGACAAGGATGAGCTTTTCTGTCCCATTGACTGGTTTTTAACTCTATGCATTCCACTGCCAGAAAAGAGTGGAAAAAAGCCAAACGTAAAAGAAACATCCCTTTAATTCCAAGATAGAGTGATGGGAGGAGTAGTAAAAAGACAACTAAAGATGGACACCAAAAAAAACATTATCAACAAAATGTGTTTGTCATCCATCAACCTCAATATCACCACCATCCATCTTCCTTTTGTGAGAACAATATTCTTTTTTTTTTCCCACAGTTCTTTTTCTCTGCTGTGACTTCTTTTGGCCACATAGTATGTACGGCCTGGCCCCAGGAAGAAACAAAAAAAAAAAAAAAAAAAAACTCATGGCATTTGCTCTGCTGTGCAGAAAAAAGAAAGAAGAAAAAAGATGAAAGGAAGACCTCTGTTTTAACAGCTGTGTGGGATGCAATCGGTTAAAGCATTTCACGTCAATGAGGATTCAAAAATTTGGTTCGACTCAAGTAGGTTGTTGTCACATTTCAGGACTCAAATATCCAATTTATGATTAAAAATCGAGCTCATTTGAGACAAGAGATGTTGCTACCTAAGCGATCTAAATTGTACTTTGACATTTCCCCATACCTTTTTTTAAACCAAACAGATGGATTTCACATTTCACATCTTCTTCACCCTGCTCACTTAAACTTCTTCAAAGGCCATAATTTGAGAAAAGAACTACATCTTTACCTACATCTCATTTTTATTTTTTTAATTTGGGAATATTTACCCCTTCATAACTGATTAGTTTTTCATCAGGAACTATGAAAAAAACTGTCTGGTGAAATTTAGTCTTTATAGGTAGAGAAATTGGTTTCTTACATTTTTTATTATTTCCCCACTAAAAGGCACACATACAAGCTTTTGTTAAAAAAAAAAAAAAAAAAAAGAGACAATTCAACGTATAATCCAGAGGGCCTTATTTATTGAATAATTGTGGTTGTCTTTACAGAAGGAATTTTGAGAGGTATCCAGCGCTCCATCAAAATGTTAGTCTGTTTTTTATTTTTCGGGTTACACACAAGGTTTGGCGTTATTGTAAATATGCTTACGTGGCTAACTTGTAGCTGTGTCGGATTGTGTGTTTTTTTTTTCTCTTGTTACTAACAAGGTTGGGAATTACAGGTATTGTGAAAACACTTTGCGACTAACATATAGCAGTGTCGGACTGTGTTTTTTTAACTCATTATGAACACGGTTGGGAGTTAGCATTGTCACAGCAAGGTTTGTTTTAGCGGTATCAGTCTGTTGTTTACCTTACTAACAAGGTTGGAAGTTAAAGGTCTGGTAAATATGCTAATGCGGCTCATGTATGGGGATGTCGGACTGTGTTTTTATTTTTTTATTTGTTACTAACAATGTTGAGCGTTAGTAAAGTCACAGAAACATTGGCTTTATCGGAAGGCTATCAGTCTATTTCCATGTTACTAACAAGATTGGGAGTTACCAGTGTTGTTGATACTTTGCTAATGTGGCTAAAGTAGCATGTTACAAACAAGTTCTAAAATGACTGTGAACGCAGGTAAAGTCTGACTGACTGATCTTTTCTCTGACTCTTTTGTCTTGCTTAATGCGCCTTATAGTTCGATGCACATTAAATATGATATAATTTCAAAAATAGTAATTGACAGAGGGCCTGCTTATCCAATTTGCTCTAGTGTGTAACATATGGTAAACATCCTCTTTCCTTTGAATTTTTATTTTTTTTAATTTTGGAACATTAACCCTCTGCAGGACCAAAAAAAAAGAAGTTGCAGGTGAATTTTACTCTTCGTAAGTAAAGAAATAAGTTAGAATTTTCTTAAAATAGTTCTTATATTATAGACCAAAACTTTTATTAAAAATGGTTAAGGCTCATAAGAGTTTACACTGAGACCTGACACATTAGATTTTTCAAAAACACTTTCAGGGGAATTTTTTGTTTCAATTCCAGTATCTAAAGTTTAAAGTTCATGATGAGTGTTTCGAAAAGAACGTAACGAGGAACAGAAATGCTGGGCAACAAAAAAAAGTTCAGAAAAGTAGTTGCATGATGAGATGAGCAGGCTAGCATTTTCCGTCTTTGTGAGGGCAGGGTTTGAGCAGGTGCAACCACATTCTAAGGACTATTTCAAAAGATAATTTTGAATTAACCTACCACACGTGTTTGCACTGTGGAAACAAGCAGAAACACAAAAAGAAAACTAGTGAAAGCAGAAGTGGAACCTGTAAATTCCACAGAAAAAGACCCCAGAAAGGAGTTTAACTTTTATGATTCCTTAATATAAACCATAAATCAAAATCCCAACATTTAAGAAAATCACGCAACCAATGTGCTGTGCTATTTATGGCTCTGTTGGACATTACTCAAAAGCAGATTTTCAGTCAGATATACTTAAAAAATAAAACTTGCAAGCCAAGTGTGTTGTGTGATTCATGCAAATCTCTTAAACTACTTTCACACTGGCCTCGGCAGTGCACGTTGATATGGCCATTTCCAATGAAAAATCTATCTAAACCTGTATAGGTGCATGTTTCAGGCTGTGGCGTTCAAAATTCTCGCATTCACACGTCGCTACACAAGTTTCAAGTCAGTTTTCTGACTCTACGGACAAAACGTGCTGTCATGAAACATGTGTTGCCAGTTAAACCAGATCAAACGTTGGGACTCTGATTTAGTAGTGAATAAAGAATGGTGTCCCTTTTTCATGACAATCGTTGGAAAATTGATCATGGAAAAGGGATTAATAAATGTGGTTTGTACTCGGCCCAAATTCCAAGTCTTTCATATATCGGAATAGAGCTGTGAAAAAAGAAAAAGCCTGGAGCAAGATTTGCACTGCTTCAACATTTCGCACCAACCTTGTTTCTACTGTAGGTACATGCGCTGGTAGTGAGTAGTGACAGTCAAGTGTGAACACCATGTGCTAAAAGTGCATTCAAGAACTCACGTTCAGCGTGTAATATTATGATAATATTGTAATATGTAATATTGTTTAAATTGCAAAAACACATGGTTTTATTGGTTTACTATAAAAAAAATACTTCACACATCCCTTCGATTTCTCTAATGAGTGTATTTTGTAGTTATAAAGAAAGCAAGAGAAAAAAAGGAATCTGAGATTAAATCCTGTAGACTTGTAAATGTATCACCACATGTTGTAGACAATAAAACAAAGCTATCACACATTTAGGAGACAAGAAGGGTTAAAACGTGAGAACACACAAGGTTAAACTGAAGAAAAAGAGACTAAAAATGACATCTAGGAGAAAAAAAAAACATACAGGCTGGGGAAAACCGTGTTGATGGAACAGGCTAATGCTCAGGAAAAAACACACACACAGACCTTCACTTTGGCACATCAGCCAACACAGCTAAATCTCTCAGCAAACAAACATGCACATCTCAAGAGTGGATCATTTGTCATCACCCTCATTAATTCAAGTCACACATCATCCCATAATTTCATCCTTTTCCTTTCATTTTCCACCAGCAAAGACCCTCCTTTGCTTTGAATTCCTCCGTTCTGCCGCTAAAACCCAACAATGTGAATACAGTAAATGGTAATAGCTTTTACAATAATGTGCCACCCATCGTCCTCTTAAGGCATGGTGGGGCTTTAATGCGCAGGTTTAGCGGCTGACAGGTTAGCGGGTTTAGTTAACAGCCGACGTGCCTGCTGGTGCGGTGGAGGGATTTAGGAAGGCTTAGCAATGAGAAGGCCACTGTTGCCTGAAGTGGCAGCAAACTTAACAGAATTTCATGCTGAAAGGTGAGGATTGCACAAGTTTTGTGTTTGTTAATGCCATTTTTAGGTGTGAAGAAATTAAGGATCAACAGTAGCATGCACATGCCAAGTGTTGCAATGCTTGCAGCATATATAAAATGTGACATGCAACTTAGACAGTACACATATTGAAAAGGAAAAACAGAACTCTACATGGACAGTTGCACAACATTTGATAAAGTGGATTTTCTACAACTTTTGAGCTCATCCAGACGTGCTGGAAACTTTACAACCAAATTGCTGCATTTAATTACTTTCCAGAGGAAGGAGATTGAGAGTTATTAATAGAAACTATAAATAAATTCAACAGATTGTAAATAATATCAGCACAGATAAGAGAACGAATACTTTGCCCATATCTACAATTACAGTATGTTGTTATTGTATTTAGTTAGACATTAAGGGGCCTACTCACATCAGGGAATTTGTACCATACCTTAGTTTGTTTGACCCCAAAGCACAGCTTATATAACCGGTGTGATTGATCTACTTAGTGATCAAGCAGCGTCAAACAAACTGTACCAAAACCAACTTGCAGTCGTTGGCTGCATTAATGGATTCTGGCACAGTATAGGTCCAATTGTTAAATGTGTCATGGCACAATTCTCAAGTCTTAGCAATAAAACCATCTTGGGACGTATAAAATCTTGTTAGTAAAGCACAATGTAAACTAACATGGATGCATTTTTGTACCATACAGAATTTGCCACACCAAACAGAACAAGCTCTCCTTCTTTCATTTTGACCAACTCAGTGACCTTGAGGTAGTGTCTGCCCTGAGAAGGTCGGTAGTTCAGATCTAAGGTTGAGTCATACCAAAGACTCTAAAAATGGGACCAAATGCCTCCCTCACTGACACTCAATACTAAGGGGTTGGATTGGTGGGTGGGGTGGGGGTTTAAACCGCCAAATGGTTCCCAAGCATGGCTGTGACAGCAGCTCTTTGCTCCTGGGTCAAATGTGGAGGACAGATTTCACACATCTAGGTGTGTGACAACTTTAATATGGGTTGATGTTAAAGTGGAAAAAAAAACAAAAAAACGTGCAATCTGCCACCTACTGTAAAACCAAGGCATTTGTGATTACATCTGGACTTTTATGAGCAACAAGAGCCAGAGTCAACAATCATTTTCTAGAACTCTACGGATTTCCTGGTGCAGACTCACCCCCAGGTATTCTGTTGACTTCAAACAATACTTTTATATTACAAATATTGTTGGGAACACCTATTAAACATGTATAATGTTTTAAAACATTTAAAAAATCCAACAATAACTCACCAGAAGTGGGGACAGATCTTGAGCATAATAAAGCTCCTTTCTGTGTGGGAGTCAGAAAACAATCCATGGTGCGAAGCAGCCTGAATGCTGCTAGTTAGCTAATGTGTGTGCATGTCCATGTGTGCGCGAGCACTGTTCTCATGGGACGGGACCAAAGACTTGTTTGTTCTTTACGCCTCCCAGAGATAGCTAAACCCAGTGAAGGAGAACCCATAATTCTTTGCTGCATGCAGTGCCTCTGCACATCCAATTGCATTAAAAGTCTTTGGTGGAGGTGGAGGCTACTCATGCCAAGATTTAACCTGATTAAATACAGATTCAACTGTTCCAAAAGACCGCACAGAACCCCTTTGCCCATCTTCTTTTCTGTTCCTGGCTTGAGTTTCCTGATGCATTTGGATGTAAGGTAATTTTATAAAGTAGGGTGCTGTCTTGGGCAAAACTCTTTTATACAAAAGAAGCTAAAGATGTAAATATTTCTTCTCCTTGCTCTTGTCACGTTTTACCTCGTTCACATTTCTGCCCTCTGATATTTTCTCCTCCTTCATAAATCCCTCTCTCTAACCACCGGGTGTCAGTTTCCCAATTTCCTCCTATACATTCCTTCCTTCATCCCTCTCTTTCCCACCCTCCCTTTCTCTCTTGCAACGTTTTTTATCGGATCAGTCTCAGGTCGTCGCCTCTGTCTCTCATGTGCTCCATCAAGGATCCATCACTCAAATACTCGCACAAAGATACAAGGGGACAAACAGGAAGATAACTGACATAGAAACAAAAGTAGCTCCCGAAAAGGAAAAAAAAAGCATCAACTTCCCAGTGAATACAGATGCAGGACAAGAAACACAGACTAAATTACACAGTGGAAGAGAGTCTCTAGATCCGTCTGTCACCTAATTAGTCGCTGAGATCCGATGCAGCTTGTTGACATGTTTAGAAGATGTTTGTGGTCATGCTAAAAAGCCATTTGTGTGTCTGGTAGTGTTTGTGCATTCGTGTTTTTGCAGTGGTTCTCCCAACCTTCCCTTTATTATACACACACACAAAAAGACAGCCTGCCAAGCGTTTTGGGTATGTGGGTAAATCTTTTGGCAACAGGGCTACCAGCACGGCACTATGATGAATGCTGATGGCAAAGAGCATGGCCAGTCTCTGAACCAGTCACTCACTCACACACACACACGCTTGCACACTAATAAGATTCCCAGTGCACGAGGGCCAAATGGCATCTTTCCACTGGAGAATGCTAATGTGACCAGTGGAGCTTGTGGACTTGTGAAACAAGGATAGCAAGAGCCAGGAGAGATGATGACAGCAGAACGTGGCATTGTTTAATGGTGTGTGTGTGTGAAAATTCTTTTACAAAGTGCAGAAAGTTACACTTTGATATTTGAGGGCTGAAACAAGCTTTGTGTGCATGCTTACAAGATGTTCTGTTAGCAGTGTTACCCTTTAAGAGTGTTGGTAGCTTGATTTTAAAGTGTGTCATGTCTTGCTAAAATAACCAGAGGAAGTTTGATAAACAGGATTGACTGTTTAAAATGACCAGAATAAAAAGAAAACCTGGGATCTTTAAAGTTTTTAGCGAGTTTCATTCATATGTTTTCAGGGAAAAAAATGTGCAGAATACTGTATATTTGTTGGAACATTGTGTTAATACAATGAGAGGAAAAGCAATCTGCTGCAGAGTAATATTATTATTATGCAAAAGTTTGAAATGTTATGCACATGGATTCCATAACAAAAATTGTGGGAATAAATTTGGAAACACATTTAATGCATAATTTATTAAACAGAGGGATTTAATTATTTTTAGCTTAAAAACTCTGGTTTGTAGTTGTTTTCAGAAAGGCATGTCCAAAGTCCGGCCCGAGGGCCAAATGTGGCCCACATTCAAATTTTAATTGGCCCGTGGGCTCCTGTAACAAAATCAATAATATGCCGCCTCCAGCACTTTCTAAAAACTCAACACAATACAATTTCTTGATTGCGATTAACTAAATGTAATTATTAGTCATTGTAAACCTGTAGCTACATTATCGCAGGACCTTTCTGTGAGTCTCATTTCTAAAATGTCAAATCTAAATAAAAAAAAAGCAAAGTTGACAGCGAAAGCCGCCTCTCTCGCTGGCCATTAAGCCTCTCCCTAACATTGTGGTCCAGAGAATTGAGGGCATTCCTATTTGATATAAAAAGATAGAGGGGAAAAGGAGAGGGGTTTACATTTTTTCTCATTAGCCTGTGATGAAAGGAGGGATGCGATCTGACACCGCTTAGTTGCTAAGAGAAGGCATGAGCAAAGAAGGGCCAAACGAGAGGAACAGGTTTATTAATTCCTCTGATCAAAACCACAGTGGTTTGTACTTCTCAACAAGACTCTTATTTTCCTGCTCATTTGATTTAACATTTCATGTGAACCCAGATTTAATGTTAACAAAGGTTTTTTTTTTACTTTTTATTTATTTTAATTCTGGTCTTCAAATATGAAATTTCACTGATATATTTCTATGTGAAGAAATGAAATGTATCCCATTGTAAAAGTGTTTATTAAATAGTTGGTTTGAATTTAATGTTGTTATAAGGGCTTAAAGAATACAGGCCGAATGGTGAGGTCTTGCATATGTTCACCTCACCAAATCTGTCCCTCTTTGCAAAATCGACCCATTTGCACACTTGAAAACAGGCCAATTTTGACCTGAACTCAATATAAAGGTTAAGAGTAGAGAAAGGTGCAGTATTCTAAATTTGTCTTACTACAATTTTTTACAGAGTTCTGTTGTGAAGTTGTTACATAATGATGCTTGGCAGGGAGCCTGTCAGTTTCTAGCCCTTGAACCCCCTTTCACCACCGCATTACAGCTGAAGCAGAACTACCCTGCAGGTGTGTGGCTGATTTTACTCCAAAAAAAAAAAACACTGGCTGCACGGTGGCGCAGTGGTTAGCGCTCCTGCCTCACAGCAAGAAGGTTCCCGGTTCAAGTCCTGGCTGGGGGACCTTTCTGTGTGGAGTTTGCATGTTCTCTCTGTGCATGCGTGGGTTTTCTCCGGGGACTCCGGCTTCCTCCCACCGTCCAAAAACATGCTTCATAGGTTAATTGGTTACTCTAAATTGTCCGTAGGTGTGGATGTGAGTGTGCATGGGTGTGTGATCGTGGCCCCTGCGACAGACTGGCGACCAGTCCAGGGCTGTACCCTGCCTTCGCCCATGAGTAGCCGGGTTAGGCTCCGGTGACCCCGAAAGGGATAAAGCGGATTGGAAAATGAATGAATGAATGAAAAAAATCACTAATGTGCAGATTGTTCAGACAAAGCAGCAACAAGAGAACATATTTTGTACTGCTGCCACTGAACCAAACAAAAACATGCAATAGCTGAAATGGAAAAATAAATCTCCTGAAGTATAAAATTTGATCAATTTGATGTGAGTCCAGGCTGGACATTTCCATTTAAATTGTGATTTGTTTCTGTGCTTGTTTTCATTATCAATGTTTCTGTTATTCCATTTCCCCAACTACTGTCACAATTGGTTGAATATCATGAACATTGCTTATGTTAACCTTTTAACACCGGATATGTCGCAGGCCACATCTAAATAACAACACTTTTTGACACGCTGTAACTCTTCGACCGTTTCTGAGATCACCGTGAATTGTCTGACTGATGTGGAGAAAAACGACTTTTCTCCCCAAAGCTTTTGCACCAATGTGCAACACATTACTAAAGTGTTTTGTTTTGGTGCGAAGCTGCTTTTCTCCCCAACAGAATCCATTGGACTTACATGAATTACATAACAGCTGAAGAATCACAGTAATTGAAAGAATGTCAGCACTGGAGCTAAAGCTACGTTGTTAAAGGGTTAAGCACAGTTGGCTTGGAGGTTCATTTAAGTCTTTAGGGCAGGGATGGCAATCCGAGATCTTCAAGGCCAGAGTCCCTTCCTGTTTACCACACATCCTACCTACAGCTCATTAGCTGGATCTGGTGACAACTGTGTTGTAAAATTGGGCTATGTAAATAAAACTGAATTCAGGTGTATCCATCTAAGACAAAAGGACAGGGTTTGAAGGAATGAGGCACTCATTGCTCATCCATGTTTTTTCGGATCTTTGTGGCTGTTTAAGACGGAAGTTCAATAATGCAATGTTTCACAGATATGAATAGTTACTCACAGCGTTCAATGCGGTCCTCAGGGCTGGAGGATGTTTCACGATCAGACAAGAGACCTGACACGGCGAAGATCTTTTTCCCGCTGTCCTCAACTGCTTTCAAGGCGCTGCTCGGTGACCCTCCAGGAGGGATCTGAGAGCCGCCAAAGTCATATTCTTTACCCTCAGCATCAGAGTACCTCAGATGGGGGGAAGCCTCGGCATCCAAGCAGCCTTTGAGGCGTTTGGCTGGAGTAAAAGCAGACTGATACCCGCCAGGTGCTCCATCTCTATCTTCTGGAGGTGACGCAAAAGGCCGGAAGGCACCAACACCGCTGTGGTTTAGCATGCTGATGGGCGAGCAGTCCAGGTTAGGTGGAGCAAACTGATGATGAAGGTGTAGGAGGGAGGGGGGAAAGTCCCTGTTAGGGAATCCAGGTGGGACGGCACCTTGGCGGTGGTACATTGATGCAAAGGTGTAGGAACCGTTGTTGAACGGCAAATGGACGTCTTTTTCAACAGAAACCGGGACACCAAATGGACGTGGCTGCTGGCAGGGGATTGAAGCGTCGCGAGAAGCTTCAGCAGTGGAGGCCAACACCATGAGGGCTGGGGAGGCCAAAGGATTTGGCAGATAGGAGGAGCTCTCCATCTTGAAGGCTGCCCTGTGGAGGTCCATGGCTGGACTGACAAAAGAGGCTATAAGGGTTTTATGAGGAGGAGGAGATGATTCCTCCTCAGAGAGACTGGAGACTATACACAAGGCCTTTTAAACAGGACTGAAGAGGTGCAGGAATGTGGGTTGGCAATTCGCACAATGAAGGAAGAAGCTAAGATAATGACCCCTTTGCAAAGGCGAAAAGTTTGAAGAATCTTTCAAACAAAGTGAATTGTGGGTAGCTTAAAATTAGTTAATTCTTAGCGTACCTAAAATCTTATGACACCACAAATTTCACATGGAAACTGTTACTCCACATCACTTTGGGGCAGCAGTGTATCTTAAACTTTTCATACAAGTCCCAACTTGAATAGGTTTAGTTGTGAATATAAATGCTGTCACTGGTTTAGATGGAGAATGCACTCTTAGGAAGCTTTCCTTGGTTGGTGGTCCAGGGTGGACATCCGTAGGTCATTGAAGCTGTCACCTCATCTTCGTTTGGTCCATTAACTGAGGAAATACAAAAAAATAGACTGCATAAGATCTCAAAAAGTCAACATGAAGTGCTCTCACACACTTGACACCTTCAAGTCCCACTCTGATCGTCTTTTCATCTTTTTTCAAAGCATTCTCAGTGATCTTTGAATTATGATTATACAGTTTCTAGCCAAATTAAAAAGACTTCAAGTAGATGCATCAGAAAGAAGTGGGCAGAGAGCTTGTGGCCCGCCCATTTTATTTGTGACATCACAGCTACACCTTTTTCAAACGCTTTTTTTGTGTTGTCCATCTGATTCACAACACAATAACACAATAAAAAAAATACTCCAAAATTTAATTTTAAGCATAATTTTCTTTATATAATGTATGTCCACTAAAAAAAATGCCACAAGAACATGTTAATAACACCAAAAACACGATTTTTTTTGTCAGAGTGGGTCTAAAACTAACATAAAAAATAAAGCTCCATTTGGCTTTTAAAACAATAAACCAATTTAGGCTCTCAATTTATATAGTTATAAAAAAAGTCCTTTTTATGTTGTTATCGTGCAGTTGGAAAATGCTTATGACCAATGGTGAGAAGCAGTTCAGATCAAGCAATTATTGATTAAATCTGAAAGTAGTGAAATGAGAGAATGAGAATGTCTTTTAATAAAGAAGTTGCTGTGGAAGTCAAGCCTTGATGTGAAAGACATTTGCAGTTGGTGATCCATTGGCTAAGCTACGAAGTTCAAATCCTTGTGGGGAAAAATGTCCTAAAGTTGACATTGTTTTTCAAATCCTAAAAAATCCCCGCTCTTTCACAAAATGCTAGGAAAGATTTCAAACCTAAACTTTTCTCAGTTTAAGTCATATAAAAATAATCTTTAACTGGATGCACTTCACTCCATTTCTGATCTTAACAGACCTCTTTTCCTCATTCCAAATGTCCCCTCTTTGCCCTCCGTCCTCCTTATCAGTCAATCTTCTCCTTCTCTTCTTCTTCTTTCCATCCCCATCAGATCCTCTCATCTCCCTAGCGCTATCTGTTCCCTCTCATTCCGTCATCTCAGATCTTGGGCTAAGCCGCTTATTCCTACCATCTCCCTGGATATTATTGGACCAGAACCACTTGTCTTAAGATAAGGACACACATCCACACATAACCCACACATCTGATAAGAGCCCGCCCGGCTCAATGTTCGGTGGGGCGAACACACTCCCTTTGCAGGCTACACCACTGTGTCTCCTCATCTAACCACTTTTAATTCCCCATTTTTTAAACTATCTGTGCTCTCCTTCTTTAATATCATTCCTGTCAGTTTTTTTTTTTTGCTCCTCTCATCCCTGCATTTTGCTGTCCCCTCCCCACCTCTGCCTCCTCTTTGTCCCTTGGGTGATTCCAATGGGTGATATCATATCAGGCCTCTCCATCTGCCATCCACGAGTCGGAGGAAATCTGCCTGAGTGAATAAATTAGCCATACTTGACCCCACGACCCCACCCCCCACCCCAGCATAAGAGGCAAGAGACTAGAATCTTTCCTCTTGGGGATTAAACTGTAGCAGGGTTTGGTCGGCCAGAGGAGCGCATGGGGGAAGCCGATGAAGTGCAAAATAATATTTTTATCCCTAAAGAGCAATTTAAAGGTGCCTGGCTTGTTAAGGTGCTAATGTCCCCAAGATTTAAGGGAGCATAGATGAGCTTGTCATAAAATGAGATTATAGGATTTTGTGGCAGATAAAAAAATTTGATAAGTTTAATTGGGTTTTTATGAGTAGATTTTAATAAATCTGATAAAAATGATTTGGGGTTAAATTAAGTATATAATCATCAAGAAATGTCAAAGCACTACTACCAGACTACTGAGCTGGTATTACTAGAGTACTGAGCGATTGAGGGTTTCAATCAAGCGCCCACCTTCTGTTCCCAAATTTGACACAAACCAGGAAGTACCAAATGTTACAGTTCCTCCAAGGACTACTGGAGGCTGGTTTCAGAAGTGAGCAATTCAACTCCTATGTTGAAAAGTCCAACCATATACAGCCATTCCGGTTTCTAAAGTTTTTTTTTTTTTTTTTATTGCTTACTGTTTTTTTCTTTTCTTTTTTGTGGCAACTCTGGGGGAAATTATTTTTTTGCATATTTAGGTAGGGGTGTGGCCTTTTTTTGATTGGGAGCTGGGTTGAGCAATGGGTGATCAGAACTGCTCCTCAATATTTACTGTCCTGTCTAATTTGCATTTCTGAAACATTATGAAAAAGTAAACTCTGGAAAAGGAGCAAACTGTCCATGGTGTACCTCACCTTCACCTGTAACTTTTGGTTTTTACAATTTGATGAGTAACGGTAATTATCATTCCAGTATGTACGCTCATCGGCCACTTTATTAGGTACACCTTGCAAGTACCAGGTTGGATCCCCTTTTACCTTCAGAAAAGCCGTAATCCTTGGTGACATGGGTTCAAAAAGGTACTGGAAACATTCCTCAGAGAGTTTGGTTCATATTGACATGACAGCATCACACAGTTGCTGCAGATTTGTCGGCTGCACATCCATGATAACAATCTCCCGTTCCACCACATCCCAAAGCTGCTCTATTTAGTTGAGATTTGGTGAAAGTGGAGGCCGTTTGAGTCCAGTGAACTCATTGTTGTGTTCAAGAAACCAGTCTGAGATGATTCCAGCTTTATGACATGGTGCATTATTCTGCTGGAAGTAGCAAAAGAAGATGGTACACTGTGGTCATAAAGGGATGAACGTGGTCAGCAACAATGTAGGCTGTAGTGTTGTAACCATGCTCAGTTGGAACTAAGGGGCCCAAAATGTGCCAGGAAAATGTCCCTGATACCATTACACCACCACCAGCCTGAACCGTTGATACAAGGCAGGATTGATCCAATGCTCACATGTTGTTGATGCCAAATTCTGACCCTACCATCCAAATATCAGCAGAAATGGAGACTCAGACCAGGACATGTTTTTCCAATCTTCTATTGACCAATATTGGGGAACCTGTGCCAGTTGCAGCTTCAGTTTTCTGTTCTTAGCTGACAGGAGTTACACCCGGTGTAGTCTTCTGCTGCTGTAGCCCATCTGCCTCAAGGTTGGACATGTTGTGCGTTCAGAGATGTTCTTCTGCAGACCTCGGTTGTAACCAGTGGTTGTCTGAGTGACTGTTGCCTTTCTATCAGCTGGGACCAGTCCAGCCATTCTCCTCTGACCTTTGGCATCAACAAAGCATTTCTGCACACAGACCTGCTGTTTACTGGATATCTTCTCTTTTTCTGTCCATTCTCTGTAAACCCTAGAGATGGTTGTGGGTGAAAATCCCAGTAGATCAACAGTTTCTGAAATACTCAGACCAGTCTGTCTGACACCAACAGCTAAGCCACGTTTAAAGTCACTTCAATCACCTTTCTTCTCCATTCTGATGCTCTGTTTGAACTGAGGATGATTGTCTTGACCATGTCTACATGCCTGAATGCGTTAAGTTATTGTCATGTGATTGCTTGATTCGAAATTTGTATTAATGAGTAATAGGACAGGCGTGCCTAATAAAGTGACCGGTGAGTGTATGTATGATTGGAATCCAGTTGTTATAGAAACTAATTAACAAACCAACAAATGGGACCCAGAATTGACCCTTATCACTTCAAGTTGAAGAAGGGAAATGTTCCCAAGTGGGACAAACTGCAGCTCACCACTTCCACAATTGTGTGGGTCAAACAAGGAGAACAAAATCTCACACATCCAGGTGTAGAAATTTTACTTTGAGTCAAAAACTCAAAACAAAATGAAGATGTGTTCAAACACTTTACCTCACAACCAAGTATCAAGGCAAGCTTCAAAGGTGTGCTGACTATCAGCCAACATCAAAGCAGAAACTCCCTGGGAAATGAAAGCAGAAAATCTTTTTTGGCTATCAGCTGTCCACAACACTCCTTCAAATCAATTTCAGAACCTGATCTTGGCTTTGGCACACTCCTCCAAGCTCCCACACACAAAACAACAACTGCCTGGAGGAAGGAGAGGGTTCCGAGGCAGAGGGAGAAACCGGGAGATGTTTTACATCACCGCAAATGTACAGTAGGCTGGTGTGGTGTGTTGAAAACAGCTTACCATGACACAATTCAGGTCTGGAAAGATGCCACAGAATCACATTACACATCTGCCTACTACCACGTCTCTCCACTCTCTCTTCCTTTTTTCATAAACATCATCCTGGAAATGGCAAAATAAACACATTGCTAAAATAAAACCGTTCCTTAAATCGCACTTTCACACCTCTTTTCCTCTAGAAGTGATTCTGTTAAAGACCCACTCCAATGGAAATGTTTTTTTTTTTGTTATTTTAACATGTTCTTGTGATCTTTTTTTTATGATGGAGGACACATATAAGGAAATTTAAGTTTAAAACTGCATTTCTGATATTCAAAAAAATGGTGTGATGGAATGATGGGAAGGGGGTGTGTTTACAACTCAGAGGCAAATTTCTAATGAACTACTGCCCCACTGGAGAAACTGTCCTTAAATATGACAGTTTTAACTTTTTTTAGAACATGTGGCTAAAATCTGCATGTTTATATTAAAGACCACTGGGAACGCTTTTAAAATAGATCGAAAACACGATCCGAGTGGGACACAGCCTGTCGTATGTCCTATGACATAGCATAGGATGTGTCGAATTGTCTGACCTTTAAAGAAGTAGGACATCTGAGGTATTGATAGCATGGTTGTAAACTAATAAATGTTGTTATATATAATAATTTCATATTTATTGCTCAGCAAGGTAAACGGGAGGAAAAGAAGGCCTGACATCAGGAAGCAGCCAGTGCAAAAAAAAGGGCAGTAAATGTTTCCTTATAGCTCGAAACTCAAGATGAGAGAGGAAAAGGTAAAGGAACACAAGAGCAGAGGGGAGCCAGCTAAAAGAAGGAGCAACAAGAGAAAGCAGATCAGAGGGAAAGAAGGAAGAGGAGGAAACATGAGGAAAACCAAAGATTATTCAGAAAACAAAGCAGGAGACCAGGAAACAAAGAGACATTTGAGGCAATGGGAAGCAAGAAAAGTGAGAGCAGACAACAGAGGGGTGAGAGCGGGCTGTAATATCAGAGCAAAGGGTAAAAATCTCCTCTCCCAGGGTGACTGACACAAGCTGGCTGCCTTCTGGCCTGCATGTTCTGTGTGCCGAAGCGCACATGCTCACTTTTTCAGTAGTGATCAATCTGATCTTTCTCTTTGGTTGGTGTGGACTGAGAGTTGTCTTTTTAATTCACACATGTTTGATATTTATAAAACCTTGTTTGCAGACATTTTATGATATTTTAACAGGTTTTACGTTGTTTTAACTTATATTGCACCTTTCCAAACTTTCCTCAAAAATCAGCACTTTTGAGAATTGTTCGCCTCATTAGGAGCTAAAGGATTAGGAAATTATTATTAAAATGAGTCAAAATCATTTTTGCTCTTCACTCTTGACATTGAAAACCCTGAGTTAGGACTCAAAAGAAAAAGTTTTTTTCTGTAATTTTGGCTAAGTTTTAAGGATGTTATTTAAAAGTTCAATAAAGTAAAAGTGGATTTCATTGTTAAAGTTTTACAGCAACTGGACGATTTAGGCTGCCTGGGCACATTTTGAAGTCACGCTGTGGCGGTCCAATGACAGGCGGGGATGACGCCATTACAAAATTGGGTGACAGCTGGGTGGCCACAGGGCGGATTGCCAGCCGGGAGCAACTTTGACTGGACGATGTGTAAAGGTCTCTGGGCGGCGGCCGTCCATGTCAAGAACCGCCAGCCACTCGGTAGCCCGGGGGTACATAAAAAGCAGGTAATTCTGCACGCCTGACTGCTGCACCAACGATTCTTTAAAAAAGACGCGGCATGACATCTTGAAGGTTCTGCCAACGCCTCCCCACTGCGCAGTGGCAGTTGTCTTTGTGACTGTACCATTAGAATAAGATGCTTTCAAGATCAAATCACTCAACAAAGATTATTTGTCTTAAACCAAGTCCATACATTTTACGAAGTTACTAGTTTTGTGTTAAATTAAGTGCTTTAAGATATTTGAAATAGAAAATAGACAAAAATACTTGGTAAGATTTAGTGTTTTTGCAGTGTTTTTTTGTTCATATTTGGTTCTAAAATGACTCATTTCCACTTATTACACTTTTGTCACTATAATCAATATAAACTATATTGACTATTTGATATCTTATAGGATATCATGCTTTGCTGCATAATTGTATAATATTCTAGTAATTTTCTTCTTAAGGATTGTGTTCTTTTCCTATTTTAGGCTACCTTTTATTTCAACTCTTTTGTGCCACAAATAAAAAAGTCTGAACCAAAGTGTCAAAAAACCAACTAGATACAGTGATGTTTTCTGCTTTCTCTCCAAAGCAACTCTTATAACTCAAGGCGACACACACCTATGCAAGTCATCAGTGTACATGTGCAATTACTTCTAATGCAAACATGCATAATGTCAGTCGGTGCCACTTACAATCCCATTTCCTCCTGAGTGATACCTCCCACGCATTGTCTGACACCCGCCCCGCACTTTTTATAATAGAAAATGTCACGAGGGAACATTTGCCACGCTGTCATAATTTGATTACAGTGTACAAAAATGAAACAGCTGTCAGCACGATATTAAATACAAACAGGCAAGGAGGGCTTTTCACTTCGAATCAGCACTTTAAATAACAATGTTGTACCACTCGGCGAGATTGCAGTGTCAACAACAATGTGCTTTAGCATCCTTCTGAGGGGGAATTTCACTTAGAACACAGGAGTTAGAAAGGAGGACATTCATGTAATATTTTGATTTCTGGTAAGGTAAAAAAAAATCTTCTGACTGAGGTGGTTATGTACAAAAAGCATTCCCTTTAGACCTCAGAGATGCACAAAAAATTATGTTTTCCAAAGTTACATTTCTATCATGTTTCCTTCTCTGGGTGTCAGGACATAAAAAAAAGTTAGTTGAATGATATTGAAGCAGCTTCTGTTGACTATAAATGGCTAAATATCTTTTTCCTCTAAAGGCTTAAAGCTGCTTCAATATAGAGCTGAGTTTTGAAGAGGAATCCAAGTTTTGTTCTAAAAATGTCTCATCAGCTGTGACCGTGCGGGTCTGTGCGAGTCGAAACCAACAACTCACTTTATTTATTTCATTTCTTTTGGCACAGAGAGGAAATTGAATTTATGTGAACAGGTAAGTGTGCACGCTCAACTTAGGAATATGCATGTTTAGAGGCTGTTCACAGACAGGAAAGTTCGATTCTCTCATTTCTTTGCAAAGCAAGCTGAGGTGTGTCCCGCATCATTTTCTCAGAAAAAAAATAAATGTTTGGGATGACAAAAATCTGGATATTACCAAAGAACTTAATTTACCTTCAGCTTCGAAACCTTTTTTGTTTTGTTGAAAGTTATGGTAAACACATTTCAGCATTTAAATGTTATGTTTTTCATTTGAGCTGGACAGTGATGTAGTGGTTAGCGCTAGACTAAATGCTCGTTGGGTTTATTGTAAAATTGTTCCTTTGGTGTTCAGTTATGTCCACACCAGGTACGTGATGCCCATTCAATAGACTTCTTCCAAAGAAAAGTCTATGTAAACATGTGTGAATGTGTGTTTCAGGCTTCCATGTTCAAAACTTGCGCGTTCACGCCTAGCTATACAAGCTTTCTGCGGCTTTTCTCTGGCTCAAAACGCCAGGCCATTGAACATGCATTGAAAGTTAAACCAGGTTGAACTTTGACCACTCAGGGACTCAGATTTAGTGACGTAGTGATGTAATTCCCTTTAATTCAGTGCCCACCAGTTGAGAATTGATCATGAAGGATAAATTATTAACTGCGGTTTCTGCCCAGGCATACGGTAATACATGGTTTAGGAAAAAATGGATGGATGTTCTCAGCAGATCAGGTTCAAACTTGAAGTAATCCTTTTAAAAAACCCACTCCAAAACATAAAGTCTCTATTTTACTCTGTGCATTTATGAGTCATCATTGTCAGTTGGTTTTGGCAGTCACCTTTGCAATTAAATGACATAAATGTCCAATAAAATAAAGGGAAATGAAAAAACATTGATATTCCCTCCAAAATAAATTTCTCCAGAATATTCTTTTCAAATGAAGTTTCAGCTAAAAGGGCACGTAACGCACAGAGGGGCAAAATAATGCACATCTGGGGACAAAAGACTGGTTAGAAATTCCAAAAATGATTAAAAAAAACTTTGTAATTTTAGGTCTTACTGCCAGATAGTGATTAGTTGGATACATACTTAGCCAAAAACCAAAAGTAAACATGCCATCCGCTTGTGTGCCTGCAAATGCATAAGCGGGCCTGCAGACAGCTCCACTCTGTATTCCAGACAGGCGGCTGCACTTGTGCACGAGTAGGTGTGGGTTTGTGTGCTTGCCGATGTCCGAAGCAACAGTCGATACTATTGAAATCTACTCATTCATGTCTGGCCGGGAGGCAAAGCTCAAATGTCCTTGTGAATAAGAATCACACCCATTTATCTCTTCCCCTCTCTTCTCCTCTCTTATTATCTGTCCTTGTCCTCCTTTTCAGCCGCAAAACCCTAATTTTGTTTCAAAATGTCTTTCGAATATCCAATCTCATGTTTCTTTTTTCTTTTTTAACCCTTCATCTTTCATCCTCTAGGATATGAAATCCTTAACCAGGTTATTTGGTGCAGTCGACAGCTGCTGCATTTAAGAGGAGATATGCATCAGCAGTGAGAAGTATTACTGTAAGATTTAATAACAGGCAGACACACACATCACCCTGAGGTAGATAATGACACTTGGGCAATATTCAGCACCAAAATCAATAAGGATTGGATCAGGCTGAATGCAGCTGTTGACGGACAACAAACAAATCTTGTTGGCTGCATTTTTTAACCGAGATGAATGTTTTTAGAATACCAGCTCCTGTTTTTTTTTATTTCCCAACCTCTCATCAAAAACACATGCAAAGAACAAAAATATTTACTTCTAAAATCAGCCATTTTAGATTCAGAACCTAGCCGTTGAACCAAGTGAGCCAAAAATCCCTCTGGAAGACAGCCCTGACTTGTGGTAAGGCCCAGTTCAGCAGGGCCTGGCTAATTCCTGGTACCAAACATTAAATGGGAAAAGCAGGCCCTCCCATCTCTTGCAGATCACCACCTCAAAATTTTTTGGGCCAAAATTCTTCTTCTTCCTTAATGCTTTTGCCACAAATTTTAAAACCTTAGAGCTAAAGTGGCTGACATCAATCCAAAATTCTTTTCATAGATCTAGCGGTGAAAAAAAAAAACAAAAAAAAAATCACACTCACTTCCGCTAAACCAACTCATCTTTAAGTCATTTGAAATAAAAGCTGTATCCTTCTGCATGAGTTTGCTCCTATTAGTCATCTCTGCAGACTTTGAAATTCAAATTTTCGACATGTGCATACCTGAGAGGTCACACTAATATCCTTAGTGCTCGACAGGTTACTTATTCCTCGCCGGAGTGGGTATGTGTGGCACCAGCTGCCCTCCTGTAAGTCTTTATTGCTGTGCTGGGTTGTACAACAGCAGCCACTAATCTAGCTGGCTGGCAGGTGTACAGGCGGCAGGCTGGCCGCTCTGTACTACTGGCAGCATGTGAGCCCATTAGCTGCAGTTTAACAAGGAGGAACCTTTGCCAGGTACGCCGTTTTCAATCACAGATTTGGCTGTAATAATCCTCTCTTGCAGACTTAATAATGGTAATTTGAACAAAGGGAAAAGTTCTTTAATGCCTGCAGGGATGCAATCTGTTCTGCGCAGTGTAAGGGGTTAAAGGTCATAGCCTGAAAGCAGCAGTGGCAGCAGCAAACTGATTTTTGGGTTGTGTGGCGCAGTGTGTATTCCCACAGGTGTGCGTGGATTCAGACACCGCCTCCCCTGCCTCGTTTTCTGCCTGCAGCTCCGAGAAAAATTATAAGCAGGCAACATAAATAGCGCTCGTCTGCAATCGATGGGAGCCAATGCGCCGTCAGTGTCTTATAGGGAGGGGGGCAATAGTAATATTAGCTAATCCTCTGAGCAGGGAGATCGTGATTCCTGCTCGGTGTTGCTGACGAATGGCGGGTGGCAGGGGGGCTTGGAGGAACTTGAGAGAGATGTGATGTCGAGGAGTGGAAGTGGAGATGGTGGGGGGGTAAACAGTGATGCTGATAGACTGATAGACTGGAGAGAGAGGAGACACAGAGCAATATGGAGAATAGAAAGTATCTGACATCCGACACAACTCTCCCCATTAGGCTAATTCTTTGACTTTCTCTGGTTGCCAATAGCATCTGGGAGTGATATTTCCCCTCTGTAACGGCATTACCAGAGGCTGCCTTCTCCAATGCAATCAAACCATTAAACACAGATCTGCATCCCCCCCTTATAGTCATTTCCTTCCAATAGAAAAGACTAGACTCAAACTACTCCCCTTTCCTGTCATCAATAAAAGGAATAATTGGGCATTTGTGCAAAAAAATAAACTTTAGGCTTAAGGAGAAAGAAAAAAAAATCACTCACTAGAAAAGAGAAAAAGCCTTTTAACGGATAATTGTGCTCAAAATACAGCTTTAATACTATTTTTTGTTATGCTCCTAACAAACAAAGCTTTAGGCATGATAAAATATAACTTTTAATAGTGAAAAGCATCTCGAACTGAAATAATAAAAATAAATTGAAAAAAAGTCTTGTGTGTCACGACTGAGCTTTTAGATTTAAATATTAGAAATATTATTAATATTTTTAAAGATTAGGTGAAAAACGCACGGGCTCCATTGAATGTCTTCACCCAAATACTCACATGTAAGGGAAAAAAGGTCAAAAGAAAATATTGTTTTTTTTATTTTTGGGAGATTTTATATAAAGTTCAATTTGCATTTCGGATAATGCTAAAGGAAGGAAGAGCGCGGAGGAGGTCAGAGGAGAAGTGGCAAGAGGGGGGTGTAACGATGGTTACATTTCTGTTGTTTGAGCATAATTAAGTTGAAAGTTTGAAAGAGCATAAGAAATTATAAACTGAAGGGGTTTGGATGGTTGGGGGAGTTCGTGGTTTGATTTACTGCTGTGCGTAAAACGGAGCGTTTATGCGCGCATCATCGCCTTTTAATGTTTCCAAACGTATGAAATATCTTTTTTATGCATTTTTTTTCTTTATTATTTTTTAACAGATTTAATCAAAGCGAAAATCCTTTCTGCAAAGGTTAGATGCATTTTGGGAGTGGTGAAAAGCAGAGAAATACGAATATTTCTGGAAAAAAAAGAAGCAAACGATTTTACAAAAGTAGCTTTTTTCGCCTTAAATGTCAGTAAATTTTGAGTGACAAGAACTTGAAGTGACATTTATTTTAAATGAATGTCAAACTCTCGGTCCTTGAAAGCATTTTCCTGATCCGCTATAGGTGAAAGTAAACTTATAGGCGAACGGACATTTTTTCCCCATCTTTTGGAAGAACTTTCTCTGTTTGAGCCCATCGATCCGTGGAAGAGGTGTGAAACGGACATTCACTTTATTTCTCGCTGCGCACAGAGAGGGGGGGGGGGGCAATGGTGTGCAAAAAAAGCTGATTGGGGGGGGGGGGGATAATGCTGGCGGACAAATTTGGACGTTTTTCCTCAACTCTTTCCTCAGCGCTTTTTGCATCTTTTAATGGGAGCACAAGAATATCAGGCCGGAACGAGAAGAAATGGGCCCTAACGCGCAAATTGACCCTAAAACAATTATTAGAAAATGAGTTTAATTGAATTGAAATAAATGCATTAAAAACACTCACTTTAGTTAAGATTTTAATATAAGTAACTTGATAAAAAATGTATCAATTTGTGCAAAATACTGCATTCTTTATGCGTAAACTAAATACAAATACATAAAAAAACTGGACTTGGAGCTGATGAGCAGCGACTGACTCACGAGGTATACGAGTGGACATAAATCACTGAGCTGGGAAAAGCGAAGCGCAAAATAAGTAAATGACTGAACATGAATAACTGACTGTCAGTTCGTTTTACATTCAAACAGGACGCCGTTTGGAAAAGAAAAAAACGCACCGTTTGGATTCAGTAAAAATGTCGCTTCATTAGGATAAAACGAACTTCATAATACATGTTTAAATCGGGATGATTGAGAGATGGGCCTGTGTAACCATTCGGGTGTATTTATTGACAGTAAATGTGAAAAAAATAAAGAATTTAAACGAAAACGCGATTTTTATTTTGCGTCAAGTAAACCAAGTAAAAACAATTTCGCAAAAAAAAAACAAAAAAAAACCATTTTTACTAAATATTTAAATTGATTGGAAAAACAATAACTTTATCTTAGACTTTTTTGCCAACGCTTATTTATTACAGGAAATTATTTTATCGTTTTCCTTCTTAATTAGAAATTAAATGTAATCAAAAAAATGTTAAACAGAAAATGACTTCCATCTGGAGCGCTTTCGCGTCATCGTTTATAGACTTCTGGTAGAAATAATAAATGCTTGTGTGATCTCCCTTCACCAGATAATTACTGCTTGCTAATGTGTTTGGTTGGAAAATGAAGAGGCTCGGTCGCTCATTATAAGTTCGAGTTGGTTCTGACAATCAATAAAATCAATGGCCGGGGATTCGTGGGGCTGGCATCACTCGAAAGACACTTTTTTCTTCTTTTTGATTTTCCCCCAAGAACATTTCTGATGAGCCGCCGGGAGCGCACCGTCGATCCAAAGGGCATTTTTCCCACATCCAGTTGTTTTACTAAAAATGTAAATTTGGTTTGAATTGACTTTGGAATAATTGTTTTTGCGTTTTTAGTAATTTTGGGCGCACTTCAAACTTCCTGACGCAGCGGCTTGGACTTCTGCTTTGTTGGTCGTTCCGCGCCTTTCTGCCTCACAGTCCACAGAGAACGCGCTGGCGCTGCGGCGCACTCAAGGGGAATTTAAAAATAAACGTGTGTAAAAGTTTGTTAGAAAGATGGATCGGGTGTAACAGCCTGTGAGAGTCCAAAGAAAAACAGATGATTTCTTTAAGCAACTAGAAAAAAATGATATCATGACTAAATTGGAACCGTTGTTTTGATTGAACTGGGGCAAAATTCAAATCTGCGAATTGGTTGCAGTGACGCAGCAGCGGGGGCTGACGCCTGAACTAATCCCTATTTTGGCTCCCTGTTCTCGGCAATGAAGCTGGTGGGGCCCCCGGGACACCCAGCGGCGGCAAAGGCGCTGCTTGTTGAGAGGGGTGGGGTGAGGTGGGGGTGATTTAAATTATTGTGGCTTTCTAGTTAACAGGTGTTTCACAACTGTTTCCGTTTCGTGTGCGTGCGCGCGCGCGTTTTGGCAAAGCCGTGTGTTTCTCTTGGGATGACAAATTTTAGAGAAACCAAAATGTTGGTAAAAATCATTCCTAATATTATATAATTTAGAATATTTATAGCGGTAATCAAACCAGATTCGATGCAAAATAATTTGTCAATGAACAAGATTGGAACTGGAGTCAATAAATATTTATTTTATTTGAGACTTATAAAATTTGACTAAACGATGCTCCTGCTCGCTATAAAGTGGGATTTCAAAGAATTCGTTGTTTAAAAATAAAATTAATGACAAAAACTCGTGGGAAAATCCCCCAAATGTAAGTGTAAAAGAATAAAATACTAACTTCCAAGTAAATGTATTCATTTGAACGCGGTCTGTTTCAGCTGCAGCGGAGAAAGGATGCAGGACAAAGTTGGTAAATCTGGAAACATGTCGGCTTGTGTGGGTAATGACGCAAATTTCTTCAAAAAACAAAATCAAAAAGTTGACTTTTGTTTTTAAAGGCTTCAGCTACAGAGGGCTGACTACACACACACTATAAACGCATCCAATAAGCCACTGTTGTTTGGAGAGGCGGCACGGACACGCGCAAATATCTATATAAAACAACTCAAACATATGTGAATGCACACGCTGCCACATGCACACGCTTTGGACGCAGAGTCCAAGATCGTGCCGTGACATTTTCCTCACTTTTGATCTATTTTCTTTTCTTTTTTCCCCCCATCTTCCCTTTACGCCATATAAGCGCACAGAAAGTTCGGGACAAGTCAAAATGCGCAACAGAAACTGAAGCGGAGCGCAAAAAGGCGTGAAAGCGTAAAGTAGATACGCTTCAAACCCGGTAACAACAAAGCAAAGACAGTCTGTGTTACTCACCTCGCCGTGGCACAATCCGCTTCTAACGCAGACGGCTGCTCACTTCCAGGCTCCTTCTACTTTTTTCTTTTTTTATCCACACAAACCCAAACTTTTTTTTTTTTGCGCGCGCTCTGAGAGTCTCAGGAGCACTGGCCCTTCTGGGTCTTGCGCAGTATTACAGTGAAAACGCTTTGGGAAAAGAGGAAAAAAAAAAACTAGTTAACACCTCCCTGTTAGTTTAACGACGCGCAACCAGAGAGGCAGGACAGGGAGAAAGAGAGGTGAGAGGGGGGGGGGGGGGGGGCAGAGACATGCCGACTGTTTTCCGCGAGCGCACCGTAAAGTGGGTATCAATGGCACGATCGCGCGTGCGAGCCCCTCCGCTGAAACGATCAGTTGAGAGGAATGAGCGGCGAAGCCGGCGAGGGAGCGCAGGGGACGGTGGCAGTCAGTGGTGCGAGGGGGGAGGAGGAGGGGTGTGTGAGAGGCTGTGTGTGGGTGGGTGAGATGGGGGGTGGGGGGGGTGGGGGTGTCCAGGGTCCACGGCGCTGAGAGGCGCAGTGCTGCCGCGCAGCGCTCAGCTCCATCATCGCCTGCAGACGCGCGTCCTGGAGACGCGAATGAGCCCGCGAAGCACGCCTTTAAAGTTTGGAAATATGTTTGCAGTTTCTAATACGATCTTAACTCGTTTTTTTCTCTTCATTCTCCACCTTAAAACAGCAGGCTTAAGAGGCTCTAAAATCATTTTTGATCAAGTCGCAGCTTTGCGCGTCTTTTTCCTGAAAAGCAAAACAAATCAAAAAGTCTTTTTTCTGTTAAAATAAAGATTTCTTACTTTATTTTTACAAATTAAAAGATGAAATCCGCGCATTCCTGGCTGCGTTTTGCTTTCTTAACATCGCACCATCCGCACCCCCTCTCCCATGTGTCTGGCGTTTCGTTCCCCTGGGTGATTTCCACTGCGCTTTGTGCGCAAAGTGAATGAATTACCCCCTCCTTCTTCTTCTCTTTTTCTCTCCATCTACCCCCCTCCACCTCTTTCACTCGTTGGAGAGACTGCTTTTTGCCATAAAGCCAATGAAGTCCAACCCTAACAAAAAAAAAAAAAAAAAAAGAAAAAGAAGTGGACCACAGACACTCTTAGGAAGTGCGCTCATGGAGATTGAAGTTAGAGAGACAGTGGGGAAGTTCACTAAACTAGTGTCAAGGAGTAAAGTGTCAAATAGGGCAGCGGAAGAAGAAAATATCCAAAGCTAAAATGTTTTGTAATTTGATAACTTTATTGTTTAGTAAAGGCACGTAAAGAAATGGCTTTAGAGACACAAAACCATTTGTATAAAACCAATTTGTTCATCATTTTTGTTTTTTTCTAAACTGAATTTTAGTTTCTGAATTAATGCAGAAGTTGCTTCCATAAGTGAGCATGATGATTCTGTTGTTTAAAAATTAAAGGCTGTGACCTTTTAACCTGGACAAAAGGGATTTTTGCTGGTGTTTGTGCACTCAGTAGGATGCAGTCAGAGAGGAAGGAGGCTGTCCTGTGCTCGTCTCCTTCACCACTACGACCCCCTGCTGGCCACATAAGGTACTGGATGTTTGTCTGGAGCTCTAAAGCAGTGTTTTGTAGTTGAAAATGAATAATTGGGATCATTTTTAAATTAGCTGAAATGAGCTTCCTCCGCAGGGTGGCTGCCCGCTCCTTTAGAGAGGAGCTCAGAGTAGAGCCTCTGCTCCTCAGATTGGGAGGAAACGGTTGAGATGGCTCAGGTGTTTGGTCCGGATGCCATCTGGACATCTCCCTGGGAAGTTGTTCCACACGTCAAGTCTTGTCTGGATAAGAATCAAATAAATTTGAAGAATAAAGTATTTTAGGATCTTTCATAGTCCCAACTATGTGAAACTTGGGTCTGTTTGGATGAAGACAGACCTGTTTTTAGACCAATATGGGGAAATTGAATAATTGCCCACCATGCACCGGGCCATTTCTTCTGGCACACTTGTGTACTGTGGCACACTGATAGAAAAACTCTGCCCTATTGTTCCAATTCGGGAAATTAAAAAATTATTTTGGACAAACTCCAAAGAAGCTTGTTCTTTCTCATTTTTTTGCAGCCCACAAAAGTTTTAAAGCTGTTTTTGTGGTTAATATAACCCTTTGCCCAAATTCCTTCACTACTTGGTGCACTTTATGTGTTGGCCTTTTTAGTGCTGTCCTTATCTACATTTTTACTATCCAATGTCCTAGAAATGACCCCAGAAGTCTCTGAAAAAACAGTCCTCACTATGACGCCAAATTGGTGAAAATCGACCACAATGCGTTAGGTTTGAACACATCTTTTTTTTTACTTAAAAAAGTATTTTTATTTATTTTTCTATAAATTATCCAAGTTTTCATCATCAGAACTCATAAAGTGTTTATTTTTCTTAGGTTTTTACTTTGGGAAATTGGTAATGTCTTATTTGCAGTTTAAAACAAATAAGTAAATTAAAAAATTGTAAATGTGGTGTCTGAATTGCTTCAAAATCCAGGGCACTATATAGTCCAGCACTGTACAGGGTTTTAGGGAGTAGGGAGGGAATTTGGACATAACCCAAGTGTCAAACTGCAATGAAAACATCACTTTTTTTTTTTGCTCATGTTGTACTCCATGATGTCCAGTTGTCCAAAGAGAAATGCATCCATATGGACTAAAAATGTGTCTTTTTCTACAAAAACTCTTGAGTCTGCTTGACTGAAAATGCTCTCTCTAAAAAATATTTACACCCATCCACTGTCACTCCAAGCAGCTTTCCCCCACCCACAGTTCACTTCACTACAACTACCAAAGTGTCATATGCTCTGAGCAAGTTGCTTCGTTTTCTAATAGAATTAACACTTTGATCTGGTTTCACGCTATAATATCCCAGCGCTTTAGGTAATAATAGCGTGGGAAAGTGAAAGGCGATGTGTGTGTGTTTTATGTGGGTGTGTGTGCTGGGTGGTCTCCGTGCACACAAGGGGCAGCAGCACTGCCATTAGTGGTGTGTTGTCTTGCTAATAGGCTCAGTTTGCAGTCAATGGGCTGACTGAGGAAGAAGACCATCCATGTATTAGATCCCTCTCCATTCAAAGTCTAATGCCACCCTTAAGTTCAACCCCCTGATGTGTTTAAATGCTGCCTCTGTGTGTTCTGACTTGGAAGCACTTTGATGGCACCTGTTTCACCACTCGAGCATCTGTACTTCAACTTTCTCCCCCCGTAAAGAAGAAACACGAAAACGTTTCAGACATTCTGAAAAAACACATCCAAACTCAGACTGGCGAGTGTTTTTAATCAAAGTTACGTATTGAAAGGGGTTCAAAAAGTCAGATATTTTGAAAGTAAAAACAATACAAATTTGAAAAGAATTCAAAAGAAGCTGATATTATGTTTTAAACTCCTAAAAGTGTCTCTGATCAGCATTTGTGTTCCTAGTGGTCTTTTAATGATGATTATTTAGCAAAAAGTCAAATAACCTGTGTCGTTTCCTTTTGCATACTCTGCAGAGAGGCAGGAGTCCATTAGACATTCGCAGAGGAAGCCCACCCCCACTTCCTGACATCCATGTGCACTACCGCTAGCTTACAGCCCCTCACAACCCCAACTACCGGTGCAACAAAAATGTAATATTGGAGCTATCCAGTTGCAGTTTGGATTCAGATGCTAGCTCAGACGAGGAAAACAAAGTTGTCCACAGGTTGATGCATTAGAATGGAGCGGAGCAGGGAGCTTGTGACTTGCTGTAGAAGCTTCCGCATCATACCTACGAGCTTTTTGAAACTGCATTTTTTTTGTCTGCTCCCGAATCACAACAATTTAAATGACGAAAAGCTCAAAAATGCAGTTTTAATCCTACTTGTCTTTAAATATGTCCTCCATCAGAAGAAAATGCCTCAAGAACATGTTAAAAACCCAATTTCCCCTGGAGTGGGTCTTTAAGAGATGTTTTCAAGATTGAAAAAAAAGATGAAAAGGCCTTAAATCCAGCACTCCAACTAACAGTTGTGATGTTGCTCATGGACAAAACTGAGATTATGCAACCTTTTTTGATACGGTACACCTATTCAACAAAATGAATCAAAATCTGCGGGGAGTCTTGTGAAAGTCAATGACAACATTCACTCATTGTTTACCAGAAATTTGAATTTCTTTACCTTAATTTGCAAAAACTGCTGATGCTGTTCTGTTGAGCTACGTTCACACAGAGTACGTGACGCGCTTTCAAGAATGAACTAAACTTGTGCTCTTCAAGCACATTTAAACCTCTGGTGTTCATACTGGACGAAATGGGAGGGGCTTCTTCTTCTTTTTCCTTTTTCTACTGTGTACCAGCGCATGTCTGCCATCTACAGTCGGAAGAGGCTTGGTGTGAAATGTCACAGCGGTGTAAATCTTGTGAGTCTTGCTCCAAACTTTTTCTTTCACAGCTCTATTCTGATATATGAAAGACTGTCTCAGATTGAGGGGGACCTGGTCGCAGAGAAGATTGTGCCCAAACACATCATTAGCTAGAAGCAAAAATTGCGCAACTTTAGTTGGAAGCAGAATTTGTGTATCGATACCAGAAGTTTCCTAACCGTAACCCAAACTGTAACTCGGATCCGGTGTTTTTCTAGGGGAAGGTTGTGAACTTTGGTCAAGGACATCTGACTAATAATGCTCTGGCGCCATGTTTGCACCATGTAGTAGTCTGTGGCCAGGTCCTCTTGCGTACAATTGTGGCCGAACACAAATCGCAATTATTTATTTCTTCTCCGTGATCAATTTCCAAATGGTTGGTACTTCCATGAATTAAAAGGTAAGCCATCCATACATCATTACCAAAATCCCTGATTCGTCTAAGTTTGACCTGGTATAACCATCAAAAGACTGCCAATCTACAGGCATTTAGTACACAGAGCCCAAAAATGTACATTTGAGTTTTGATGCCCAAAATGCAAATTTACTCCAGTTTAGATAGATTTTTGGAAGTGGCCTCTTGAACGCATCTTGCCATCTTGCGTTAACTTAGCTTTATGGGACCTCAAAATCTGAAAAAGATCCCAGTTACAAGGTCAGCCTGGTGCTGGAGCTGCTCTCGATTTTCCATCACCTGAACAGAGGCATGTCTCTGTGTTAGGAAATGTTCTGACATGCAGAAAAAAAAGGCAGGGAGCTAATGAAAAGTCGAGCTGACAGCAGAGGACCTGGTCTGGCCTTTAGCAACATGTTTGCACCTCTGCTTTCCAGGTTTTCCCTAAAATTGAATTTTTTTTTCACCTCTTAAATAAGAGGTGTTGGAAAACAGCGATTCCAGTAATAAGCTGACAGTTAAAAGTAGCAAACATCAATCTTGTTGACTTGAGCAATAACTTGGAAAGTTTGCATCCTGACTGCCTTAAACAAACAATTTTTTTGAGTATGATTTACAGCTAATCTGGACAGGCGAGGGTCATTTCCACCCTTCATTTAATAATTTATGATTGACAGAATTGATAGCGCCGCTCCCCGGCTCTGCATGCCACCAAATTCAGATGTCTTTAATATAATGAGATTTTAGCCAGGCAAGATTATAAATCTCGGTGTGATTTGTTTTCTTCTTGCTGTTTTGTCAGGGCATATCTATAGAGTGTGTGTGTGTGTTTAGCTTGGGGACATGGCTGGCATTTGGCTGCCATGGTGCTCTAATTGCTGACGTACACACAGATAGATGGGACCTGATGGTTGGTGTCGCCACTGGAGAAAGGAGGGAGGGATGAGAAAGGAAAACGAGGATGAGAAGGAAGAGATGAAGAAAAGGAAAGAAGGCTAATTGGAAGAGATAAGGAGAGGAGCATGAGGACTGGGGCATGTTTGGTTGGGTGGATAGACGCAAGAAGGGATGAGTGAGGGGGGGTTGTCCTGAGTGGAAGACCCAGCAGCTCCACCGCCAAAGTGGTTAACCACATGGAGAGGAAGCAAAGCGACAGAGAAAGCAGAGGCAGAGACGCTGCCGCATTCATCTGGCGCTCAGATCTGTTGCTCCAGGGAGCTGTTGCAAAATGAAGAATTACATGGCCCTGATCGGATTACATTACAGAACAAGTGATTACATGCATTTGACTCTTGCACAAAGGAGCAAAAATGAAGGAAGGAAAACATACATGATCTGATTAATTATGTAATTACGTGGTATTTGCTCTGGCTATGATACATGGCCAACATTTTGAGCGAAGGTAGATGGGTAATTTCATCCATGTTTCACTGCTTGCCATCTAAACTTCCTCCAATATAAATGTTGATTTCGTTCCAGTTGCCACTTAGATGCTCCTAGCCTCCCAGGACTACACAATGGAAGGTTGAACAAAGCCTTATCTTTAATAAAAATTATATATTTGATCAATCATATTTGACATATTCAACTGGACTGCTCGGAACCACAAATCAGCTTTGTTTTTATTAGCAACATTTTCTAAAGTCTGAATACACACACATTATTTCATTTTTGGTAAAGAATGTGTTATTAGCCCTCAATTGTGCATGATTGATTAAAACAATCACAAGGTATATCGAATAAAGTTTCTGTGTCATAAAAAAATTATTAGGGTTTTCCTGTTTGGGACAATTGGAGGCTGTCAGCTGCAGACAAACTGATTGACAGATTCTAGAGCAGCTTCAAACGGTAAGGGGAAAATATTACTTATCTGTTTTTAATTTAAGGACAACCTTTGGCACAAAAGCAGGCCGACATTAGTAAATATTCTTCTATTCCAGATGGGACAATATTTCTACACCGTTCTAGTTATTGAACATGTTTCCAATTAAACCAGTTCTGAAATTTGTTAAAGTCCCACTCTGATCATCTTTTGATTCATTTAAATGCCTTCCCAGTGGTTTTTTAAATGTCGTTTTCAGCCAAATAAAAAAAAAAAAAACGTCATTTTCTAGGATAGTTTCTGCAGAGCGGCAGTAGTTCGTCAGAAATTCACCTCTGAGTTGTGGGCAGGACTTTTAGTGTGGAGGAAGCCCATCCCCTTCCCGTTATTCATCTGTTTACACTGCAATAAATGATTTCTTACCAAATATTTTTGTCTAGTAGTTCCTGGTTTAAACATCTGGAAACACTTGATTTAAGAGAAAACTAACTTACTAGTTACTTTTCGGTGATGCTATGGCAACAAATACATACACCATCGGGAGGCATCGGCAGAGTCTTCAAGATTTCATGCCGAAAACCACTGGCGAGGTCACTAGCGACGGCCAGCAGAATGGCCCACTTTTCATATACTTCCCGCAACTGGGCAGCCGGTGGTACTTGATACGGATGGCCGCTGTCTGGGGACATTTACACATTGTCCAATCAGAGTTGCTGCCAATGCCGTGTGGCCACCAGATTTCGTAATGGTGTCCCCCCCCCCGTCACTGGACTGCCACCATGCAACCTCGAAATGTGCCCAGACGGCCACTGACCGATGTCAACTTTTAGAGAAAAATCGTCCAGTCACTATATAATCTTATACATTTTCTATTCCTGTTTTGTCCCTTTCAGGGTCACACGGCTGCCGGAGCCTCACCCAGACACTCGTGGGCCATATAATCTTAACTTTTTCTTAAAACCTCAGCGGCCACCGTACGCTGTGTAGAAATGCGACTGCCTCCTCCAGATTACAAATGCCGCCTTGCAGCCAGCAGTCGAATTTTCTGATAGCATTTTGGGATATGCAACCGCAGTCAGATGTAATGACTTATTTTAAGACAAAAACAAATCTTGAATAAATCTTGTTGAATTCTTTGACTCTAAAAACATCTAATTTTAGGCAAAAGTTCTAATAAATCAAGATGTTTTTACTTCACACAATGTTTTTTAAGAAGTTTAGCAGTTTGCGGCCTTATTTCAAGATACAGATTTGCTCAATTTAGGGAAACTGGAAAGTTTAATTTAATTGACAACAGAAAAAATGCATTTAACAAAAGCAGGACAGACGTTTGTAAGTAAATAAACATTTATGTTTCATTTTTAAGACCATTTTAACTTTAATTGTTTAATTCTAGCCTTTAGGATGACTACGGATTTGGTAATAAGGATGGCTGGAGTGTTTTACCGCTTTAAAAAGGAAATATTTTGGAGGAAAAAAATAACATGAACACCGTATACCCACTTGAAAGATATAGAAATCTTTGAGCAATATATGCTTATTTTAAGACATAATAGCGTTTATGGCTAATTTCTAGATTTAATTTTGCCCTAAAATGGCAGGATATCACAACTTTCAGGAAATCCTACTACGGAAAGTTTTACTAGTTTGGTTGGCTGATTTGTTTTTAATTAAAAACATTAAAAAAAACATCTCGCATTGAATCATTTTTAAGATGCTAGCTCAGACGAGTATAAAGACATACATGGATCTATATGTCTACAACCAGATTAATCAGAACAGGGCAGGGCACGGGGCTTGTGGCTCGCCATTATAGCTTCTACGTCACACCTACAACCTTTTTTCAATGAAATGTTTTCGTCTGCTTCTGCATTACCTTGATTTGAATAAAGAAATGCTCAGAAAGGCATTTTTAGTTTTTATCATGTATGTCCTCCAACACGGAAAAAATGTCACAAGAACATGTCAAAAACATGATCCTCATCAGAGTGGGTCTTTACCTGCCAGTTGTAGACATTGGAAGAAATGTCCCGGCAGGAAGACTTTTTTTTTTTTTTTTTTTGCATTTTCAATCATTCATCCATCAATGCTAACGAGCCTCCATCCAACTGCTTGAATTACATTTTTGTCTGTTCCTGCATTTGCCGTGTTATTCCACCCCCACACAGATCTTCAGTTCCCGAGAATGGACCATCACATGTCCTCTTCATCACTTTCGGTGTAGACTCCGAGGGGGTTTCCTGCTTGCCTGAAGCATTCTCACTTTGTGTGCCGCGTTAGTCCTCTGGGGGGTTTAAGCTTAAAAAAAATGTTATGTCACAGTATTCATATCTCCAGTCTCTCCTCGTTATACGTGCACAGCCCTCCGGCTTCCACTGTTGGTATTAGCTTCTGAAAATGACTGTTACATATGTAACTGCATGCACATGTGATTCCATACCAAGCCCAGCTTAGAATGATACGCTTGGTCGTTCAGTTTGCAGCTGTAAATGCTGCTGTGCTGCATTTTAGATTTTGTCCCATGAAGATTAATTCAGTTCCTTGTTTTGTTTTAATGTCTTACATTTCAAATGAGGTGCATTTGTTCTAGAAACTGTGGCAATGATTCCCATTCTGATCATCTTTTGATCTATTCTCAACGCGTTTCCAGTGGTCTTTATTATGATTATACCATTTTAAAAACATGTACATTTTTTATGACAGTTAATAACTAAACTATAAACCATAAAATAGTAACAGATTGTTACCCCGGGCTCACACACACTGCATGGGGTCCAGCTCCAGTGCGGACGCCAGAGTCTTGCAAAGGGCTAGAGGCACCCAAACTGCATCCTATCCGGTCTGGCCTCTGCGGTTCAGGCCTGTCCGGTGCTTTGCATCTGTTTCAATGGCTTCAAATTTTGGCCAGACGCTGGTGCGAACCATAGCACTTCTTTATAAAGTTGGTGCAACTAACAATCTAAACTGGAAATCATGCGAGCGATTGTGAAGTGCATCCGGTAGATTTTTCTAAATAAAGCAGATTTTCCGTGAAACACACTCAAATATGAACATTTAGGCCTATGTAAGACAAAAGTGTTAATACAATTAGTTATTGAGGTAGCCAAGTTAGCTTTAACCTGCTGTTCATTTCTCTGAAAAAAGCTCCTAAGAAAATGTAACACTTGTAGACAGTTGAAGTTTTCTAAACAACCACATTGTTGTTATTGTGCAGTCTTCATTGTCACCTGCAATTGCGTGTTTGGCTTCACAAGCCGGTTTTCACCATCAAAATTTGAAAACAAAATTCAAAGTCAAAAGTGTTTCTTAACCATTTCATAATTTAAATGTTTGTCAAAAATGTTGACCTAAAAGTATCATAACTATGACTTATCCTATAAATTTGACTTGTC
>BSAI01000012.1:36143470-36186533 GCA_036245035.1 Adrianichthys oophorus
TGGCTTTTTGATTAGCAAGCGGCAGAAAGACAGAAAAATGGAGACAGAAGGAAAGAGATAGAAAAGAGAAAGAGAGGGCCTTGAGGCACATGTCAACCATAATCACACATTGTCTTAAAATAGCGTTAAAAATGGCAGTGTTAAGGATGAGGACTGGGGAGGGCAAGTTAAGGCTTCAGAGATGTGTGAAAGCTATATTAGAGCACGTGTGCTGTAATTAGAGACCAGACAAAGTTAATTTTTGAAAACACCCTGGGGCCACTTTTATCAAGGGCAACACATGTAAAAATGCCTTATCTTTTGCATAATCCTAATGTTAGAAATCTTCAAAAATGAAAAAATAATAGGGCCTTTCTTTAAGTCAAGAGAAAATGGTGATGCAGCTTCCTCTTACCGTCATGTACTCAATAAAACGTTTGTTTGACTTGTTCTGTTACTCTTTTTTCATAGTTTCTACCTAGGATGTAATTCCTTTCTTTGTGTTAAAGACGGACTGGTTTTTTCCCAAAACACTCAACCCATACATTCCTAAGAGTATTTTGAGTTTTTGTAACCAAAAACAAGAGGGACCGGACACTTATACTAAATTTATTACTTTAAATTGAGAACCTGAGATTATTGGGAATATTAATCATGCTTAGATTTTATTTATTTTTCACCCTAGTGAAAGAACTCAGTTTGAAGGGAAGATAGTGCCAAACATGTGTACACTTGTATGTGTACACATGTATTTAGTTTTCTTTGATTCTACACTTGAGTAAACAAAAATGCAATAACTTCAGTTGTTTTTGTGTAGATCGTATTGTCTAAAACTTGAATACAAAAGTCTTGCTACTGTCCTTCAACTTGAGAACAAAAAAAACACACTGCAAAAAAAGGCCCCATAAAATTAAGTCAAACTTTTTTAAAATGTAAAACTAAAATAAGCAAAAAAAAAAAACAAAAAAAAATCAATGCGATACAAAGAATCTTCTGTTTAAGAAAAAAAATTCTACTCAATAAGACATTTTGCTATTAAAAAACATTCCTCAGAAGACAATTTTTCTTGAAACATGGCTTTTTACATCCTTAAAATTCAGTTTTTGTATGGCATACACAAATAAGTGCACTTTTCAATGTATTTTAGCCCTAAAGCAGATAAAGTGTTGCAATATTAATGTCAAAAAGTAATTAATGAAAAACAGAATAAAACTATCAACCATTTCTGATTCACGCTCCTTTTTTTGCTTACGTACAAGGTTAACATTACCGACTTTAACTTACATTCTCTGGTATAGTAATGCAATCACACCAAGATTCACTTGCAACTAAATTCAGAGCATCATTTTTGTCAAAACAGGGCTAGCTGGTTTGGTCTTAACTTTTTTTCACCTGAGCTTTAGCTCCAGTGTTTACATTCTTTCAACCACTGATGCTCTATAACTGTTTACGCAATTAACAAAATTCCACTGGATTTACAAGTTACATAAATGCTTATAAATGAAAACTTCAGCAGCCTTCCTGAAAAGGAGTGGAAAAAAGAACAACCTAAACTTAACTATCAGATCTGTATCTTAATATCAGGGTTGCATTTTAAGCTTTGGTGTAATATATCCCATACATCTTTTTTCCTTGGCATTTCTGCACACCAAGTTGGAAGCATAACTCCCTGACCCAACAGTGAGTCACCATTTGAGGTCTTATTTTGTGTTTGTTTGCAGCAAAGGATCATTTACTATTAATCCTACGCAAGGCACTGCTGGGGTATCAGCATGTAGGTTTGGATTATTTATCCAAACATGTCATCTTCTTTAGGTTTTTTAAGAAAAAAATTACAAATGTTGGTAAATTCCAACAAATAGCAAGTATTTTTTCCTAAATACCACTTTTATCTTTTTTGTTGGAAGGATTTGTTCATCTGTTCTTTGGTCGGCAGAGTGTAGTTGAGCTAAAAATAATGTTTATTCCTGCAGACATTTAATGGTCCGTCAAATGGGATAACAAGGACAGCTGATTTGTGGGCCTCTCTTTGCAATTACCCAGCTTCCCCACTTCCTCCCTCTTTAAATTAAACAAGCCATTGATTTTATGCTGAATATTATTGTGCCATATTCCCCAAGAGCGCTTTTGATAGAGATATGGAGTGATTGGAGTCAGACACATACTGAAAAAGACATACAGAAGGACTCAGGCACGGCTAAAGGGCACAGAGATGATGTGTACTAATGGAACTTTTTTGGTCTTGTTTTTTTAAACATGGCAAAAACAATAAAAGGAAAATGTCATTTAAAAATCTTTATTGAATATTCTTATATTTAGCTGTAAATTTGTTAACTTACATTTTTCTTCTGTAAATTTGGTAAAAATTCGACCTAGATACTTTAGACCGGATTTACCTATATCCCTACCATAGAGTGCTAAACTGCTGATGCAATACCAGTATTGTATGCTTAGGGTTTGCAAATGATCAACTAAAAGGGCAACTAACAGGCATCAACAGCAGTCCTAAGAATTTAACGGGCATAGATTGTGCAAAACTGGATTGAAATGTGAAGAAAGAGTTTAAGAAATTGAGTATTTCTGTAAATAATCAAACAATCTGCAGCCCTTAAAGATGGCCTGACAGTTGTTACGCCCAACGTAACAACTAATCATCAATGCCATCTCCCATCAAGCCATTTCCCATCAAGCTGGATGGGAGATGGTGTACAGGTAAGAGTGAGAGCTCTCAGTGTCATCTGCCTGAAAGCACGGGAGAGATGGAGGGAGGGAGGGATCGGACTGAGAACCAAAAGAAGGTAAAAATGGGACATTGGCAAAAAGGGGAACATAGAAAGATATGATTTTGTAAAAATTTTGTAAAAAAAAAAAAAAAGAAATATGGATGTGCACAGTATGGGGCTTTATAGAGTGAGCACAACCTTGTTGCTCCTTGCCTTCTAATAGACATTTCCACAAAGATTTATTTAAAAAAAAAAAGTGTTTATCTTGCTGTCTCAATGTGTATTTCATACATTTCAGCATTTTTTTCATGTCTTTGTTGTGATTGTTTTTATTTTCACAGCAACAGGCCAGAATTACAAGCACCTTGGAACTACTCGTAGACTCACCGATTGTAATACTATGTACACACTAGACATTTGATGCACGTTCAAGAACGTGCTAAATGGGCATTAATGTATGAGTTATTAGCATATGGTGTTCACACATCTATTCAGAGTTGGAAGAGGCTTGGTGCAAAATGTCAAAGTGGTGCAAATCTCCCAAATCTTGCTCCAGGCTTTTTCTTTCAGAGCTCTATTCCAATATATGACGGCCAATATCTGGCCGGACACAAACCACAATCATTCATTTCTCCTTCTTGTTCAATTTTAAATGGTTTGAACATCCGTCAATTCAAAAGGACACCATTCATTCATCACTACCAAATCTGAGTCCCTGATTGGCCTAAGTTCAACAGGCTTAACTTTCAAACCCACATTCAGTGTTGGTGCGTTTTATGCGTAGAGCCCAAAAACAGGCTTTTAACGTAATGTTGCGTTGTGACGCCTGAACGTGAGAGTTTTGAACATGGAAGCCCAAAACACATTTATGTGCATTTACGTAGACTTTTCATTGGAAGTGATCTCTTGAAGGCAGATTTTTGGGAGGGTTGTTATGGTGGCCCAGAAGGGTTGCAACACAACACACTACAATGAGTCACAACAAGAAGCAAGCAGCACTGAAGGATAGAACAATAGAAATTTATTTGTGCTGCAGCTCACTAACTGTGATGTAGCTTTCTGTTAGCCGCTTAGCCCGATGGAAATTTCCTAATAAAAGCAGTACAACTTACTTTGTAGGTTAAACTTCCATTGCAGATTTACTTCCGTTTTGACAGAATGTGTTATGTTGTGAGTTAATGTGTTGTGTTGTGAGTTGATTTTTTTCGTGTTGTGACTTAATGTGTTGCAACCCTTCTGGGCCACCGTAGATTGTTGGTAAAGAGAACTATGAATGACCAATTGGATGATGCTGTTTTCATGTAGGAAATGTGGCCATATCATGAGAGAATCTAGCTGGCCGCAAACTGAACAGCCAAGCAGGAAGTAGAACTTGCTAGTTGCTGATGAAAATTGTGTTTTTCATGTTTTAAACAAGTTCTTGTGTCATTTTTACTGATAATGAAGGACATGTTTAAATAAAATTAAGATAACCATAGCATTTCTGCATATTTCTTCATTCAAATTGTTGTGAATCAGGAGCCAATTGGTTGTTCTTAATCTTGATTTTTCATCAGCAGGTATTACATCCTCCCCTGCTTGTAATTTCTGATCCTTCTCCTCTAGAATTACAATTTCTTTGTTGTACTCGATGGAAAAAATTAAATAACCTATAGCAATCTCATATTGCAAGCCTTCTGGATGCATTTTGTCTGAGTAGGCGAACTGACAGACAGCGACTCTATTAGCAATGTGTTTTCATCCAAAACACACAGAGCTGTGTTTTCTAAGCACATGCACCCCAGTGGAAACTGTAACCACTAAGGTGTTAAGATTGCACAGAGAAGTCAAGTGACAAATTCAAGTGGCCAGAAGAAATATCAATTTATTTGGGACCAGTGAGCAGTAAGCCAGCTGTCAAAAAGAGTGGGAGAGAGAGATCAAAAGGGCTTACCCCTCATATGACAAATGCATTAGAGTCGAGAGCAAGACAGTTAATTTTGTGTGTCAGAGTGAGTGAGTGTGTGTGCTCATTCAGGAGCATGAACGGTTGTGGACACAAAGATGTCAACAGCTCTGATGGTAAAATTTATTCATTGTGCTTGAGGGGAAAAAAAAAAAATTCCATCGATGGAGAGATCGGCACCTTAACAAAACAAACACACCCGTAAAACTCATGTTTAGTTCTGCTCTCAGGTTAGCTTTTTTTGTATACAAATTCAAGACAATAATTCAGAAAAAAGATCCAAAAACACTGTGTATGGAGTTGTTACAAATAAACTAATCATGGCCTAATTGCAATATTTTATGGTTTTCTTCCACAATTATGAGTGACACTAAGCAGTGTTCACACTGAACGCAATCGACATGTGAGGGGCGTCAATTTTCAATGTCAAGTCGATGTACAGATGTGAACAGAGGTCCTGCGGGGTATTTGAGCGTCAGGTGTGATGCGCCGGTATGTCAGCAGAGCATTTTGGGCGTTGCAGTGAGAGTTAAAAAATCTAAACTTTGGCAACAAAGTCGTGTCATATCAACAAAACAGGAGCTCAGTTTTGGCCCGTGACGTGCTGATGACGTGATCAGCAGGTGCAGTCCAAAATCAACATAGAGGGAAATCTGGTTGTTCTCCTCCTAAACTTTAAGATCTTTTTCTTATTTGCATCGAAAATATAATAACAGTCCTCTAATGGTTTTAGTTTTTTCTTCCTCGGACTAGACTAAATTGGGTTACAGAGAGACCTGAAGGTCATTCAGATGCAGTTCCTGCAAGTAGAGGATGAACCTCACTGTACTGGGAGAATCTCTGAATGATCTCATGAACACAGACATGGAGACGTGATAACCTTTGCCTTTGTAGAGCTCTTTAAAATAAATAAACTTGATTTCTCAACATCATGCGTGCCTTCCATGGATTGTAACTGAGATACAGTCAATGCTTCCATGTAGCAATGAGACTAAAATCTTTGGACAGTAGCTCCTCCCACACGTGCCTGACGCAGATTTGACCAAATGATGTTGGTGTGAATGCACAATAACAGTGGCACATTTGACATTTGTTGCCAAACTTTCATTCCATAACTAAGCAGACAGTCTTCATTTTAGCTTTGCATCAACACCCAGCAGCCAATCACATTTGAGTATTCACCCAAACCATTTAAAGTGCAGAAACAGTTTGCTTCTTGTGGTTGTATATCAGCATCTTTGTTTTCTTGGAGTCATACTGCAGACATTAAAGTCTTTACAGTTCTGCTTATCTTACTGTTGATGTGTTTTTTGCACACAAATTACATTTCTGGTATATCTGAGTTAACACTTTACAAATTAAATACATTTCAGACAATAAAAATGGGGTTAGGGTTAGCTTTTTTTGTTGAAAAGCAGCATATTGTCGCATAAAATGAACCTAGTAAAACATTGTGATTAATTATAGTTTATCTAGTGTAATTATCTGATTAATTTTTTAAATCAATTGACAGCTCTAGTTTTAAGATAGTTTTAGTACTTTCTTCTTGCCCAGTATCTTGAAAAAAATCTAAACTAGATTGAGTATTACTAAAGGTTGTATTCTGTGTCTAGTCATTCATTTGTACAATACAGAGTTCACTGTACAAGAGGCTCATTGTTGAATCAGAGGGCTTGCATGGTTGTAGAAGCACATCATAAAGGAAGTAGTGCAGTTTTCTGAACATTTTTGAAGATATTTAAACATGGGAAATACTGAGAAATGACACAAGGACTTAATAAATCACACTAAAATGCATGTGTCTCTTTTCAGTCAAGACAATTGTAGCAATTAAAAATCTATAACTGTATGGTTTAAAGACTCAAGTAGAAAGCAAATTGTCATTTTCAAATAAAAGGATTTTGCACAGATGTTGAAAATGTAAATATTTAAGATGTAAGAATTAGTATTAATTTGTCTGTCTCTGACAATATTTCCATGACAATTTCTACAACTCTAATATTTAGGCTGCATCAGCACATCAATGCTTCTCAAACATCCATTCGGTCAAAACTGCTCATGATGGTGTGTTTTTGTGTGGTGTATTTACCCAAAGGTGAACATCTTAGCTTCATGCTTAAAGCAGGCCAGTTTGCATTCAGGTAACCCGTCACACAGATACTTCACAAGCAATCAATTTTTTAAGATTACTTTCTTTTGTGATCAAACTGTGCTTCTTTAAGTGTTCAGGTAAGTTCTATTTTCTTCTTTCCTCTTGATTACAGCAGATTTTACTTGTCAATCAACTCAGCTGCTTTGCGTTAGTGAATTACCCTCAGAGTTTGGTTTTCAGGTTGTCTCCATTTTGCTTCAAGATTAGTTGTTTGGTTAGTCATGTTGAGCCTCATGCATACATTTTTTCGTCATGCTTGAATTGGTTGAGAAGTTTACTTCCCCAAGCTATTGTCACCTGGATTTGTGTCAACTTTTGAAAAGGTTTAGCCATAAATATGAAAGTCAAAACTAGGCTTTTGATGGGCTCAATATAAGCCTGTAGGTCACTGGACCACATGCTAAATGTGTTCACATGTCCTCTTTTCCTTTAATAAACTATGTGAGAAGTTTATACATTGCCATGTGACTCGGATGATGGGCCAAATTAAGAAATGTCACCTTTGCAGATGACACTTTGCTTTCTTGTAAAGGAGTCGTGTTATTTTAAGTGGGATTTAAAAAAAAAAAAAAAAAAAAGCTAAACCATGGGGATCATGTGTACTTTCTTAAGGTATGTTTACACTGGCCATGTGATACGTGTTCAAGAATGCGCTAAAATTAATGTTTTAATTAATGTTTTAATTCAATCATTGTCAGCCCACTGTACTAGCGCATGTCTACCACCTACAGTTGGAGGCTTGGCGCGAAATGTCAATTTGGTGCAAATCTCACCCCAGGCTTTTTCTTTCACAGCTCTATTCCGATATATGAAAGACTTAGTGCCGTTTAATTCTTGTCGGAAACAAACCGCAATTATTAATTTCTCTTTCATGATCAATTTTCAAACAAACAATCTCTTCCTCACTCCATCTCCCTGCACGCACTGCATCCGGTTCCTGTTCCCACAGTTGTTCTGCATCTCGTCATTACTCTCACACTACTTAAGTCCTGTTCAGCACTCTGTACTTCGCATTGTCTTGAACTTACACCCCTGTTGTTCAGCATAAGCAGTTGCTCTATTTGCCTCCCGCCTTGCTCCTGTGTTTTACCCTGGCCTGTTCTGTGACTTCGCTTGTGCCTTGCCCTGTTTCATTAAATTGTTGCAAATGCATCTACACGCCTCAGTACCTTTGTTACAAGTTGGTTCTTCCATGAATTAAAAGATATGACATCCATATGTCACTACCAAATCTGAGTCACTGATTGATCAAAGTTCAACCTGGTTTAACTTTCAACATACGTTCTAATGTCTGTGCATTTTGTACATAGAACCTGAAAACAGTTGGAGAAACTTGCATAGCTCTACTTGAAGGCTAGAGTTTCGAACAAGGGAGCCTGAAACGTGCATGGACATAAACGTTTCTTTGAAATTGGTAAAGGCAGTTTGAATATCTTTAGACGTAACCCAGAAACTCATAGCAGGTGGAAATTGAGTCAATTTTTCGCCATTCATACTCTGTTTTCTGTGATTTTTGGTAAAATCACCTCCCTAAATGGGTTCTATAAATCCCAATTCCTCTGTTGGCATTCATTATATGCAAGTGAATCAGTGGTTTATTGGTCTTTATCAATGTTTATTGCATGGCGCTTTTGTATTGAGGCAATAGTAAAGTCACAACAAAGCAATGATGGGAATCCTTATGGCTAAATCAATATTCATGTAGATGTGAGTATGTGTAGAAATGAAGCAGAAGGACTTGGAAGAGTGGAACATGTTGATTAGGCCTCTTCAAGGTGATCCCAGGACATTTTTATGTGTCACTTCTTCCCTCCACTCCCCATCTCTTCTGTTACTTTGATGAAAGAAAAAAAAAGTCTACGTTGAAGTATGCTGACATGCCCTTGTGAGGGGATTTCAAGCATGATGCTAATAACAATAATTAGCTCTTAAGTGTTTGTGGAGGGGGTGGAAAAGACATGAATATTCTTCTATTGTGCTAAGACATGAATGTGTTGGTGTAAGTGTGTTCGCAGACAAATGGTTGTCCTGTGCCTTCTTAAAAGGACAAATTAGCTTTAATTGCTTGTTTCAGGATCTTGGAATGAAGTTGGCTTTTTGTTTCTTCATTATGCTCGTTTAACTCTCCATGCACAAGCATACATTGTCTGCCAACTACCAAATATTGTGACTGTTTGTAAGAAAAACTAACAAAGTGAGGAAGAGATCATTTTAAAGTACCAATAAAAGGGAATACCAGTGTATATGCATGAAACTTCAAATAAATGTATTTTCAAAGTAATAAATGCCACTAAAATAAGAGTTAAACCGGGGATGGTACATTGATTTCTTTGTGAATACATTGGAAATACATCTAATGACCACTTGGAACAATCAAAGAGGAAATCTTCTGAAGTGCAAAGACAGGCTTTCCTATCAGCTTTGATTAAGGCTATAGTACGTCTTTCCAGGCTGTTAGATATTCGAGAAATTATTATTAATAACAAAATAATTTCCACAGATTAACCTCATTCTGGCTTTATTTCTGATCCCATGGCCTTTAGCAAATTGATCCAGGAAAGATTGATGGCTCTCTTGCTGTTTTAAAACATTTGTCCTTGTGGGCCTGTTTCTGTTCTTTTTCATCTTCCACTGCACCCAAGTTTCACACTCAGACACCAGTGCAATGATGCAGCTGGATCTCTGAATGTCACATTGAAAGTGCGTATACTTTCATCTTCAAATGCACATCCTGCAAAAAGTTTCATCCCCATTGTGGATCTTTAATATACATATATTTTTTGTTTGTTTCTTTTCTTAAAGAAATGTTTCAATGAGAAAAGAACTGTCTTAAAGAATATGCCTCTTACAAAACCAAAACTAAAGAACTGACAAAAGGGGCCAACAACTGAAAGCCACTTCCTTTTTTTTGCACATTTTCTTTACAAATTATAAAATATCTGCTGAATATTGAAATGTTAACACTACTGCCTCAGTTCTGTCACTATTTCGTACATTTAAAGTCCCGCTCTTATCATCTTTCGATTTATTTAAAAAGTGTTCCCAGGGGTCTTTTTAATTAAGATTATGCCGTCTTTAGCCAAAATAAAATATAAAAAAAAACGGTGTCACTTTTTAGAACAAAGTTTCTGCAGAGCGGCAGGAGTTTATTAGAAATTTGCCTCAGAGTTGTGGGGGGGACTGTTGGGGCAGAGCAACCCTGCCCTTGCTTCCCAACATCCTTCTATTGTCACTCTCTCTGCTACCGGTGCAACAAAACTGGTGAGCAACACTGGAGCTATTCAGCCATATAAGAGTGAGCCAGATGGCAGTTTAGATGAGGAAAATACTTAAAGACAGTTTTAAGCACAATTTTCTGTATTCGTCCGTCATGAGAAAAATGCCTTAGATGTTAAAAATGCTAAAAACGTGATTCTCTTTGGAGTGGGTCTTTAACAGTTATTGCAAATGAGGCTCCAAGTGGCGATGCCTCAAGAACAGCTTCCAGGAAAGTGGAAACAATCAGAGGCTCAATAGCAAACTCTAAATGTACTTGTGATATCATTCGAATGGACTGTGAATGCTATTGATGTCCTTTCTTATGAGCTGGAAAAGCTTCCCCAAGGAGAAATGCAAAATCTAGACATATTGTAAAATATTACATGGTGCTATTCATATAATTGCCTATTGACATGGTTAAGCCATTGTGACATAAATGTATACAGTGTTCCCTTGCTGGATCGCAGTTACCTTTCGCCGTGTTACTAATTCTCTTTGTTTTTATTTTTTACAGTAACAGCACATTGGCTTTGTGTTCTGCATCCTTATTGGCTGATGACCTTTTCAATCGATTTCCTCAGGTAAAGTATAGAATGCATTTGGCTCACCAAATCTTACTTTTTGATCGCAAACATATTTTTGTGTTCATTCTATAAACTGGACTTATTTTTCTATGAAGGTAGGAACTTTGAGTTTAAAGGGAGAAAAGTGTGAAAATGCTCATGTCTGTCTGAAAACTGTATAAAGTGTGTAGTGAGGGGTTCTACAGCCTAAATCACAAGTTATTTTTAGAACTCCCAAACCTACCCTGTTATAGTAGTTCTATCCAGCGTTTTCTTTTCTCTAAACTTTAAATATAACCAAGAAAACATAACTTGATATAAAGGCTTTAATCTAAATGGGAAAAAAACCTTCATCCTCCTTAAGTTTCTTTATCTTTAGTGTGATTTGGTCAGTCTGACTCTTTCAAATACATCCATCCCAGAGTCCCATAAGACACAGAGCACCAACCTTTTAAGTCAAAGAATTGTAAATGTTGACCAAGACGGTATCAGTTAGCCACCTCGGTGACTGCAGGGTCACTTTGGCGGATTTCCATTTCCTTTAAGAAGCTGAATGAGCTCTACACAAACATGAGCAGCAGAATGGAGAGATGGATGAATCGAGAAGGAGAGAGTAAGTTGTTCATGCATTTTTAAATGGCAGACCGTTGGGGTCAAACGAGTAAACAGGACTTAACCCGAGGGTGAGTGGAGAAGAAAATGGATCACAGGAGAAATGGGTAAATTGGTGATGTCAGGGTGGATGGACCAGACAAAACTGTCTCTTTATATACTCAATAGCTAGCTCAAAATGTTAAAACAGAAGTTGTCTCATTGTTTAGAATGTTGATTCTTTTAACCTTTTTTTTTACTGTCCCAGTTTTGACTTTTCTTGGTGATTGCAGCAAATTTGCTTCATTAACGATTGAAGTGTGAGCACAAGTATCAGGAGGAAGACCAGGGTCATACAGCCCTGCAGGTGTCTTGACCTCTGACCCTTGACCTTTACACCCAAACACTCATCCATAAAAATGCACACTTATTCACATTCACACACAGAGCCCCTGAGCACGAGACTGACTGATGTTGTTGAGATTAGCTGTATGTCTCCACAGGGAGTAGACCACAGCTGTGTGTTTGTGTGTGAATGACAAGGAATAAAATAAGTGTGTGTGTATGGTGGGGTTGTCAGCATTGATTTGACCAACAGCGAGGCTGAAGACAGAACAGCTACAGTAACCTCTAAAGTTGTGATGTCTCGTTTTGGTTTATCACTTTGAGTCGTATTCTAGGGAGAAAGGGTGTCTCCTTTACAAGTACATTTCCCTCTCTGTGAAGTGATGTTCACAGCGCCCCCGGCAACGCACATTCAAGTGACTACTTTCAATGGAAAGTCTATGTAAATGTATATGCGTGTGAACCAGCTGGGTCTTTGACCAATCAGGGACTTGGATTTGGTAGTGACGTATGGATGACGACACCTTTCGTACACGGAAGTGTCAACCATTTGAACATTGATCACAGAGGACAAATTAATAATTGTGGTTAGTGCCCAGCCAGAATTATGACACCAATTGTCTCATATATCAGAAAAGAGCTGTGACAGAAAAAAAACCTGGAGCAAGATTCCCGAGATGTGCACACTTGTACATTTTGCACCAAGCCCCTTCCAACTGTAGGTGGCAGATATGCACTAGTATCGGATAGTGACAGTCCAGTATGAACACAATGGGCTAAATGCGCGTTCAAGAATGCGCCTTTCAAAAATGTTTATTGCATCCCCCGTTCGAACGTTTCTTAAGACGTAGATCAGGATCAGTTTTTGTTTCAGCTCTGTCTGAAGTGATCAAAAAAGTGATGGTATGAATCAGTAAAATACAACATCTAAAACAGCCCAAGTTCTTAAGACATAAGCAAGTACGATTAACTAAATGCATTTAAAATATTTTTGCTTTTTAATCTGCACAGTAAAGATAAGAAATTGTCTCCTTTGGAAAACATGATTTTGTACTTGATGCCAACACTTTATCAGTGGAGGTGCTCACATTTTTATAAATGGCCACATGGTTTAAACCATTGAGTGACCATCACGTTCCAAATGGGAAGTACCTGCTGGCTCAAAGAAGCAAAATTCCATAGACTCCTATTGAGAAATGAGCAGCTATTACTCAGTCATTCTACATGCCTCAAAAATATGCAGTCTCGCACTGAATGCCAGGAAAAAATGGTGACTGAACTGACTTAATTTCATTGGAGCTGGAAAAAAGCCATTTTCTATGGGTGACGTCATAGTCAGTCCAGTTCTCCTAAAAAGTCTTTAGTCCTACATTTTCAAAGTCACACCCCCCAACCAAACTATGCAAAAAACTTAGACATACTCCAAAAAAATATGGTAAGGTGTTTTTCCTCAAAAGTTCAAGTTCACCCTTGGTGAGTTTTGGCACCCAATTTTTTTCCTCAGTGATCATTCATGTTTCCGAAACGACATCGCCCTTTTGCTTTTACACAACTGTCGATGTTTGGTTCCCTAGGCCAAGATCCTATTTCGCCAAGGGCACTATGCAGGTCAGGGCCGGCCCTGCCAGTGTAACTCCTTTCCCTGACTGAGCAAATACTGTTTACCGAAAAAAAGTTGTGACAGAACCAAGAGAATTTATGCTCACATGCAATTTTACTTCTAATTGAAATGTCCTTAATAGATAAAAGTGAAGAGCTGATTGTTTCACTATAAACCTCTCCCAGCTTTGCTTTCTGTCTCAGTGTTAGCATGTTGCTTCACTCCGTTCCCATCGTAACCTCCAAGAATATTGCAAAGCCCTTTTATTGTGCATATGTCAGAATTAAAAGCAATCCCGTTGTCTTGATTAGGATTTCAGAGGACAAAGGTTATTGGTACTTGGTGCAGGTCTGTGCAACCACCTCTGCTCCTCACCCTCATCCATGCTCCCACAGCCCTGAAGTGTGATTAGAGCTCTGGCTAACCAAAATGGCGGACTATATTGACTTCCTGTCTGGTTCATGCAAACAGGATGTGACAGATTTAATTTGTTTGTCAGCTCACCTTAATTTAAACAGAAAGCTGGAAGTAGCAGAGAAGGAAAGACTGAGAGAGGCAAAGAGTGAGCAACCAAGGCTTTACTTTCTGAACAGCTGGCTTGCAGATAACGGAAAACAGTGTGCACGAGTGTGTTCATCAACCTTCAGGGTGAATCATCAATACTTGCTATGTCTAATAGGTTTCTTTCTGCAAAGATTTGTTAGAAATATATATTAACCCAACGTGAAACTTTGCAGCCATTATTTTTGCAAAAAATAACAAAAAATCTAAATATTTAGTTGTGAGACATTATAGTTAACTTTAATGCACATTTTACTTATACTGATACTGTCTGAAATTACAGAATAAAAAAACCAAGAGAAGAGAGACACTGGCTGCATGTAGATGTGCTAAATGTCTTTAATCTGATGAAAGATCAAATTAAAATTGAACTGTGTACATGGACCTGGAAAAAACGTATCCGATTATAACAAACGTTTACATCTGTCACACTTTCCATCAGAATAAATCATTTTAACACGCGCAGAACTTTCTTAAATACTGGAATACTTTTTTTTGGCTGCACGTACCCAGAGGAAGGGTTAGAGTTAAAGCTATGGTTAGGTTAATAAGTGCGGCCATTGATAACATATAGCAATTTAGATACATCTTAAATACAAACAAGCATGTGCATCTTGGCGGCACGTAAATATCTGTCAAAGCTGAAAAGTGTAAATTTGGGTACATGATGAACAGAAAGAGACAGTAGAATCCTAGTTTCTTCATTTGAAACAATGAAAGATGAATCTTTGGAGTAAAGACTGCTGGGAGAGAATTGTTCTTTTGGAGTTTGTCAATTAGGATTGGAAGCAACTGACTGTCCATTTGCACAAATTCACATGATTGTCTGCAGGGTTTGACAGGACTGCTTGGAGCTCAGGACGGCATTTACGCATTCAAAAGCCACACACATTGTTCTGAACCTGCTCCTCTGCTCGGAGACAAGGTTCTCCCGAGATCGCATTCCGAATTCCCCTTCGGAGCGCACACCGTAACTCTGACGGCTGGCTGCTCTGCTCGGAGACACAGTTCTCTTCCCTCCAAAGCCTCCTCCTGAGCATACACTGTCAACGCAAAAGCCAGTACAGTTATGACCCACAATCAGAATAAATTGTTTACATGACTCATTTTTATTCTGATCAGGCTTTTAATCCGATTACTTGTGTCCATGTAAACGCAGTTACTGTGAGAGCGGAATGAAAGAAGGTGCAGATTGAGGAGAAAAAGGACTCGTTCTCAGACAACTTCAACAAGTAACATGAACCAGACTGTGCGTCTGCCAGACTATCCTGACTGCAGCTGAGAGTAAGAGTGTGATGGTGAATACAGAGGGCAGCATTATTGTTTAAATCATTGATCGCTTCCATTTCATTGCTTTTTTGAGTGTTTCTTTGACAGCGAGCGCTGTTCCATTCCCTTTTCAACACGTTCTGTTCTCAAAGAGTTCACACTTTCAATTTTCTTTCTTGTCTTTATTCAGAGGTTCTGACAGAATAAATAATCTTCTATTTATTTTTTTAACATTCCATTGCAAATGCATTCTACAGTAAAGGTTCACAAGCTGATGTTTCTCTTAATTTTTTCTGTAAAAATGGAACCTCTGCTTTGATTACGAGATTATTATTCGGACTAAAAGTCGCTCCAAAGTAGAATTAACAAACTCAAAAAAACGCAAAGCAAGGAAGACAAAACTGGAGCATAAGTTGCAATTTTGGGAGAAATTTTGTTTACAAAATACGGGACAAAAAACAGATATGTTTTATTTCGAAAGGCAAATAAAAAAAAATAGATAACAAATAGGAGGAACCGAATAAGTGTCTAGTATATTAGTATAGTAACAATTATTCATAGTACCATTCCATCAAGAAAACGCTAACAAGTGAATAGACCCTTTAACACTTCAAATCACTAAATCCTTTGAATTTTTCATCGTCTGTGTCACTTTTAAACAACTCCCCGCTTCTTCTTCTACTTTGCTGTCAGTAGCAAATACTGATACACTGTGTCTCTAGTGGTTACAAGTGGAAAAACAACTGAATGCATGAGCCTATTTTTTTTTTAATCACAAATAAGTTGCGCCCCCAGCCAAAACTACAAAAAAAAAAAAAAAAAACACAGCTTATACTCCGAAACACATGGTATATCAATTTTGGATTTGAATCATTTATGGTTGTTTTCCAGAAGTATAAGCAGCATGTTTTGCACCTCAACAATAAGGAAACTACAAAAGAGATTTGACTTTTTTTTTACTTTTTGTGCAAAACGTAATCCTTTGTGCAACTTCAAAATCATGGCTCTACTTAAGAGTCCTCTTTACTGTCATGAAATTTTTTTTAAATACCAGGTTTCCCAAACTCCTGCAGAAATCCCTCTCATGCAGATCTCAGCACATCTGCTGCCAGTTGTACAACATCTAGCCAAAACATGATTTAAGTATCCAGCTATAGAGTCACCTTTCACCAATGCCAACATGCTGCCACATGGTTCTGGTTTGTTACCACGGAGACAAGCATGCAGAGCGACGGCCGTTGTGTGGCGGCGATGCTTGTCTTGGCAGGGAAACGGCCAACTCTGAGGTCGAGTGACAGCCAGACACACAAACACTTCGCCTTTCGCTCCTCTAGGCTCAGGCAGGCAGGGTGGGCGGGATCTGTGTGTGTGTGTGAGACAGTGTAAAGCAGGCGAGGATGACAGTGACGTGACACTGGTGAAATAATTATGAGTCCAAAACAGGGCTGACGGGGAGCAGCCCATGCCCTTCAACTATCTGTCAACTGTCATTAACGTGGAGCCCTGATACACAGCCGGGGGACAGAGAAAGTGAAAATGGAAGAAAAGAGGAGAGGAAACAGAAACTACAGACGGGTGAATAAAACCAAATCTGAACATCTGCTTGGTCGGATTGCTCATTGAGGCAAAAGACAACAACCATCTTGGGTGAGAGGTGAAAAGTCTTTTCAAAAAAACAGCTTCAGAAATTGATAACGGGAAAATGTGGGAAGAAGTCAGGATGTAAAATTAAGACATCAAATACAAAAATAATTATTTTTATTTCCCTTTTTTTTCATCTTTTAATCTTACAAAAGGTGCTATATAGGCTATGCTAAATACCATATTTTTCACACTAAAAGCCTTAAAGTTTTCCAGAAAACAGTGCGCCTTATTATCCAGAGTGCCTTTATATTTGGATTCATTCTGGCTGTCCTTACTGATGTTGAAGCAATTTTTGAGAAGTACACAGCGCTTTGTCAAAATGTTAGGTTGGGTCTTGTTGCGAAAATGCTAACACGACAAACCTGTAGCAGTTTTGAACTGTTTTATTGTGTGTGTGTGTGCTACTAACAAGGTTGGGGAGTTCACGTAGGACCAGTGACATTTGTTGTAGCTGTATCAGTCTTTTTTCACTTGTTGCAAACAAACTGTTTTATTTTTTTATTTGCAACCATCAATGCATATGGATAGAGAGTGTGCAACCCATCCCCTCCCTCCTTGCTTTTCGAAAAATGCACCAGTAAGAGAACTGTTTCTGCTTCTTCCAGTGCACAAGTGCAAACCAAAGGGTAAACAAAACATGAATTTCTTTGGGAAGTAAAATTGTGTCTAGATTCAAGAGATCTGATTCTTGCTTTAGGTGTGAGATCCTAGGTTCATGTCCCGGACAAGCTCCCGATATTTGTTACACCCCTGTCTGTGGGACTGTAAAACGATTTAGCATAAAGGAAATAAAATTTAGTTAAAATGCCATTATGACTCAAAACTTTAATTCATTCCTGACGACTTATTTAATTGGGGATTTGTCTAGGAAAAGCAACAATTTACACAAAAATAACAGCATTACAAGGACCAAAGCTTTCATGAACAAAGAAGAAAGTTAAGCTCTCTTCCTGCCAGCTGGGGTGGGGGATGCTCGGCCTTTAAATGCTGCCCTGAAGATCCTCACCCAATCAGGTACTCTGGACAATTAGGCACAAATCTACAAACAAAGATGGCAGAAAAAAAGAAAAACCTCCACTCCAGCAGAAAGCAAAATAAAGCATAGAAATACAAAGCAAATGTACAAAAAAAAAAAAAAAACAGAATTGCAGCCTCAGTAAGCTCCACCCTTACTGTTAACACAACTGCACTAAAGTGATGATGAAATGTCAGCTTAAGCTTGGGAGCATGAACCTGTGGAGCTTTTGTTGTCTGCCTCACATCCTGTGCATACATGCATTGTTTTGTGTGACTCTTGAACTCCCTTGTGTCTGTGTGTGTGTTTGTGAGTGTGAGGCATTTTACTGTGACGTCAAACAGCCAGCTGAGTTTATATCCTGAGCAGTTTACAAAGCAGCTTTCACACTGGCACATGGGTCTGTCTCGTCAGATAGTCCATAAAAGCTCAAGTAAACTCTGGTAAAAAGCGAACAAGGAAACCCTGCTGCGTCTGAGGCCCAGAGTCCAAGTCTGCTTACAAATGAACTCTTCTTTTCACTTTAGAGTGAATGGAAACATAGAAGGATTTTATGTCTTTTTTTTAACCACTTTTCCCCAAATTCAGTTGAGTATGTTGGACTATCCTAGATTTTGTTTTGGTCATTACCAATAACAGCTAACTTCCCATGCCCTTTTCAGGAACAAAATGCATGCTCTGTATTTTCCGCACTATAAGGTGCATTTAAAAGCCTTTTTTTGTTCAAAAATATACAGTGTGCCTTATGATCTAGAGCACCTTGTAAATGGATTAATTATGGTTGGGCTTATTGATGTCAAGACGATTTTGAGAAGTACAAAGTGCTGTGTTACAATGTCACTGTTTTTTTTATTTTTTTGAGAGTTGCAAACAAGGTTGAGTGTCAGAGTAAATACGCTGACGCAGCAGTGTCGGACTGTGTTTTTTTTCACGTGTTAGGCAATTATCACATATCCCAAAAATGCCACTGCGCATCAACCTAAATGCAAGCTTTTCAGCAACTTCGCAGGTGGCTGCGTGGCGGCATATGTATCCTGGAGGTGGCAGTCGCATTTTTACACGCTGCGCAGCAGTTTGAAGAAAAAGTTACAATTTTACTGCGACTGGATTATTTTTCTCTAAAGGTTGACATCGGTCAGTGGCCGCCCAGGCACATTTCAAAGTCCCATGATGACAGTCCAGTGACGAGAGAATGACGCTATTACAGAATTAGACGACAGCTGGGCGGCCTCAAGTCTGCGGCAGCTGAAATCGCCAGCTGGCAGAAGCTCTGATTGGACAATGTGAATATGTCTCTGGACCATCTATATCAAGTGCCAGCATCCGCCCAATAGCCCGGGAGTATATAAAAAGTGCGCCATTCTGCACACCTGACGGCTGCCTGACTGCCACAAATACATTTATGACCACATTAACAGTTTACAAAAAATCGTCTGGCGACATGAAATCGTGAAGATTCTGCTGATCCCTCCCCATCGCACTGTGGCAGTTGTATATGTAGCCTTACGAATGAGGTTGGGAGTTATTGTAACACTCACACGGCTAACAATGTGTTGCAATGTCAGACTTTATGTTTTTATTTATTTATTTTTGCTTGTTACTAACAAGGTTGGGAGCTAGCATGATCACAGTAACGTTTGTTTTAGTGGTATCAGTCAGTTCTTTTTCGTTCTGCAAACAATGTTGGGATTCACAGGTTTTGTAAACACACTAACGTGACAAACATTTATAACTTGTAGTATGTTACAAACAAGTTCTAGAGTTATTGTGAATGCAGTTAATAAAGTCTGACTGACTGACGCACTTTTCTCTGACTTTTTTGTCTTGCTTAATGCACCTTAAAATTCAAATCATCTTATTTATGACATAAGTTTCAAAATAGACCATTAATTGACTGTGTGCCTTATAGTCTCTAGTGCCAATACAATATTAGTTTACTGATTTCTATGTTTTTAGGGGTGGATGATTTAAAAAAAAAGTCTAATAAGGTAACAGCTTTTGAGGTCTGTTCTTCTTTTCTGTAAACAAGTGTGAAAGTGTCTCTAAACTCTGGATTGATATGTGGATTAGGTGAAGGTCTAGGTGAAATATGTCGGTGAAACCCCTGCTACTAAGAGTCAGCGTATGAAAAGCTTCAGTGTACATAACTCTTCTAAAGGGGGAGCAAATCCCTCCTCAAAACAAGGAGACACGAAGTACATTTTGCTATTGTATTTTTGGAAATAAATCTGACATGATGCACCATGAAACACTAGGGGAGATGCAGAGAAGTAGAGTTAAGAAGGAAGAAGATGAAAGTGGGATTTATAAGCAGAGAGGAGGAACATCCCAGTGTCTAAGAGGAGCCAAATGGCCAACAATGAACTGATGCTCTGAAAACACAAATAGAAAGCCTTTTTTTATGATGTGATAGATGGGCTCCTTGGAAGACGTTTGGTTGGGTTTTATTTGGTCATGGCTTTGGCTCGAGCCACTACATATTTCTGTTTTATGAGGAGACTCAACAGCTAAGACAGAGAGGAACAAAGCTCCTCAAATTATCAGCAGAGGGGAAAAGGCAGGTCAAAGACAAACACAGGCAGGAAAGAATTGTAAAAATTGTAAAAAAAAAAAACTTGACTTATGAAACCCCAGTGGAGTCCACTGTCCCCAAATATGTAGTTTACAGTATTTGCATCAAACAATTTGCATGAAAAGTTTAGATTAAAACATGGATTCATTGCAAATAGATATTCAGGAAGCAGATGTGTCACCAGTTTGTAAAGCACAAAAAAAACAGGCCTGCTGGAGGTGGATCCATGCCAGTCCTCGCCTCCGTGTTTCTGATAATAGGCTGCCTGAAATCGCTTGGACAGAGAAATGAGTTGCAGCATTGTAAAACAAATTCCTGTGACTGGTAAAATAGTCATCACTATAAAATTAATTGCATCCCATTGCCCCGGATCTTTGACAGCGAACATGACGGCTGCTTTGAGAGCTGAACCCCTCTAAAAGCCCAGCCGACTCAATCCCATCCCCAGCCTTTTATGCTGTATCTCTTTCAACCTCTCGCACACATTCTAATTGTTCCTTCTCATTTGCATCCTAATGATTTCAATCTTCCTTTCAAATCTGCTGCTTGTGTTCCCACACATTTCCGTTTTTTTTTTCTTTTAGTTTCCATGTCAGTGTAGGATTTTTATTTGTTGGCACAGGGTCTGATTTGAATGGTTTATGTTTGATGTCTTGCAGGACACTCTTGTGCAGTACTCAGAAAAACATGTGGGATTAAATAAAAGATGGAAAAAACAAAAAATAATGATGCTGCTAGTTCATGATAATGACCAGCTCAGAATAAAATAAGCGAACGCTAAAAAGTTCTTCTGCTACTTTGATATTGACAGTGTACATCATTATTGAGCTGAATGTTAGACTAAATTATAGCTCATCTGCTTCCCCAAACTTCCATCCATCCATCCATTTTCTTCCGCTTATCCGGGACCGGGTCGCGGGGGCAGCAGTCTAAGTAAAGATGCCCAGACTTCCCGCTCCCCAGCCACTTCCTCCAGCTCCTCTGGGGGGACCCCGAGTCGTTCCCAGGCCAGCCGAGAGACGTAGTCTCTCCAGCGTGTCCTGGGTCTTCCCCGGGGCCTCCTCCCAGTGGGACATGCCTGGAACACCTCCCTAGGGAGGCGTCCAGGGGGCATCCGAACTAAATGCCCGAGCCACCTCAACTGGCTCCTCTCGATTTGGAGGAGAAGCGGCTCTACTCCGAGCTCCTCCCGGGTAACCGAGTTTCTCACCCTATCTCTAAGTGAGCGCCCAGCCACCCTACGGAGGAAGCTCATTTCAGCCGCCTGGATCCGGGACCTCGTTCTTTCGGTCATGACCCAGAGCTCATGACCATAGGTGAGTATTGGGGCGTAGATCGACCGGTAAATTGAGAGCCTTGCTTTCTGGCTTAGCTCTCTCTTCACCACGACGGACCGGTACAGCGACCGCATAACGGTGGACGCAGCACCAATCCGCCTGTCGATCTCATGCTCCGATCTTCCCTCACTCGTGAACAAGACCCCAAGATACTTAAACTCCTCCACTTGGGGAAGGAGCACTCCACCCACCCAGAGAGGGCAAACTACCTTTCTTCGGTCGAGAACCATGGCCTCAGACTTAGCGGTGCTGACCCTCATCCCAGCCGCTTCACACTTGGCTGCAAACCGTTCCAATGCATACTGGAGGTCCTGGCTCGATGAAGCCAACAGGACAACATCATCTGCAAAGAGCAGAGAGGAAATCCTGTGGTTCCCGAACCAGACCCCCTCCGGACCCTGGTTGCACCTAGAAATTCTGTCCATAAAAACTATGAAAAGAACCGGTGACAAAGGGTAGCCCTGCCGGAGTCCAACATGCACTGGGAACAGGTCTGACTTACTTCCAGCTATGCGGACCATGCTCCTGCTCTGGTCATACAGAGACCGGACAGCCCTGAGTAAGGCTCCCTGGACCCCATACTCCCAAAGTACCCTCCACAGGACACCACGGGGCACACGGTCGAACGCCTTCTCCAAATCCACAAAACACATGTGGACAGGATGAGCGAACTCCCACGAAACCTCCAGCACCCTGGACAGGGTGTAGAGCTGATCCACAGTTCCACGACCAGGGCGGAAACCGCATTGTTGTTCTTGGATCTGAGGTTCGACTATCGGCCGGACTCTCCTCTCCAGTACCCTGGCATAGACTTTCCCAGGGAGGCTGAGGAGTGTGATTCCCCGGTAGTTGGAACACACCCTCCGGTCCCCCTTCTTGAAAAGGGGAACCACCACCCCTGTCTGCCAGTCCAGTGGTACTGTTCCTGACTGCCACGTGATGCTGCAGAGACGTGTTAACCAAGACACTCCCACAGCATCCAGAGACTTGAGGTACTCAGGGCGGACCTCATCCACTCCTGGTGCCTTGCCACAGAGGAGCTTGTTAACTACCTCTGTGACTTCAGCTTGGGTAATGGACAGCCCCACCCCAAGGCTCTCAGCCTCTGCTTCCTCAAGAGAAGGCGTGTCAGCAGGATTGAGGAGATCCTCAAAGTATTCCTTCCACCGCCCGACAATGTCCCCAGTCGAAGTCAGCAGCTCCCCACCTGCACTGAAAATGGTGCCTGCAGAAAGCTGCTTCCCCCTTCTGAGGCGCCGGACGGTTTGCCAGAACCTCTTCGAGGCCAACGGATAGTCCTTCTCCATTGCCTCACCGAACTCATCCCAGGACAGAGTTTTTGCCTCTACTACAGCCTGAGCCGCAGCTCGCTTGGACTGCCGATACCTGTCAGCTGCCTCTGGAGTCCCACAAGTCAGCCAGACCTGATAGGACTCCTTCTTCAGCTTGACGGCGTCCCTTACTTCCGGTGTCCACCAACAGGTTCGGGGGTTGCCGCCACGACAGGCACCAGAGACCTTGCGACCACAGCTCCGAACAGCAGCAGAGACAATGGAGGTGGAGAACATGGTCCATTCAGACTCAATGTTACCAGCCTCCCTTGGTACCTGTTTGAAGTTCTCCCGGATGTGGGAGTTAAAGACTTCCCTGACGGAGGGCTCAGCCAGAAGTTCCCAGCAGACCCTCACACTACGTTTGGGTCTGCCGAGTCTTTCCGGCCTCCTTCCCCGCCATCAAATCCAACTCACCACCAGGTAGTGATCAATGGACAGCTCTGCCCCTCTCTTTACCCGAGTGTCCAAGACACACGGCCGAAGGTCTCCTGAAACGACTACAAAGTCGATCATTGATCTCCTGCCGAGGGTGTCCTGATGCCACGTGTATTGATGGACACCGTTGTGCTCAAACATGGTGTTTGTTATGGACAAACTATGACGAGCACAGAAGTCCAACAACAAAACACCGCTCGGGTTCAGATCAGGGAAGCCGTTCCTGCCAATCACCCCCCTCCAGGTGCTACTGTTGTTGCCCACGTGGGCATTGAAGTCACCCAGGAGGACAATGGAGTCCCCCGTTGGGGTACTTTCCAGTACCCCTCCGAGAGACACCAAGAAAGCTGGGTACTCTGAACTGCTGTTCGGCCCATAAGCCGAAACCACAGTCAGAGACCTGTCCCCCACCCGAAGGCGGAGGGACGCAACTCTCTCATCCACCGGGGTGAACTCCAACACTTGGCGGCTAAGCTGGGGGCTCACAAGTAAGCCCACCCCAGCCCGCCGCCTCTCACCATGTGGAACTCCAGAATGGTAGAGAGTCCAACCCCTCTCGAGAGACTGAGTTTCAGAGCCCAGACTGTGCGTAGAGGTGAGCCCAACTATATCTAGCCGGTACCTCTCAACCTCTCGCACAAGCTCAGGCTCCTTCCCTCCCAAAGAGGTGACGTTCCATGTCCCAAAAGCCAAGTTCCATGACCGGGGTTTAGGCAGCTGAGGCACTCGCCCTCGACTGCCACCCAAACCACATTGCACCGGCCCCTTCTGAGCTCTCCTGCAGGTGGTGGGCCCACTGGGGAGTGATCCCACGTTGATCGTTCGGGTTTTACCCGACCGGGGCCCGTGGGAGGAGCCCCAGCCACCAGGCGCTCGCCTGCGAGCCCCAACCCCAGGCCTGGCTCCAGGGTGAGGCCCCGGTAACGCCAATCCGGGCGACGCAACTGGATCTGTGATGTTTATTTTCATAAAGGGGTTTGTGAACCGCTCTTTGTCTGGCTCGTCACCCAGGACCTGTCTGCCATGAGAGACCCTACCAGGAGCCGAAGCCCCAGACAGCATAGCTCCTGGGATCACTCGAGCACTCAAACCCCTCCACCACGTTAAGGTGGCGGTTCATGGAGGGGCTTCCCCAAACTTTCATTAGATAATATACTTTTGATAACTAAAATTTCAAGTTGATGAAAAATCAAAATCACATTTTAATGATGTCACTTTAAGTTTAGAGTTTTCTGGAAGCTTTGTCAAATGTTTAGAAAACTAGAAAACCCCTGTAGAGTAGCAAACAGGGGCAGAGCTACCGGGGGGCAAGTGAAGGCAGCTGCCCCCCAGCAAACATCTTTTGCCTCACCACTTGGCCCACCAAATTTTCTGTCAAAATTGCTATTATTACTGACAAAGGTTAAGACATATTCAATATAAGCTTCTTTAAGCATTCGTAATATAACCTCAGCTAAACGTACTGCTGTTCTAATGTCAGTAACAAAATTGAAATGGTTTGAAATATGTAGTTTTGATTCTTTCATTTGAGATAGCCTTTCACTCTAGTGTTCTCATTTACCAGTCTTCCAAAGTCCCACTCCAATCATTATTAGTTCTTTTTATAAAGCGTTCCCAGTGGTCTTTAATTATGATCACCGTCTTTATTCCAATAGTAGCCGGGGCGTTTATTTTAAAAATTATTGGCCGACCCAGCGTTTATTAGAGACCAGCGTCTATTGGAGACCGGCGTTTATTCCATCATAGATAGATTAATGGGTTCATTTTGGGGTGAAATTCGGTCACAAAATGCAGAAAACAACAGATGGACATTTCAGGATGTATTGAAATGATGAGGACATAGTATTCTGTTCTGATTAGCACTGGCTGTGAACTTTTTTTTCTCTTTGAGTCATCAATCTGCGTATCAAAAATCCCCTTCGCTTTCATGCCAATCGTTTTCCTGGAGACACGAGCACCTTTTCCTTTGATCAGTAATCCATGTTCAAAACAGTTCTTCTAATTTGTTGCTGCTTTCTCTGCTCAGCAGGAAACCAGGCTTGCTCCTTTTCTTTCTTTCTGCAGACTCTCCGCGGTTTAGGATTCACCCCAGAATTGCTACACAGAGCTAGCAGCTAATATTTTAGTCTGTTAGCTACATGAAGCAATATCCGTGTTTTTCTCATTTACAATGCATGAAAAACATGGATGATGTTAAGAAATCAGTTTGATTTAAAAAAATCAATGAAATGCAACATTTGTATTACCTTATAGTATTTTTACAAATAAAATGAAAGAAATTATATTAGTTATTGTACATGTACCATGTTACCCATTCAAAGATTATGTTTATTTGTTTTTTTCACTAATCTGTAGAAAGTCTTCTTTTTTTTAAGGGAGATGCTAGCTCAGACGAGGAAAACGAAGAGGTACGTGGATCTAGTTGTCTACAAGTGGAGACATCAGAATGGTTAGCTTCTAAGTCGCACCTACAAGCTTTTTCTAATTGCATTTTTTCACCTGTTTCTGATTTACAACATCTTGAAAAAAGAAACACTGAATTATATGCTTACTTTTCTTTACATTCAGTATGTCCTCCGTCATCAGAAAAACGTCACAAGAGCATGTTTAAAAACACCAAAAACATGACTTTCCTCAAAGTGGGCCATTAAGGCATGAGTTTCAATCATTTCCAAGCTTCTGACATAAGATTTTCTAACATTACAAAGCAAAGTTTTTGATCTCTGAAATGTCTCTAATCACTCTTGAATCTACTTTGGTTTTTCTCTCCTGCTGGAGAGCTAATAAGGAAAAGGTACACAATAGCAATAAGTTAATGGTGTATATAATTAACCAGTGGACTGGTTAAAGATGTGTGATAAAGCCCTCCTGCCATTAGTACACACTCTTCTGTTGGTGTGTGCATTTTCTTCAGTGTGGAAAATAAGGATTCAGAACAGGCTTGTTTCAATCAAAATGCTTTACGTGTGGAGGTCCACAAAAAGCCTTGCATCAAAACTAAGCCCTTTACTTCTGTTCCTGAATGTGATGCAAACCAGAGAGAACCAACTGTTGCTATTCTTTAAGACCATTTTAGGTTGTTGTCAGAGGGAAGCAATCTCCTAATGGCTGCTGTTTTAAAGTGTGTTGACTTTAGGCCAAAAAGTAACTTAGGCTTAGTCCACTTTTAAAGACACTTGGACAGACTCAAAATGTTCACTTTTTTTGGTCCTGTCCAATCTGCCATTTTTGAAATATTGTTGGGATGGCCTATCAACCTCAAGACAGTGTGTTCGTCCACTTCAGGCTTCAATTTAAAGTTTTCCTCCAATCATCTTTTGATGATCTATTATTAAAGTGGTCCTATGATTATGACGTTTTTATCAGTCTACAGGATTTTCCAAACTTTTCAATTTTTTTTCCTTCTGCTTCAGATTCACATTACAAATGAACTATCGTCGCAAACATGTCACAAGAACTGGTTCAAAAAATACCAATGGGTCAGAGATCCTCCATTTGGTGTGTACATATCTATTATCAAAACACTCATACATTTTTTGTCAACTGCTATGATTTCAAATCATGTACACCAGGGATAGGCAACTCCAGGCCTCGACGGCTGCATTTCTGCATGTTTTTTCAACATACCATGCTCTGGTATGTTCTAACTGGCTGGACACACCTGAACCAGGTAATCAGTCATGAATGTAGGGCTTGGATATCAGAAAATTGTGCTGACACTGCGGCCCTTGAGGCCTGGAGTTGCCTGTCCCTGATGTACACCAACTGAAAACTTCTCTTGACAAGCAACAAATCACCTTTTCGAATTGAACATTTCACTGTTTAACCCTCTTTAGATCCTGCACATATACATCCATTTCAATATGGACTTACAATATGTGAATCATTTGCAGGATATTTTAAAAAGTCTATGAGGAATAGAACTAGCAACCCTCCTGGAGAATTTGAAAAACTATTGATCCCACACTTTTGAGACCCATTGTGTTTTCGACGTTCTTAAGAATTATCTATCAATTAATGTAAGCAATTAGCTTTCATTATTTTTCTTGTGTTTAATTTTTTTTTTTTTTTACCAAAATCACTGCAATCCCACCATGTGTTATTCACATTTGATCTTCATTCATTAAATTTGTTCTTTACTTACTGCTCATTTCATCGCATGTTACAGTCCTTGCTATAGTTACCAATTGTCAGATCTTTTTTGTCATTTATTCTAGATTTGTAATTGTTTTAGTTCATTTTTTTTTAGATTTCATTCATCTACTTTAGTAGTTCATATCTCTAAGTCATTTTCCTTCAGGTTTCCCTTTTAAAGCCAACAGAACATAGAACAATTAAAACATATTCTTTTATTGCATCAAAGGCAACAGAAAAACTATGTTTTCTTTGATAAAATGTTAAACAATTTGCTTTTCCATGAACATGTTTTATTCCTTCAGCTTAGATAACAAAAAAATAATTTCCTTTTAAAGCTAAGATGTTTATGATCTTCTGGTAATGGTTTTGTTCATTAATAAAAGATAAATAGTACATGGTCAAACTTAAAAAAAAATCAAAAGAGGTGTTGATTTTATGATTACAGTAATGCATTGCAATAATTATGTGTATTTCCATGAATTAAAAAAACAAGCTTTCAAATCATTATTTGTGTCTTTCCATGTTACCAAAGCTTGTTATGTTGCCATATTTGCAACCCAGAATGATTTTCCTTGTGTTTCCATGGAGAACTAAAGTACTTCTAAGGGAAGCTAAACTTTTAAGGGGGTAATGTATGCATAAATGTGTTACCATACTACTTTATTTGCAACTTTCTTTAACATCATACTATTACAAAAAACAATATGACCAGAAATAACGATGAAAAAACTAATACTTAAAATAATAATTGGTTGTCTGGAGAAAAACTTCAACTTTCATCTGACAGATTCAAGTCAGTCATTTATCAGTCAGTTCTGCCTGTCATTGTATGAAGTGTTCATTCATCTGTGATCTCTTATTTGTGATCTTGGGAATGTTGTCAAGCTTTGTAAAAAAGAGCACTCTCTACCACTTCTGGGGCCCCGTAACATTCATCAACTCTTCTCCATGCTGATTTCAGTGCAGCTACTGGGTTAGCTTGATTGACTGCTCTCAAACGTTGCTCGGCTGATTCTTTCCCAAGCCATTTTGAGCGCAGGTCCAGCTGCTCACTTGATGCTAGATCTAAGTCTCTGATTGTGTTCGAAAAAGAGGACTTCCATGCTCTGTACGTTTCTGGATGGTCGTCAAAGTGTGAAAAACCTGTGCTCACGAGCTCTTTCCGTGCTAGGAACTTTGCGATGTTCCTAACATCTGAAGACTCTGGAACACTCGTAGGGAATGTATTGATGTACCTTGGTGAATCTACCCTGGGCTTAGGAATGTTGTGCTCTGATTATTCTCTGATTTGGAAGTGAGCCTTGAGTGATAGGTTGGACAGAGGGATTTTAGCTGAGTCCCATCTGCTGAGCATATGAGGAATCTGGTCCGTGCAAATGTTTTGGTTGAACATGCCAGGAGTTTTTGACGATGTATTCTTCTCCACTGTACACAAATGGTGATGGGAGACTGCGGCTAGGCTCGATAGACTGCTCTGATGGCTCTGTCCTGTGGGCTGATTCAGGGCGTTCGTGATAACAGGCGTTTTGGTTTTGAACGTAGTCACTAACACGTTCATGTGCATTTTGACGTGACATGGGGAAACTTTTCCTGCTACGCACCTCTTCATCCTCTAGTTCTGCGGCTGCTTCCAATACTTCTGCTTGGGCATTGGCAGCTGCAGCCTCTCTCTCGTACTTTAGTGCTTCTAGATTTGCTTCAAATTTAGCTTCTTCAACTCTGACACTTTTCTCTTTTTCTGAAAATGCTGCACATGCACGAACAGCCTCTGCTACAGCCTTGGCCTTTGCTGCTGCAGCACTCATGGATGAGCTCCTCGAACTGGCAAGTTTTCGACTTCCTACTGATGCTCCATCATGGAATGGTTCATCCATATTCAGCATTATCTGGCTGCCGTATTGTCGTTAGCTAATTGGGTATCGTCTTTTTACTTTCCTGCTCTCCTTGTGTGTCTCTAACACAATTCAGCAGTAAGTCTAACTCCTTTCGGAAACGTGTGAAGAGTCAGGATTTAGCGTCCATAGCTTCAATTTCTTACTCCAGTAATGTCTTCAAAACAGAGTAAAACTGTAAAACAGAAAATAACCTATCCTTAGAACAGTCAAAACATTTATAACCTTATCTCACATACACAAGAATGAACATATAGTGCTCACTGTAGACGCTTAATCCACTATTTTTTAATCATCTAATAGTCAACAAATAGACATTTTCCACCAATGTTTTTGCAAAAATAAAGATTAAATATTGTACTTCCTATAAAAATAAAGCAACTTACAAACGATGATGTCAAAAGCATGAACACTAAAGGCAAGAAGTCAGAGGATGAATTTATATGCATGTGCTTGATGAGAGAAAATACAAGATGGACGACTTTTTGTCACAACATCCTTAACATAAACATCCTTGAAATAAACTCAAACCAAGGTCTCATGGCCTTACACATTGAAGTTAAGACAAACCCTGTATGCTACAACAGCTTAGTTGTATATGAAGAGTATTGGACAGGTTTCAAGAAATCACCTTTCACACCAGCTCCCTGAGATGGATTCACTGCCGACTCAAAGTGTCCGGTAGCAACTGAAAAGGTCACTCGTGTCTCTGGTGCCCCCCTCCCCTCTTCAATACCCCCACCCCTTAGTCTCTAATCTGAATAGTGTGTGTGTGTTTCCTGTGTGTAATCTGAATAGTAATAAGGCAGGTTGATAGATTGATGTATAACAGCAAGAAGTATGCAGAACAGGAAGGGGAGTTTAGTGTTGACTCTTCATTCTTCTACTTCATTCCTGGCTGTGTTTCACATCCAGCTGTTCTTACTCTGAAGAAATCCTAGATTTTCAGACTCTAAAAGGAAGATGTTGCATACCGGTATTCTACTTTCTGGAATGGATATTTATGATTATAAAAAACTCTCTGTCATCTCAGAGGCAAAAAGTGAACAGATTACTACATCTGACCTTTAAAAAATTTTGCACAGACACAAACACAATCCCGCAAGGTAAAACTGACTAAAAAACATAATTCGAAATGAGAGCTATAACCTATCCATCCATCCATGCATCCTCTTGTGCTCATCTGGAACCTGGGTCGTGGGAACAGCAGTCTAAGCAAAAATGTCCAGACTTTCCTCTCCCCTACCACTTCCTCCAGCTTCTCTGGTGGGATCCTGAGGCGTTCCCAGGCCAGCCGAGAGATGTAGTCTCTCCAGCATGTCCTGGTTCTTCCATGGAGCATCCGGCCAATGTGATATGCCCGGAACACCTCCCCAGATAGGTGTTCAGGAGGCATCCGAACCAGATGCCCGAGCCACCTCAACTGGCTTCTCTCAATGTGGAGGAGCGGTGGCTCTACTCCGAGCTCTCTCCGGGTGACCGAGCTTCTCACTCCATCTCGAAGGGAGTGCTCAGTCACCCTATGCGGGAAGCTCATTTCAGCCACTTGTATCAAGAACCTCGTTCCTTCAGTCACGACCCAGAGCTCATGACCACAGGTGAGTATCAGAACGAAGATCAACCGGTAAACTGAGAATTTTGCTTTCTGGCTCAGCTCTCTTGTCACCACAACGGACCGGTACAGCAACCACATAACAGCAGACGCCGCACTAATCCGCCTCACGATCTCGCACTCCAATCTTCCCTTAATCGTGAATGTCAGGGTTGTCGTGAGGACACAAAATACAAACGGCACTCTTAACAGCAACGTCTCTGATTTATTCCTGTCAGAGACAGAAAACGCCACATGAACTCGTGCTACTACCAAAACCACCTGACAACAAGTGCACGGGAGACAAGGTCTTATAAGCAGAAGGAGAGGATGAGACAAGTACCAACAGGTGTGCCAAATTAGGGAGGGAGAGAACACAATAGGAGGGGAGAGTCAAGAGACCTGAAACGAGAAGACGTAAAAAACACACGAAGCAGGCACCAACAACAAAATAAAACAGGAAATGCACAACAAACAAAAACAACCACCGTCCTGGGTCCAAAACCCCACAGTGAACACAATCCCAAGATATTTAAAGTCCTCCACCTGGGGCAGCTGCCCTCCACCCACCCAGAGAGGGCAAATTACTTTCTCCGGTTAAGAACCATGGCCTCAGACTGAGCGGTGCTGACCATCATCCCAGCCACTTCAAACTTAGCTGCAATGCTCCAATGCATGCTTGTCCTGGCTCGATGACCCTATACAACTATTTGTATCATGTTTGATAAATGTATTTCTAAGATCCCTATGTCATTAGCATGATCCAAACTTTCCTCAAAAACCATTGTATAGAACTTGGTCCATGCTTTCTGCCCTGTCTGCCCATCATCATTCCACTAGGGGCAATTGAAGAACTTGTCCTGCTCTTTTTAAAATGGCTACTTCCATGACAGTTTTGGCAGTTAAAAAGTTCTGGTGATTTTCACAATTTTATGGTGAGAATAACTCATCTGTTATTATTCATTTTTAAATGACTACTTGCTGTATTGAAAGAATGCTACATTTGTCAATAATTTATTCATACAGCATGTTAAAGATTTGTAGATGAAATTTGAGTGAGTGGATAAATAAGGTGTTTTTTTGCTGAACAATTGTGTCAATATTTTTATACTAAAATTGTTGTGAAGAAAAACTACCATTAATTAAAAAAAGGAAATATTTTGTAGTTTATTTCAGAGTTTAAAAAACATCCTAATTATTTTTTTGGTCAATTCTGGTGAAGAGAGCTTTACAGAGTTAAGAGGTTTAACTAGATTTTGAGCAGAAAAAGTTTCTGAAAATATAATATGAGGGGATCAATAAGTTTTTTTTTGCCTTCAGAAACTTTAAAGCAAGCTTATGATAATGATAATATGTTACGATAATGTTTTCTGTAGCTCAGTCATCTTAATGGCCCAGCTGACAGCTTAGCATGTTTTTATCCCTCCCTGTCTTTGCGTGCAGCCTTTGGCACAATGACCAAGACTGAGAGTGAAAGCAGTGTGGATTCTGCCATCCTGTAACAATTACCAGCCGCTGTGAATATTAAAATATTATTAAAATGTCTCTCTCCATCTGCGGTTCTGTCCTGATTGCTATCATAACCTCTGACTGGGGGCGGAGGGTGGGGGTCCAGCAGGGTGGCCCTGCTCAAGACGGAAAAGAGCCGCACTTTAATTCTCCTCCTTGTGATTTATGGATGATAAGAAGGATGGATAATGTATGCATGGCAGATATTACTGTCTGGGTTGTAATGTGTAGCCACACGAGCCGTAGTGCACGCAACAGTGCAGACACAGCTTTACAGTTACAGAAAGAAGGCGGCAACACAGAGCTACTATATCTGAATCTACTTCATCCCCCACCCCCTTTCACACACTAACAGACACACAATCCTCACAGTTAGAAATATGCATGTGTCAAATTTGCAAGGAACATTTGTAAATCTAGCTATAAAAAAGAAGGGATAAAAAGCCTAATTTACGATTGAGAAAAACAGTAAAAAGAGACAAAGGAAGTCAAGTGAGTTTGCAAAGTTACTACAGACACACATAATTAGCATCCTTGCCTTATTCTTGCTCAATTTCTACATTGAAACTGATATTTGAAGTCCAATGTCCAACAATCCAATGCAAACGGGCACAGATGCACACTCAGTTACTCATGGCAACCCAACTCCCCCCAGCGGGAGTCGTCACAGTGGGCGATGAAAGACGTGGCAACATGCTGTCCTTAAGCAGATGCTGGAACTTATGCAGGAGGGTCATTCTTTCTTCAACAAAAGCAAAACAGACTCAAAATAATTTACCGAACTCTTAATTAAACAATAAAAAAGCGAATCATAAAAGTCTCATTTGTGGGGGTGCTAATAAATCACACAGATATTACAAAAGCAGAGACTGAGAGAAGAGGTGAGGCGCTTTTTAATTATGACTTAAAGATCAAACTGTGAGCAGGTCTCAGGGGAGCCGGCATAACGACTTCCTATCACTCTTTGTCTGCTGTGGTTGAGAGGTGTTTATTCTTTTATTGTTATAATTTTTGGTACTATCAAAAACATTTGGCAGCAAACGTGTGTTTCATAATTTTGAGTACACGTGATATAAAATAACAGAAATTCTTTAATATATAAGAATTTTAACTATTTTAAATTGTTTGTGAGGGGAAATTTTCTCTTTCTGGTTTTGACGGTTTTCTGAAGCAAACTTGTCATGGACGGTTTGGATTGTCGCACGCTTAAAGCAATGTTCAAACCGCCATCTGCAATGTGCGTTAAAGCGATTAATTCCAATGAAAAGTCTATGTTAATGCATGTCTATTAGCATTTCGGGTTTCTGCATTCAAAACTCGAGTGTTCACGTGTAGTTACGGAAATTTCTATGACCGTTTCTGGGCTCTACGTACAAAACGCGCAGCCATTGAATGTGTGTTGAAAGTTAAACCAGGTTGAACTTCGACCAATCACGAACTTGGATTTGGTAGTGACGTTTGGATGGGATTACTTTTCAATTCACAGGAATGCCAACTGTTTGAAAATTGATTGTGGAGGACAAAATAATAATCGTGGTTTGTGCTTGGCCAGATATGTCACCAGTTTTTTCAAATATCAGAATAGAGCTGTGGAAAAAAGAATTGAAACAAGATTCACAAGATTTGCACCACTTTGACATTTTGCACTGAGCCTCTTCCAACTGCAGGTGGCGGACATGTTCGAGTAAACACTCATCGAGGAAGCACATCATGGTGTGCTCATCCGGCACACATTGGACTAAATGTGCATTCAAAAAATTTGTGTTTTTGGGTGTTCTTGAACTTAGTCACATGCCTGGTGTGTCCACTGCTTAATGCTATGTTCACATTGAACTCAGAAACACACATTTGAGTGACTGCTTTCAACGAAAAGTCTATGTAAACCCACATTTATGCTTGTTTCAGACCTTCGTTTTCAAAACTCTTGTGTCCACATGTTGCTTCACAAGTCAATTTTTGGGATCTACACACAAAGCCCAGCTACTGTTTCCATGTCAAAAGTTAAACCAGTGAAACTTTGACCAATCAGGGACTCAGATTTGGTAGTGATGCATGAATGGCGTCCTTTCCGAAACACAGAAGTGCTAACCGTTTGAAAATCGATCATGAAGCAGAAATTAATATTGCTAGTTCTTGACCGGCCAGACATATATGGCACAAAGTCTTTCATTTAGATGTCAGTATAGAGCTTTGAAAGAAAAAGCCTGGAGCAAGATTCACAAGGTTTATACAGCTTAGACACCAAGCCATTTCCCACTGTGGGTGTATGCACTAGTATTGGGCAGCGACAGTCCAGTATGAACACCTTGTGCTAAAAGAGCATGTAAAAACCCATGTTCAGCGCGTTTTTGAACGCGTATCACATGGCCGGTGTGAACGTACCATAAGTCATGTTGAGTTCAGGCTGCAAAGTGAAGGATAATATATCATTCAACAAAACTCATAAAAGCTGACATTGGACAATGTACTAAATTAATAGCCAGAAAAATGTAAAGGTTTTTGAAGTCAATTTAGAGAGTTGCATTTTCTTGCATGAAACACAAAATCAATGGAGATGATGCTTCACTTCTGCAGATTAATTGTCCAGTAAATGTGAAAAGTTTTCCTTTTTTGCGTTCTTACACTTTTCACTCTTCTAATTCTGTTCCACTTCTCTCCTTCCCTCTCCCTCCCTTCGCTCCCACCGTTCCTTTTGTTCTACCCTCTCCTATTTATCATGGTGTGAAGGTTGAAAGAGATATTATTATGGGGTGCTGGGCTGGAGAGGAGACAGAGGTAGCCACATGGATCGCGCAGGGAGAATGCGGGGCTAATGACAGGAGGACAGGCTTGGTCAGTGGCCTGTGGTATCCGCTGGATGTGATAGATGGTAAGCAGAGAAAAACAGGAGGGAAAGAGGAGGAGGAGGGCAGGGAGTCCTTTTCTGTGCCTGGTTACGTTCCTAATCTTACTGTTTCTGACTTGATTACATTTGTCCAAGTAATACGGTCCAAAACGACTTAAAACAGACACATGGGTTTGCTTCTGTCAGGGGGAAGGTTATGAGGACATAAGAAATTCGTCAGTGTCACATCACCTTCACAACTTGAAGCTTTATAGAAAAGATCAAAGTCTTTACAGATCAACTGATCCATATAGAACCTGAGCTGTTTTTTTTTTTTGCACTGATTTCTGCAGTTTTTCAGGACATGTTTCTTATATCACTAAATTGTGGCAATGTTATACTTCTTTGACTGTTCAGACTGCTGAAAATGCCAAAACCACTACATTTCAACAAGGACAAACAAAAAAGCCCTGTTACAAACACGCAGCAGCAAATTATCTTTCTGTAAAATGAAATACATAATGATGTCAATTGGGTTTATGAAGTACGCAGGTTTTGGAGGAGTTCTACAATTATATTGCCACAAGATCTTCTGTGGCACTCGGTTCTTATTAAGGGAAGTCTTAGTCTAGCTGTGCATGTGCTCCTGTTTTGGTCCAGGAGCTGGTGGAGGGGATAGGTGGAGTTGTCCAGGATGCGTCACCGTTTTTGAAGCATCCTTCAAAGGCAGCTGCCTTGTGGCTTGTGCGGCTACCTCAAGGGACGTAATGAAAATGGAACTTACCATTGCTGTGCATGTAGTGTTTTGTGAAGTATTTGTAAAGATATTACAAGTTACATGCACTTGCTGTCATACAGTTCACCCTTACACTGCACTGGCTGCTTACCAACTACGCACAAAAGCTGCACGCATGAGGTGTGCATGTGATATGCAAGTGCTCGTAAGACGCCCACACAAGCTAAACAGTCTAATTTCCTCAACGGTAAACTGAGGGCTCCCTGAGGGCTAACTGGCTCCCTGCACAGGGTTCGGGGGGGGGGTTAAAAATGAAAAATCCCCACAATGGGCATGCATCACACCTACTTTCCCCTTTTTAGCGTCTACAAGTTGATGAAGTGTTCAGTACAACCTGTCTTCCACTGCATGCTCGTAGAAAAAATTTCCATGAACATTTTTGCCATACGGGCTCACCGGGTTGTCCTGCGTACAGATTACCTTTTACAGTTTTACCCATGTTTTACCCACAGACAGCTCATGACATTAAATATCAAAAAAGGAGTTTAAACTTCCAACATAAATGCTGTTTTTCATTAACAGTTTTGCAAAAACAAACAAAACAAAGTTACAGTGTAAATGTTTAAGTGCATTGCCTTGAAATGACTCAAATCCGCTTTGTATCATGTAAGGTGAGACTCAATCAAATGTTTCTAATAGGCTCAACAAACTAAAACTGTTTTTTTATTTTCTGACCACTAAGTTTCTCGTGGCCACCAGATACTTTCTTGTGTGTACTTACTTGTGCGCCGGGGTACTATTTTTTTTTTCTTTTTCTGTCACTTTAGGAGCACCGTACATTTGCAATTACAGAAAAAATTGAAAAGGATATGAATACTTGAATTGAAAATATCAAAATCGAGGGCGTTAACGCACACAATTATTTAAAAAAATTAAATCATTAATATGTATAAACGTTGATTAATCACAACTGTCTTCCGCCGGATCAGGCTTCCGCAGCATGCATCAATTTCTGAAAATGCACACTTCGTTGGGAACAATCCCGCTTCTAACATGGTCACTTACAAAACAAATAAATATTAAATCGATTTTCAGTACTTTATTCTTGTTATTTTTTAGGTTTAGATCACTTTTTGACAAATTGCGGGTTATTTTTGATATGTAATGCTACCCGTTGTTATAGTAACACAATGGGTTGCTGGGCCAGCAGCGACCTTCAATTGCAGCAGCAAAGGAAAGCGACATATGTGCTGATTATCACGATGGGTTCAATACAGCATCAGTTCAGAGAGAAAATTCACCTCTTTACTACTTGTTTTGTCCACACCATGAAGGAAAGGTTTGTTTTGAAGAAGGCTGCGCATATATATGTGATTAATCGTAATTAATCACAACCCAAAAGTGTGATTAATCTGATTCATTTTTTAATCGATTGACAGCACTAATACAAACACAACCTAAAATGGCATCATTACAATCAAGTCTTGTCTATTGTTGTTTCTAGGACACTTAGAAGAAGCATTTTATGTAAATAATGACTATTTTCGACAATGGTAACCAAATGCTTTATGTTTAAGCATTTTGTCTTTTTTGCTTTTGATACAATAACACTGAAGTAATTAAGTAATGTTTTTTCCCAGCAACTTTAAATGAGCTTGTTTTCAACAATTATATGCTTTCTGCCTATTTACGTAATGGTTCTAATCACAGTATTAGACTACTTTTTGTTTGTATTCTGACTTTTATTATTGGCACTAAAAGAAACAAGTAAAGAGAAATGAATTGCAATAATTACCCATGATGAGTGATAATCATAAATGTTTAATCAACATATTATCTTCAGCTTGCTTTAAGCAATAACTGTGGATTATTTAATTATTGTAGAAAAAAATAGCATTTGTATTCATTTATGATGTTAAATGGATTAACTTTGCCATTTATTTAATCTCACCTTTTGTACTTTGTGAATTAAAAAAGCACATTACCTCTCTCTGTTCACACACAAGTGTAGTTTTGACTTGAAACAATATAACAAAGACGTGAGATGAATATAAAGGCAGGATATCAGACTATTCATCACTGGATGATTACGGGCTGACAGCAGTAATTGAAAAACACTTATTGGAGTGGTTGAGGAGGAGGCTGTTCACTTCTATCACACAAAATAACCCTTTGAGGGTAAGAGCAGTGCAAAGACAATGATGAATGGACGTACTTCAAAATCAAAGCAGTTTCAGATTCAATGTTTTCTTGTAATATTTTGCCAAATTTAAACAACACTTTCTATTTTTATACATATGTTTCTGTTTACTGAAATGCCACTTTTTTTAGATTTTCATGTTTCTTTTGTTTAAAAAATAACAGATCTTAAAAATAATTCTAGACAAACTATATATGTACATACAATGTATTTACATTAATGGTCAGATGAATTGTCATTTAGAATTATAGATCAAACTCCAACAACATTTTACTTGTGAAAGTAGAGAAGAGTTAAATGAAAGTTTTTTTATTATTATTTATTTTATTTTTATAAAAATGTATTTAAAAACGGATGGAATTGGGGTGTGGCATACAAATGACAGACAACCATCAAATTATCAGTTCTAAATTTGCCTCACTGAGCATGCTTCAGTGGATGTCATTCTATTTTTCTTGCCCATTTCCCTTAATTTACATGTATTTAGATGTGAGAAATGTCTGTAGTTGATTGGCAGTGAATTCAGAAAATATCCCAACTCTGACTACCTAGAAAAAAGAATGAAGCACAAAATGATAAATGGCATAGATTTATATAGCGCTTAATTAGGATTTTAGAAGGCCCATAGAACTTTACAGTCACAGTCCCATTCACCAATGCACACACACACACATTCTTGCCAACCTAACATCACCAGGAGCAATGTGTGATTCAGTGTTTTGCCAAAGGACACTGAACATGCAAGACAGGAATCAAACCTGCCATTTCCTGATCAGAGATCGACCGCTCTACCTCTGCACCATGGCAATGGGGAAAAAAGCTTCTTTGTATCATTTGCCTGGACAATCTTTCTCCCATTCTCATTGAGTCACGAAAATGAACAGCTTACACATCTCCTAAAGCTTTCCTAATAATGATTAGGACCCAGCAGGCGTTGACAGTTGACTTTTTAAGTCATTGGCCCATACATTTTTTATTGAGGTCATTTTTTTGTCATTTTGTCCTCACTGCTGTTATTTGTACCTTAGACTGTGATTGAAATAAATTGGTGATGTCAGCTGAGGTTTGCTTTTTATGTGAAATAAATTCTGCCAAAAATATTGCTTTGTATTCCAAATGAATATCTGTCTGTGATTTATTGGTCATACTCTCGACCTAATTCCCCTTTCTGTCTTTTCCCTCTTTCTGTACTATGTCATGCACTCTTACAGTATGTGTCATCCTCAACTCAGATGTATCAGGATACTGTTACTTAAGAAGTAATCCATCTTTTCCTACCAGCTCTGTCCGATATTCCACCCCGGTCAAAGCTTAGCACTGCTTTTTAACCAACTAAGACATCATCATTACTTTGAGGGATTGTGTCTCTCTAAGTGAAGTTGTCCTTCTATTTCATACCACATACTTTTTTTTGGCCTGTCCTTAACTCTCAATTCTGTACATCACTTTGTCATTTTGATCTCTTTAATCTCAAAGGAGGGTTCGATCAGTTAATGTCCTGAACCACACTGGGTCTTGTTCTGTGTGATGGGTGTCTTGTAAGAATATGTTCTTTAATGTCCTACTCTGAATATTTCTGTCACCTGAAATATAAAACATACTCTTCATCATCAGGCCTGTCTTCTCTTGTCATTTTACATAATCTACATTGCTTCACCTAGTGGAGAAACAATTATAATTTTATAATGACAAGCGTCATGTTGCCTTTTTTTTGTTTGTAAGCTTGGCCCTCCTATGGGTTCATTTAATCATCCTCCAATCACTTTTTAATTTCTTGTACCCTTTTCTACCATCACACTTTCCCATCTGGTCCTAAAAGAAATGCACTGAAATTTTAACCTCTTGATGCCTTTTGATGCAAATATGCACCAAACCACTTTGGCTCCAAACTTGCCTTATTTACTATTTACATCAAACCAAAAACACAAGTGAATTTTGTTTACAGTTTCCGCCTTGACTGCCTATGTGCCACTGTAGTGGATGCCATTTATCATTTACTGGGTTAAAGTTGCAAGAAATCAAATACACTTTCACTAGTAATAGAAACATTTACCAATAGGGCTGTCATGATTCATTTTTACGATTCATATAATAATTTATGGTTGACGAAATAATTCATAGTTGATATTGGTTTGTTTTGAATGATCCGATTCACTGACCTAAAATCGACCCAGGACATTTTTAGCCAAAACTTCAACCAGTGTGATTCAGAGATAAATACCTGGCACTGAACAGTGCAGGTGAAGTTTTCCAGACTCCTTGTTTTGCAAGACAACCAGATATTTATGAAATATGTGTACAAACAAACATGTAAGCAAGAATTAATGGCAAATCCATTCACATTTCCATTTTATGAAATTCAGTCCACTGTTGTTTTTCCACATCAAAATAACACAAACAGAACATAATTAGAACATTCTACCACACTGCATGGTCACATGTCTTTGTAAAATTCAAAGTGTTTCCACACATTGGACTGTAATGATGGATTGATCAAGTTTTGGTGCTATCACATGTGTGTTGTACGCTGTCATGGCACTCAGTTGTTTTTACACAATAGTAATTTAAGCCTACCGTGCCTCAATCCAAATGGTATTTTCCAATATTGATTATAATCAATTTTCTATTATTTTAAATCAATTTCATACTGGTATAGATCAATTTGAATAAAAACTTGCCTCAGACAGATCGATCTGGCTGGATTGTAGGAATATAAATTGATTCAACGATTCATTACTACAATTCATTACATCCCTATGTACTAATGAACCGACACCATCACCTTTAATTTCCTTTTGAGCTTAGGTAAAAATCTAACTGTTCTTTTTCTGAAACATTTTTAACGCTCCTGCAAAAGCATCGATCACGTTTTATTAAGGAAGACTCATCAGAACTGAGTACAAACTGCATCAGTAAGATCTGAACTACTGGTAAAATGCTTATAATAGTCACCTTTGCACCTATGCAAGACGAGCTTTTTTTCTTTTATTTTCAAAACAGCCCACCAGGTCACCTTAACAGGCTGCAACCGTTATTTTTGCTTCACTTATATGTTTGATAACATGTAAAAATGTCTTTTGTTAAAGAAGATGCTGCAGTGGATGAACTGTGTACTGTCCCCAGTTAATCAGCACTTTCATTAAGACCAAAGTGGCTTCAAAATGGTCCATAGGGAAGCAATCAGAAAATATTAGTAGTTTTCACAGTTGTTTTCCCTGATATTTCTGTTTAACAAATACCTTTTCTTTTCCCTTCTCAAATTTGTTTGAGTTATCATTTGTCCTTTCCACACAGTGCTCTGTCACAACCTGTTAATGCCCGAGTCTCTGATTGTCTTTCTGCATCTCTCTGTCTCCTACATGCATGTCGTTTCACCTTCCATTTGTCTCTGGGAAGCTGACAGACCCCAGATGGTTGTCTTTGAACTGCCATAACGAGCATCTCCATGTCAAATTACACAGGAGCTGACAGGAAGAGAAGAAAAAACAAAAGATAAAATAAAAGACGGCTACGGAACGTGTGTTGCCTGTGATCACGGCCAATGAGATCGTCGTCTTTGATCACTTCATCAGCGAGAACATCACTGCCACCTGTGTCGATGAATGAGAAACACGAAGAAATTTTGAAAAGCAAAACCATTGATGAAATGCAATGCAATCCATTTCCATGGTGGTGTTGTAATTTTATGTCAAGATTTTGGAAATGAAGAAGACAAAAGAGACAAAACAGAAGCGTTAGTCATAGACGTAATGTGAACAACAGCATACAAACTCGAAACACTTAAGGTACACAAGATTTTTTATACAAACAAATAAAAATTATTTAAAAATCAATCAATACATCGGGTTCATTTTCTCAAGTTGTCCTATGCGATCAAGTAAAAGTACACTACATAAGTTTCATGGTAAATGTTATGGCTGTTCTTCAAACATATTCTCAAAATAAAGTCCCACTCCGACCACATTTCTATCTATTTTATTAGTGTTCTAAGAGGTCTTTTAATCATGATTATGCTGTTTTTAGCCAAAATGAAAAAAACTTGTAGTTTTCTCGGACATAGTTTCTGCAGAACTGCAGAAGTTAATCAGAACTTGCCTCTGAGTTGTGGGTGGGATCGAGCAAGCCCACCCCTACTTCCAGACACCCACCTGTTTACAAACTCTCTCACAAACTTCATGCCCCTCACACCTTTTAAACTCTTGTTAGAGCTCAAAAAGGGATCCCTGAAGGCTTTTTTATGCTAAATTGAGTTCTTTTTATGCTTCATACAATACTTTTTATACTTTGTTATGCTTTTACAAACACACTAACACATTTTGCTTACATTAACCCACTTATTGAACCTTACGGAACACATGGAGTTGCAAACCAGCTATAATGAAGAGGGGCTTCAAAAACATAGTTCAGTACTTTTCCATTGAAAAACAAAGATACAGATTATCTTTCTGACAGGAACGGGGGAAAGTACTATTAGCCACTTAAAAGGTACATACAGTATAGTAAAGATGACCATATAAGTTGCTAAGGCTCATGAAGTGCTTCTCCTGTCCTTCCAGAGATTGGCCTGAACACCCCTGGGACTATATTTATTGTGTGTATCTTACTGGGCATTGTTCGAGTTTGTTACAACCTGGATCACTCTGTACATCATTGTTACGCCCTGCTGCACCCTTTTTCCGTAGTCTGTCATTCTGCTCACCTGGCAGGTGGGGCCAATTGTATTGATCAGCACTTGCCGGGTATTTAAGACAGAGGAGGCCATGCCAAAGGGGGGGCAGAGCAGGAGGCTGAGGAGGAGTCAGTGTTTTGTTTTGTTTTGTTTTGTTTTGTTTTGTTTTGTTTTGTTTTGTT